>LR880970.1:843310889-843324236 GCA_904067115.1 Aegilops sharonensis
GATTTGTTTGGACGGTTAGTGGGTCATCGTAGTCCATTCCTAGATGTCGAATTGGTCGTTCATTTTTCTTGTGGAACGAGGCCTGGTGTGCTCGTCGACTCATCATATAACACGAAAAATGGTGTGTGTTTTTGCGAATCTGAAAAATGATGGCTCTGAGTAGTCGTTCCCATCCCATTTCAAGAGGCAGACAGAAATATATTGCCCAAAAACAAGAGGCAGAAGTAGAACACGTCCGTACGCGCACCGTACCTGTCAAAAGGAAAAGGAAAATCCCCCTCAAAAAAAAGGAAAAGGAAAACAGATCCGTGCGTGCAACTATGTCCGCTGATTAATTCTTCCCACTTGTATTCTACTGTAGCTGTGATACGAGGAATGTACGGATATTGAGCTATGTATACGATGCTCTTCTTTACTAATGTCGTCTCCATCTCTTCCTCGTAGCTAAGCCAACACAAATGGTCAACGTCATGGCGCGTCAAAGCTCGCTCCTCATCCTCCTCCTCATCGCCGGCGTGACGGCGTTCGGGGCGGCCGGCGACTCCTCCAAGGACGACGTCACAGGGGGCTACCTTCTGTACCACTGTGACCCGGATCCACGGCCGTCCACCAAGGGCGCCGCCGCACCGCGTTCGCCGCCAACCTGAGCTCGCTCCTCACCGCCCTCCCATCGGCCGCCGCTCCATCGGGCTTCGAGTCCCTCCGGTCCGGGTCCGGCGACGGCAGAGCCTTCGCCCGAGGCCTCTGCTTCGGCGACGGCGACTCCACGGTACGGGAGGACTGCCACGAGTGCCTCACGCTCGCCGCCAAGCGGACCTGGCCCTGCGACGGCAACCGGCGCGCCGCCTTCTGGAACGACGGCTGCTTCCTTGCCTACTCCGACACCGACGCCCCCGTGCCCACCGAGGAGGACGACGTCGACGGCGACGGGCGCCGCTGGGTGATCTTCGAGGCCTACGACGCCGTCGCTTACCCCCGGTTCTACGACATGGGGGTGCTGGTCGAGCTGGCGCGGCCCCTGGTGCCCCGCGCCGCCGGGAGCCCGGCGTCCGGGCGCATGCTGGCCGCGGCGAGCGCGAGCCTCGGGGCGAACGGCACGCTGCACGCGGTGGCGCAGTGCGCCCCGTGGAATGTGACGGCGGCGAGACGTGCCGGACGAGGACAGGCTGATCGGCGGCGTCGGGCGAGGCGTCGGCTCCGTGCACCGCTACAACTGCAACCTGCGGTTCGTGATATCCGCGCCGGTGCCGCCGCCCATGGGGAAAGGAGCAAGGATACGTACGTGAGCTCGCCCATGCATGCATTCTTACAAACTACTCCCTCCGTTCCGATTTACTCGTCGTGGTTTTAGTTCAAAGGAGTAAGTAAAAGTTGGTGATTGATTGTGGGCTAAATATATACTGTAGCTTCTGTCGTGTGCATGCAGGGAAGAGGATTCGAGATAATCTTGTCGTCGTCATAGTGGGCGCGGTCGCAGTCGTCGTCGTCGTCGCGATCATCGTCGGAGGAGCTCTCTTCCTTGTGAAGCGAAACAAGATGAGGAACAGGCTCAACGCATTCCTAGCGACTCCTAGGTAGGGGCAACGTACAGGCTCCTCTCCTCCAATGTCCAATCTACACGCACGCTGTCCATCACATTCGATATCATGGATGGAGGGCTGGCTTCTGGTTTCTGCCTTGATTTGATTTGAATTTATGTACCACCGCGCTTTCTGCCTTGCAGCCTCGGCCATCATTCGTTCAAGTTCTTGCTTGAGTTTTCTTGGGTGCTTAATTATGTTGTACTAAGAGGACATTTGGGGAGGAAAATCCTATGGGACAGGGCCTCATAAATCTCCCTCCTGGTGCCCCTCAGATTTTGACAGTCATCGACGGCACACAGCAAACTGCGAACCTAATTCCCTAATTTGTTGATACATACATGAGACCAGGATTTTCTTTCCCCACCCAAACGGACAAAAAACGGACACCATTTTGTGTTGCCCTTAGAAGTGAAAAATAGGTATTGCTGAGATTGTTTGTCAAGATTCCAGATACTGGCATAGGTGACCACACGGAGCACCAAATAAAGAAGTTCTGAGCATGTTGCGTTTAGTCTAGTTTCAAACGACGTCTCAAGTTTTTGACACTTCCGATATGCACTTCCACTAAGAAGAGAACAGACAACCACCAAACCACCTATAACAGACAAATGTACAGCACAAATCTCAAACAGCAGGAAAAACCCCTAGGATGGCAACAGACTCGCAGAGAAAATGTTCTGTATCCGACCGAAGAATCCCGCAAAACAAATCTACAAACAGCTCGCAAATCACACCCGGTGTGCCAGCCATTTCGGGCTACTAAGCGCTGGGAAGTCTCATGATCCAGCACCCCCTAAGCCCCGGGTGCCGGGGCCAGCTCCGAGGCTGCCGGGGCTGCTGCTCTTTGTTGTAGCAGAGGCGAGAGCGCCTTGACGACGATGCTCATGTTGGGCCTGAACTCTGCTTCATACTGCACGCACAGAGCTGCCACCGCACCAAGCTGCAGGTTGAGAATGCAAGGGGCAAGCATAAGTAGGTGACCCCATTGTTCACGGAGACAAATAAATGCGGAACAATGGAAAATACCATACAAACAGAGTGGATGAGATAGACATACCTTAGCAACTCCCTTTGGAGGATATTCTCCCTTCAACCGAGGATCTACGCATTGCTTCACCTTATCTTCACTCAATCTTGGAGTAGCCTGGAGAGAAACATTGCACAACCAGATTGCTATCGATCAGTACCAATTGCTCACTACTTACCAACTGGAACCAGCAAATAATAGCCATAAGAAAAATCCAAAATTCTAGACAGGAAGTGTGTGTAGAGATGGTTATCCCCCAATTTCCTGCTAGGTCTGGTGTTCAGACTCAGAGAAATCCAAAATTCTTGACAGAAAATGTGCGTTATCATCCAATTTCCTGTTAGGTCTGGTGTTCAGACTTCAGACACGAACTGGTTCAAGTAACTCAGCTGGACTGAGCCGTTACTGTTCAAGTACACTGCTGAGAGAGTAAATTCACATTCCGAATGACTTATAGCCAAGCTAACTTTTAGAAAATATAAATCAGTTTGCAAATGCAGGTATCCAGTCAGATAGTTACTGTACTGTTAGGATTTTCTTTATAACTTTTACAGCTTCAGTTTTACGCACTTGATATATATCATAGTAGACAAGGGGAAATTCACTAAAGTAACAGGAAAATAAGCAAACACAGTAACAGCATGCTAACAAAATAACATACCCAAGTGACTAAACTTTGCTGCCCCCGAGGCATTGTGTGATCGACCGGTTTCCTTCCAGTCAGAAGTTCAAGAAGAACCACGCCAAAGCTGTAGACGTCACTCTTCTGTGTCAGCTGGCCAGTCATAGCATATCTGCAACAAACATGAGTATCAAAGTTAGAGAGGAAATGCATGAAAACCAGGGCTACAAACATTTCTGCAAGGTAATACTGAGAATATAAGCATTATGAAAAGATAACCAACATCGTCCAGGCAAAACACAAAGATTGCAGTTCATCGTATTTCTTGTTTGACCGGTTTTCTTCCAGTCAGAAGTGCAAACAAAATCAACCAGTGAACATATTTTGTTCTTCGTGGGCATAGGAAAGCAAATGTCAGCAGGTTTGGACTACAAATCAAACAATATCAAATTGTTGCCAGAAATGTTAACTTTCTGGATTGAGACAAATATCCTAGAAATACAGGATTAACTAGGCCTGCAATAAAAGGCTACCGCTTAACCAAGCTTATGTAGTCCACAAGATTTTCGGTCGCTTAGATGACGCACACACCTATTTGGCAAATTAATGATGTTCTGCGGAATGTCCAAAAGTGCACTCTACATGCGGACAAGCCTTATTTTGTCGTGTGCGAACTGGGAAAGCAGATGCCCTACAGCATGCTAGGCGATACCCAAAGACAGAAATATAATCTGCAAACGTCAGCCGTTTTCCTTAGTATGACATATTTATCCTAAAATAAGTGTGTTGTCGTTTTTAGACCAAGTACGCAATATCAGTGCCGCTATATAGGAACATTAGTTAGCAGAGAAAGGCTGCATGCCTAAATATCAGCAGAAGCCAACCACCGTATAGTTGGAAGTTCAATAAGTTGATATCCAAACGACCATATAATGGCGAATAAACTTTACACGTCGAGACAAATCAATATCATATCAAATGATATTAGTCTCACACGAAAATACAACAGTTGGGGCTAATTGTTATCAATGTAAAACATGATTATCAGTCTACAACTCCACATATCCTACTCGCTCGACACATTAAAGCCAGATTTACTAGTGTTCTTTTTGGATATGCAATTATGAGGAGGTTCTCAAGTCCAACGGTTGGTTCTAAAGACCAAGAAGAGAAAAATGTACTAGATGTGCAAATTGTAATGTATTACGCGAGTAAAAAATAGACAAAAATAGCGAGCATCAGTTTACTGGCACATATCATGGTAATCAGATTCATCACCCCAAGTCGAGTTGCAGCACAATAACGGTTTTAAGATAGATTCTAGAGGATACGTGCCATGCCGTGAACCATATTCCCGGTGACTACGGCATACACTACTACTTTCAACTCCAACATTTGCCAGAGAGAATGGTAGCGTTCAGCGGTTTGGGCATCCACTCTATTGATACAGGTGTACATCATGGGGTTTAAATCAGGAAGTTCTTTAATCCACTACATTTGGTCCATTTTTATTTTGTCAGCAGGTTCCCAGAACTATGCTACAGTGTTTATTTGTTGGGTGCATGTAACATGAATGCTTCCCTGCCATGATGTGCCACCACATCCACGGCAGGGTTACTTTGGCTATGATAGTATGCAGGTCATGGCACTTAAGCTTGTTCCGGCCATGTCTATTGAATGTCAACCCCGTGAATCTATTGCTATATCAGGAGCACCACAAATGTGGTTTATGCTGGCTACTTAAGCAGTCAACTTACGAGAACCGTCAGTCGGGCATTCCTACACAAAAAGTGGGTTGAAGTCAATAGGAATCAGCCAGCTGAACATAAAACGCGTACGATAGCAAGCCACGTGGTGACAAGGACAATCTAAAAGTTAGTCCATTCAAACAGCATATTAAACCTTTCGAAGCAGCTGTCATTTAAAGATGGGCCCTACCACATTGACATCATTATGAACTAAAAACCATAGCAATACTTGCTTTTGCAATATATTTTATTATACCTAACTTTTTTCAAGACTGAGCTGGAACAACTGTAGTTGAGTTATGTTAATGCAAGGTATTGAACAACATGCAAAAATGTATTAGTATGAATTAGACAATTACTCTGGCGCATGATATCCAAATGTCCCTAATACACGAGTCGAATGGAGACGTGCTGCCATATCAGGAGCTTGATTTAAGAGGTTGAAGTCTGCAATTTTCGCCTTGAAGTCCTCGAACAGAAGCACATTGCTTGATCTGATGTCCCGATGGATGATTGAAGGCTGAACCTTCTCATGTAGGTACTCTATACCTTTTGCCGCCTCGATAGCAATTTTGACTCTCTGCATCCAGTCAAGCACAGGCCCAGGCTGCGCACCTTGAACTCCTTTTCTTCCTGTTTATAGAGAAATAGATGCAGGAAAATCCATCATAAGTTCATAACTGAACTTGTTACCCCTAAGATTAGTTTCATGATTATGCCACATGCTAAAGACACTAGATTCTCAAGTCTTACCATGCAGAACATCGTGAAGAGAACCCATTGTTGCAAATTCATATGCCAGTATACGATAGTTGCCCTCCACATAGTATCCCAGCATCTCCACAAGATTTTCATGTTTTAGCCTTGATACAAGTGAGACCTGGAGTTATAAAAAAACTATATAGCTTAATTCCTTTGGTACTATCATCAATGCACGAGGTATAACATTCAGAAAGGTAAGATTAAATAAACTAAATAGGCAACACATGTTCACCTGTTTCAAGAATTCATCGTTAGGCTCATTTTCAGATGCATCAAATTTCTTAATAGCCGCTTGCCTGCCATCATCCGTGGTAGCATGATATACTCGTCCGTATGAACCTTCACCGATCAGAGAACTCGATCCAAAATTGTCGGTCTTTTCTTTCAAGTCCTCAAATGACAGTTCTGGGACATCAATTGTTGGAGGGGAAATATCTGGCTCAGGTTGATCAGCAGGTTTCGAAGATTTTTGCTTGCCTGATGAAGAACGTAAAAATGCAATCACCAAGGACTCAGAATAAAAATCATGTCAGCAAAAGGAAAAAGATGCAACGAGCAGTAACATATATATTTGAAACCGTTTTCCCAAACAGATTGCAACAGAATACACTATAAGGTATATGAGTGAAAATACGCCACAAGGGACTCGAATATGACAAGAGACCGTTAGCACCCAATATTGCTACACACAGCTCGTAGGTGGTTGCACATATATGTATGACCAACGACAACCACAACAGCAGGTCCATAACGCATTGGTAGCTCTGGTAGAGCTACCACTGCGCTATTGGCCCACTGTTTTTGCTGTTGTTAGAGCAATTTAATGCAGATCAATAGGTCACCGGTTCGAACCCGGTTGGGCCCTATTGTTTTCTTTTTCTAATTTTATTTCTTTGTCAACTACTGTCTTGGCCTTCCACACTTGCGTCACAAGTATTCACTTTCAAGTTTTAACCATATCTAGCTTTATTCCCTTTTCATCTGTTATGCAATTTTTGTCACGTCGATTCTTCTTTGTGAGAACTGTTATGCTTACATTAGATGGTCACCGCTATTCAAATAGTTCTCAATTACTTCCCTTTTCATCCGTTTTGCATTTTTTTTGTCATGTCGATTCTTCTTTGTGAGAACTGTTATGCTTACATTAGATGGACACCGCTATTCAAATAGTTCCCTTTTCACCGTTTTGCATTTTTTGTCATACCGATTCTTCTTTGTGAGAACTGCTATGCTTACATTAGATGGTTACTGCGATTGAAATAGTTCTCAATTACTTCAAGGCAATTATGTATTGTATATTCTGTGGAGTGTGATAGACTGATATACGCATTTTTAGACACGTAGAAGGACATTTCTCCAATTAGGCCCCTTCAAAAGAATCTAAGAATGGCATAACCCAAAAATAGCATCTTACATAAAAGCTGGAGCTGGCAATCCATGGGCACAGGTTGAAGTATGTGTACCTAATTTATGATGGCATATACAGCTGATATGAGTATGTGTAAGTTCCTAACTAGCGCTCTAGTCCATCTCTAAATCAGCAAGGATACAAATTGATATTCAATTTGCATTGACAATAAAGAGTGAACCAATTAATATTTGAACACAAGGATATGAACCACACCGTCTATATATTTGCTTGTGAAATTATTTATTTAGGGTCAAATGGGTCCATAGCTCAGTGGTAGAGCAATTGACTGCAGATCAATAGGTCACCGGTTCGAACCCGGTTGGGCCCTATTCTTTTCTTTCTTCTATTTTTATTTCCTTTTTCAACTATTGTCTTGGCCTTCCACAGTTTCTTCACAAGTATTTACTTTCAGATTTTAACCATATCTAGCTTTATTCTCTTTTTAATCTGTTATACATTTTTGGGTATGTCAATTCTTCTTCCTGAGAACCGTTGTACTTACACAAGATGGTTACCGCTATTCGAGCAGTTCCAAAATACTCCAATATTGAGCTTATTATGCTGTGGAGCATGGTAGACCAATTTATTCATTGTTAGACACGTAGCAAGAACATTTCACGAATCAGGGCCCGCCCTTCAAAAGAATCTAAGAATGGTTTGCACAACCGTCCATGAGCACAGCTTGAAGTACATTTCTACCTAATCTTTGATGGCACATACACCTGGTATGAGTATGTGCTAAATCCTAACTAGCATTCAAATCCACATCTAAATCCACAGGGATACAATTGTTATTCAGTTTGCATCCATAATGCAGAGTGAACCAAATAATGTTTAAACACACAAGTACATGAACGAACCGTCTATCTTATTCCCCTGAGCTTTGGAATGTTCCACCTCATGTCTGTCGTCGTCGTCACCGCTCCGGCCATTGCAACAAAGCCAATGCCTCATACCGTCTCCTGGCCACTTCAATGCATGCACCAATGCACAAAACAAAAGAGTTAGCCTATATAAAAAGTTTGGGGCACAAGCCATTTCATTACACACAAAAATTACATTTCTAAGGAAGCATCCAATCTGTACAAAATCTAGAGTTCAGTTATACTCTGTGCCCAAAAACAAAAGGTGGATATATTCAGTAGCTTCTGGATGGTCTAGGAACCCACCCACTACAATCCCACAACCCCACTTCCTCCAATTGCCACACAAACTATCCAACACATATATTAAGCTGTCCTTTACTGAGCCGCGCACTCTAATTGCCGAAAAACCTACTACTACTACTGATGAATGCACGGTACCAATGACACACATTTAAAATCCAGCAGCTTAAACACGCTGTAGTACTGCTACTGATTTAAGGAACAACCAGCCAGCACGTACAAATTATAGAGTTCAATTATATTGTGTGCAAAAACAAAAAGTGGGTATACTTAGTCGCTTCCAGTTCCAGGCTGGTCTAGGAACCCAATCTACAATCCCCCACATCCCCAACTCCTCCAATTTCCACATGCACCGTTCGAACGCGCCGAAAACGACAAGGGGTTGAAAATGAAATAGCACACAAATGGAAACCTTACACATAAGCTACCCTCACTGCACCACACGCTCTAATTGGCCAAAAATGCATACTACTAGTACTACTGATGAATGCGCGGCACCAACCACACGCACTTCACATCCAGCAGCTAACATAAGCAGAAGTAGTAGTACTAAACTATACTAATTTAGGAAGGAACAAACAACCAGCCGATCGAAACGGAAACATGAGTGGCACCGCGCGAACTATAAGCGTCTCCCTCTTCGCACAGACCGCCCCAAATCACCCCCAAATCGTCGCGGATCGAGCCGAACGGCCTGGGGATTGATCGCGAGCGGGCGGCGCGCACCCCAATGATTACTTCCCCTTTTCGGAAATAGAGCAGGACGAGCCCAGGCGCTCGCCTGGGCGACGACGAATCCCGTCGACCCCGCGGGCCGCGCCCCGTGCAGCCGCTAGCATAACCAAAGCCATAGTAGCCCCGGACATCTCGAGGCCGAGGAACCAGCGAACCAACTAACTAAGCAGGCGGAGGAGCAGGAGGGGCGGAGCTGTTCGCTTACCTGCGCGCCGGCCGCGGCCGCGAGCCCCCTCCTCCGCGGCGGCGAACACCAGCAGCAGCAAGCCGCGCTCCCACGCGCGCGCGCTAGCTAGCTCCGGCCGCCTCGCCTGAGAGCCGAGCGGAGGGACAGGGAGGGGAACGGGACGGAGAGAGCGGAGAGGGCGGTGGGCAGAGCAGCAGCCTCGCTTCGCTTCCCCCTCCTTCACCCCGCTGCCGCCCGCCTAAGCAAAAGCCGCCGTCCGTTACCGTGTGGGAGCGTCGCTAATTACACGGCTACCCCTAACAGCGCCGACCCCGCGCCCATCCACCGCTAACGGAAACCGGCCCGCTCCACCCATGACGCGTGGGGCCGGACGGCAGCATGGCCCGCGCGTCGGCGAGGCGGGTGCCGTGTCATTTGCTGCAACCGACCTGGGGGCTGGGGCGCGCCGAACCAGGTGGCCGGTTTTGGCCGGTAGCGGCCGCCCCGCGTGCTCACCCGCGGTGGGCCACAGTGCTCTGGGTGACGTGTGGGGACCGCGGGGCGGTGGGGCGCAGCTGTCCGTGGGCGGGCGGAGCGAAGTTCGGGGGTGCGCGGCGCGTGCTGTGTGGGGATGGGCGAGGGGCTTCCGGCCGTTGCTTGCGGCGTGGACCGGGTCTGGAAGTGTCTACGCCGGGTTCGGGTGGGAATGGAAAAGGGCGGGCGCGGGCCCCGGCGGCGGCACCAAAAACGCGTGGGCCCGCGGGGACCTGCGGGTGGATTACGTCCGGGGCAGATGTTGCAGATAGCTGACCTTGTGGGTCCTGGCACAACCCTGATTACAGTGTGTCACAGGGAGAGATTACTTCAAGGTCTACAGTGAAAGAGCACACTGATAATGATGGCATTAGACTTGGGCCTGTGCAGCCCGGCCCAAGCCTGAAGCCCGATGGTTGGCCCGTCTACAAGCACAAAATACCACTAAACTAAGCTGGTTATAAAAATACAGTCAACAAAAAGCTGGTTATAAAAAATGTGTCTGTAATTATGCGTTTATATGCTCCTAAATGATTGAAATAAAATTTTAAAAAAATGAAAGCTGCATTGTTTGGTTATCTCGGGTTGGGGTGGCTTTAGGCTTGGGTTTGTAGGATGACGCTTCTTAGAAGCCCGACGAGACAAATGCACATGTTTATATGGGATTGTTGATGTTCCAACAAATGCTCTTCAAAACAAAACGCATAACTCCACTAACTAAAAGTGTAACCGTTTTACACACGATGCTTGGATCCTTTGGCCTATATATGTCGAATAGATCTGTGGTTGTTGGTTTCATGTTCATGGCAAACTAAAATTCAATGTAAAATTACCCATTTCAACTATTATATTATGCAACATACCACAACCAACTCATATTCAATCACAGAATGAATAAAAAATCCTTTAGGGAAATCCTTGAACACCTCGCAGGTACCGAAATTGCTTCTGGTCGGCAGAGGTCGGCGGAGGTTGAGGGACGGTGTCAAGAGCCGGTGCGACGACCAAGTTCGACCACGCGACCTCGCCCAAGCGCGATGCATCGGTTATTGCCAGCCAAGTGTGCATCGGCTCCTATTTGAGCTCGACGGCGACCATGCCTAAGCGACGGCAGCCGGAATCGGCTAGCCAATGGCGAGGTCGATGGGGGCCGTTGGGGCCACGACGGGGTATGGGGTGGCCACGTGAGTGGCGACGATGGCGGCCTAAATCAATAGGCACGAAAGTGGTCTAGGGTAGCACGATGTGTGGTGGTGAAACTTCCCATTCATGCGGTTGACTTTCCCGGCTCCTTGGCTTGGATGGATCTTCTAGCATATTGGACTACCCATATTTTTCCTTGCGCGGAATTAGGTGTGGTGTTACAGCTGTTTTAAGGCTAAAAATCCATAGTTTCTAGTTGTTAGGTCTTAAGATAAAATTTGAGTAAGCAATTCTACGATCTCTTTCCCCATACAGAGCATAAACCCTTCCCAAAGCCCCAAGATAGTTTTTTCTTTAACGATCTTCTCTTCATTCGGTCCATCTTTTCGACTCGGATTCGTAGCATAGGAGTAGTGTGCTACACGTGAGAGAGGCGGGTCAATGAGTCTTCTAGCTAGCACAACTAAACTAATCAAAGAAGGCGATTCCAAGGATTTTCATAGGAATTTTGGAGGATTATAATTCATTGTTTTTTTTTCATATGTTGGTTATTTCATTCATAGGATTGATTCATAAATGAATTTTTTCTAAGGATTTCTTTGTAATACTTTCCATAGAACTTCTAGCATCCACTCAAACCTCTTTGAAAACTCATTTGTCTTTCTTACGATGCAAATCAAACAAACCAAAATCCTATAGCATTTGAATTATCATAACATTTTCAATCCTATGTTTTTTCTATTCCCGTGTTTTTAGAATTCCACGAATCGAAGAGGCCCCTATAAGTTGCACACGGCGATAGGTTTGAATCCGCGACAGAAGTTTGTTGCGTAGGCAAAAAAATCCTTTGAATAATCACCCACCAAACCTAGGGTCTATCAAGGGCGATGGATTACACATTATTCAAGGACTCTCTCTCTCTCTCTCTCTCTCACGCATACTCTTGTGCCCTACCTGATCTATGGCCTGCCACTAGCAAAAAATATGAGAGAAGTAGCTATAGACGCTTTATTCAAATGTTTACCATTTTTCTTTTTCATATGTGTTATATTACCTTCTTCCTTCAACCCGAATTAAACTGTGTCAATTAGTTCAGATCGGAGGGAGCATCTCTTGTTCTCTAATAGTGTATTAGTTTGTATCTTGATAAGCCAATACATAGCAACTCCGGGGAGGTCATTAGTTAATTATGTCATGAACTTCACACATATGTTAATTGTCAACCAACGTGTTATTTTTGTCAGTTTGCTTATTTTGGTTTTAAGCCAGCCCGAGACAATTTTGGATAGGTCATTAGTCGATTCTGACAAGATCAACTATACGACGTCGATTGTCAACCCACGTGTCAGTTTTGTCGCGTTGCTCTTCAGTTATAAGACAACATGCAGAAACAATTTTGGGTAGTTCATTAGCTGATTACGTCACAAGATTTTGTGCCGACCTCGATTGTCAACGCATGTGTTATTTTTGTCGGTTCGCTCTTCGGTTATAAACGAGCCTGAAACAGTTTTGAACAAGTGATTAGTTGATTCCGTCACAGAATTTGGACCGATGTCGGTTGTCAACCCGCGTGCCATTTTTGTCGGTTCGCTCTTAGGTTTTCATGGGGTGACATGTGGTGCTATCTACACTTTTTGCCTCTACCAATGTTGAATAATCATGTAATTCGCGGTTCGGGATCTCATCCATGGGTTCCTCCGTGATCTTTCTAACTCGTACCTTCTATTGCGACATGACAATCTTTGTCTAAATCTTGAGATACTTAGAATCGACCATCCGACTGAATCCATGGATGCTATATATCCTTGTGAACCACCGCCCTTCAAGGAGATCAATACTCGGCAAACCACTACCGACGTAGCAGTACATAGTTCCCATAAACTGCACGGCGGATTTGTTCCGCATTTCGAACCTTGTATTCAAACGGTAGTGCATTTTGTTTCTCGGGGGACGATGGAGATTGACCCGAGCAAGTCACCCTTTGAGATGCACTACGTAGCTTCGGTAAAACTCCACTACCTTCGTATTCGATAAATTCGCATACTCACATGCATGGTAAGATCCGTGCTTCACTGTAGCAAATCCTCCTGGTTGTTGGTCGAGATTGTGGATCCCCCCCCCTTGGCCCTTGACGGTTCCGTCTTGCATTTCAAACCTTCCATTCAAATGGTAGCACACATTTGTTTCTCGGGGGATTTAGATTGACCCGGCCGAGAAGTTCAAATCCAGAAATGGCTGGGGTGCTAACGTGCAGATCCGGCCTCGTTGGCTTTCCAGATTAGCTGTAAAACCGCGCCCCGCTCATGATGACAGGAGGATTAGGCGGAGCAGAAGCTTCGTTCGCAGCGGAGTCGTTTGTTAATTAATAACCAATTAATCATCAATTAACGCGCAGTAGTGTCCAGCACGTGACATGGCGGCGGCCTCATGATTCACTTCTTCTCTCTAGC
>LR880970.1:843324540-843336757 GCA_904067115.1 Aegilops sharonensis
TTTTTGAGGGGGACTTCTTCTCTCTAGCTTGTAGCCAATCTCATGACGGCTTAACCTTTTTTTTCTGGGGAGGGAACATGACGGCTTAACGGCAGGCGGCCAGCCTAGCATCGCACAAGAGAGAAAGAAAAGCGACCCGGCCCAACTGCCCTTCCCTGCCCACGGATTTCTTTTTCTTTTTTTTCGTCGGAGAGAGGGGGGGAAAAAGCGACGCGTTACGCCACGTCACCCGCGCCCCAACAAACTCCGCCATTTCTTTTGCGGAGGAAAAGTAGCCCAGCCAAGGTCCAAGTTCCAAGTCCTCCCCCTCTCTCTCTCCGTCCCCGTCTTCCTCCTCCAGCGACTGCTTCTCTCCACCGGACGCGCCGCCCCACCCACCGGACCCAACCACCGCCGCGCCCCGCTTGACGCCTCCCTCCCTCCGCCCGCTCGCTCCTCGGAACCGCAGGTACGTGCTGACCGCGGTCCTATGCCGTCTCTCTCGCGCGCGCGTGCCGCCTCGCCGCGGGCGGGTGCTGCGGCCTCGGAAGTACCCGGTGGGCTGGCTCGGTGTCCGTCCGGCCGGTGGGTTGTTGCGCTAGTAGGCTCCCGGCTCGGCCGGCGGCGCGGGCAGATTTGGCCCCCGCCGCCTTTTTGGTCGCGGTCGCGGTAGCGGGCGATTTGTCAGAGTTTTCGGGATTTTTCCCCCCTCTGTATGGGTGGGATTTAGTCTAGATACCGCCGGGACTGTTCTCCATTTCGCGATGCGGGCTGCTTTGGCTCCGCCATCCAGTAGATTGATTGCCGCGCGCGTGATCCTGCGGAGAGCTTGCCTCGCGCGATCTTACCGTGATCTGATGTTTCTCACCTGTCAATTTGCTTGTCCCAGGTCGGAGGCGCTCGATTCGGCGCGCTGCCACGCCGGAGACGCCTGCTCTGGGTCTCGGTGAGAGCTCAGCTCGGCTCCCCGCTGTGACGCCGCGACGGACCTAGGGTTTACTGTTCATCAGCAACAGGGTGAGGTGGCAGCTCCTGCTGCCCGGGAGTCAGGGGACGAGCCAGCTTAATTCAGCGTCCGTGTCGGGGGGATTTGGACTGATCTGGGCGGTAGTATGATCAAGCAGATCCTTGGGCGGTTCCCTAAGAAGCCCTCCAAGTCCGGGGACAAGGATCCGATCGGACGGTCAGGCGCCTCCGTGTCCAACCCTCCGAGAGGCGCGGAGAGGGCGGCATCCGGCCACACGCCAATTATCTCCAGCTCTGGCCTCAGCTACGGCAGCGGCCAGCAGCATCCGGGTAACGGAAACAACCCGAGGGTCAATAATGGCAATTCGTCGGCCTTCGAGCTGCTGCCGGGCTTTAAGGACGTGCCCAACGCCGAGAAGAATAACCTCTTCGTCAAGAAACTGAACCTGTGCTGCGTCACGTTTGACTTCAGCGACCCGACAAAGAGCATGAAGGAGAAGGAAGTAAAACGACAAACTCTGTTGGAGCTCGTGGACTATGTTGCCTCGGCCAACCAGAAGTTTCCGGAGATAGTTATGCAGGAGACCACGAGGATGGTTTCTGTGAACCTGTTCAGGACGCTGACCACCCCTCCCAGAGAGAACAACATTTCAGCCTATGATTTGGATGAGGACGAGCCTGTGATGGATCCTGCGTGGTCGCACTTGCAGATTGTTTATGAGTTGTTCTTGAGGTTCATTCAGTCTCCGGAGACGGATGCCAAGCTGGCTAAAAGGTACATTGATCATTCCTTTGTCCTCAGGCTACTTGATCTCTTTGACTCCGAAGACCCCAGGGAGAGGGAGTACCTCAAGATGATACTCCATCGTGTCTATGGAAAGTTCATGGTTCATCGGCCAGTTATTAGGAAAGCCATCAACAACACCTTCTACCAGTTCATCTATGAAACTGAAAAGCACAATGGAATTGCAGAGCTATTGGAGATCTTAGGGAGCATCATCAACGGGTTTGCGTTGCCACTTAAGGAAGAACACAAATTGTTCCTTATCAGGGCGTTGATTCCACTTCACAAGCCAAAGTGCATTGCAATGTACCATCAACAGTTGTCTTACTGCATTACCCAGTTTGTTGAAAAAGATTGTAAACTTTCAGACACAGTTATCAGGGGCCTACTGAAATATTGGCCCATCACAAACAGCACCAAGGAGGTGATGTTTTTGGGAGAATTAGAAGAGATACTAGAAGCTACACAGCCTGCAGAGTTTCAGAAATGCATGGTTCCTCTTTTCCGCCAGATTGCACGTTGTCTGAACAGTTCTCACTTTCAGGTAATATCAACCGCACACGGTACCTTTTTTTAATTAAAAGTATACATCTATTTGTGTTGCTTGATGCTTCGTTTTCCATTTCTTCTGTTGTGTAATTTTGTCTGTCCTTTTGTCCCTGGATAGGTAAAAAATGAATAGTGATATAATCTCATTTTATTTATTAGGTTTCTATTCAAGGCATGGTAGTGCAGATTTAGTATTTGTATTGCGTCAATTTATCCGGTGGCTGGTCTGTCTAGAATTAGTGCACACGTTACCTTATTTTGCACGGAATTTCATATTTCCAGCTCACTGCTTTGTATTCGAAACGACACTTTTGTGATAGTTTTCTCTATTCTATACCTTTCCGTTTACTCTCAGGCTTCCTTTTTTAGAGCGCCCTGTTATTTTGTGCTAACGACACGCAGTGCGGTGCTGCACACAATCTCTGACATCACAGCTTTGCCAAAAGCCGTATTTTATTTTATTTTGGACATAAATGCTACTCCCTCCGTCCCTTAATATAAGACGTTTTGGCAGTTTTATTTGAACTACAAAAATGTCTTATGTTAAGGGACTTAGTACATGTTTAAGTTGTTATGAAGCACTGCCGGGGTCCTACATTAGCAGAACAAAGTGCTAAAGTCAATCTTATACGGTTAGTTTTAATAATGCTTGAGCAGTAGTCTGGTTAGTGACTGTCACAGAAGCAAATTCTATCAGCTGTTTATGGCTTTTGTCCACAATGGGCACCTGACAAGATTCTGTATAGGAGATGTCTGTTTCGTGTGGGCTATGAGCCTATGACCTAATTCAGGGACTTCACTTGCACTTTATTCCATCAAAAGCCCTTGTGGTACATCTTGAATCTGTCAGAATTTTAAAAAGCTGATGCTTATGGTTCTTTATTCTCATTCTTCATGATTATGTGAATAGAATCTTTTACTTTGTTGCTGGAGAAGGCACTCATGAATGCACATGCTAGCATGCTCGAACTTGCAGAACCAGAGTATATCATTAACTGGGCTAATGGTGCTTATGCTACTTGTAGGTTGCTGAGAGATCATTGTTTTTGTGGAACAATGACCATATCGAGAGTTTGATCAAACAAAACAGCAAGGTGATATTGCCCATCATATTCCCTGCACTGGAGAGAAATTCCAGCGGGCACTGGAACCCAGCTGTGCAAAGCCTCACTCTTAATGTGCGCAAATTGTTCTCTGATCATGACGCCGGACTGTACACCGAGTGTCTGCGGAAATACGAAGAAGCCAAAGCCAAAGAGAAGGAGAACAAACTGAAGCAAGAAGCCACATGGAAGCGCCTAGAAGAGATCGCGTCATCAAGAGCAACCAGCGGAGAGGCTGTGCTCGTCCATCGAACCTTACCCCGTCAATCTTCAGCTGTGTAGCTAATTATTCAAGCGGTAAAGATGTTCCCCTTTTCTTTTCTTTTCATTTTCTGCTGGGTAGTTTGTAGCTCCTGCAATTGTGTCTAATGTAAGAATTTCTTGAATCAGTAGGGGTTCCTCCAGAGATTCGTGAAACATTGTACATGATTGAATTGTATATACAAGGTATATTAGGCGGGCAAATCGACGGGAGATCTGAGAAGCCAGGTGGTGTGTTAGGCGCAGCGCGGGAGCATCATCATTTTCCTGATCCTGAGCCTCGGCGGCTTCTCTCGGCATGCTGAGATCTGCGGTTCATTGCTATATCCTTTACCCTTGTCGGAATTCGGTCACAGTCTGTTCCTCCCATGGAAGGGTTTGTTGTGGAAGCAAATGGTTGGTCGTTGTCGGTGGGTAGATCTCTAGTTAGAGAGGTAGGGAGAAGTCGGTCTTCATTTCAAAACGAGTCATGGTTGTTCTTGAGTCGGCATGGTTGTAAAAAATGGAAGCAAAGTTTTCTTTTCCTGTACAATATAACCAAAATATTTTCTCACAGAACGTGTGAGTTGCATTCATTTTATTATTATATGGCGTTCTGTTTCGTTGGAAGAAACTCTAGGATACTCTTTATTAAAATTCTCTGTTCGTGTACAATGTGTCTCACAAATCACACTGGATTCAGAACAAGGTGCTGGTCACAGTTCAACTGAATTACAACAGACGCCACAAGACTGCTGCCGAATGCTGAAGATGATGATGATGCTGGCGCTTGCTCACTGGCCGTGGCCTTTCCTGGCGGCGGCGAGCAGGGAGGCGAAGGATGGGCGGATGAAGGCGCCCGAGGCGTCCCGGAAGAACATGCCGGCGACGACCTTGTACATGGCCTCGGTCATGTGGACGCCGTCCCAGTTGACGTAGCGGGCGGGCTGGGCGCAGGCGGCGGGGACCTCGGGCGAGCCGCAGGTGGAGAAGATCTCGAAGTTGTAGGCGCCGCCGCCGGAGCCGCAGCAGGTCTTGAAGGGCTCGGCGAAGCCGTACCTGGCGGGGCTGCGCATGACGGCGAGGTGCGCGGCGTAGTAGTCGGCGTAGGCGACGACGGCGCCCGGGTGGGCCTGGCGGAGCCGGTGGATCCCGGCCTGGAGGTGGTGGTTGTGGTCCATGCTCTGCTTGTTGACGGAGGCGACGCAGCTGAGGTTGTCCCGGTCCTCGGGCCGCGCCAGCGTCATGGCCAGCGGCAGGCAGCCGGTGAGCGGCAGCCCCTGCACCACCACGTACTTGGCCCCCCTCTTGAGCAAACCCTATATAAAAAATTATTGACATTTACATAACAACATCAATATCATTAGATTCATCTCGGAATATATTTTCATATTATATTTATTAAATATTAAAATGCTAATAATTTCTAATATAAATTTGGTCAAACTTAGCTAAGTTTGACTTTCGACAAATCCAATGTGCAGAGTAAAAAGGACCAGAGGGAGTACTACAAGTCCAGTTGGTGAATGCATGGACAAGAATGATGGAGTCCATGATTGCTGCAATCTTTAACCGGTTTCCTCATTCATCACACCGCTTCTTTTTTATGAGTAGGTAGCAGAAATTGAGGCTGGTACTAGCTAGGGCTACTGTACATGCATATGCAGTGGCGGCAGATGGAGACAGCGCAGTGAATGGCCATCAAAATTAGGTCGCCGTACCACTCACTCACTTGTCCTGCGCATCATCAAAGCGTCAAGAATTATCTACTCCTACTACACTACTCTACTAAAACTAGTAGAGCAAGTGGTTACTACTTACTAGCAGTTCAATGAGTTAATCGGGCATTTTCTTGTTTATTAGTAATATCAAATTCAGACCAGCAGTTCAGCTCTACAAAAGCATGGGGAGTTCAGTGGAATTTGCCCCCTCTCTCTTTTTTACTCTTCTTTATTATGCACTAGAGCCTTTTCTTGCAAGGGATACATCTAGAAATACCAGTTAGTTGCATTGTGTTCTCCAGGGACAGAGATTGAAGATGGGATTTAAGACGGGATCGGATCGATGAGCAGCAGTAGCAAGTGTCGGCAGGGACAGCGAAAAGGCAGCCGTGGATCTGCTCCAACTGTCCACTCTTGGGCAGTGCTCCGGAGGAAGAACAGCTCACACTCGCTCACTCACTAGCTTATAACCGTGCATGGAAAGGTGGAGAAACTCTCTACAAGTAACTGCTAATGTACCCTTAGTCCTGGGAAGAGGCCACAGGTCCGTCAGTGAGTCGCTAGGAATTAATCACACCGAAATCAAAGTAAGTAAATGCACCCATCTGTCAAACCAGACCTTCTGACATGTACTACAAGGACAGACAGACCACAGGTTGCATCCATGGCCGGCATGGGGTCTCAAGCTCTGCTCTGGACACACATGATGCTAACTAACTGCATTTTGTTTTCACCGGCTACTTACTGTGCACTACTTAGTTGCAAATTACAGTCATGGAATTAGGAGATCCATCTATCCATGACATCTAGGAGTCATGACCCAATCTAGTTGCACCACTAGTTAGATTTTGGTTTAACTTTCATCGAACATGCATGCTCACTGTGCTCTAGATTATTGCAGATGCATTTTGTGAAGTATTGTCCCCCAGACACAGAGTGTGCAGAGGAAAATTAGTTAGTGTAACTAGTGTGCTAGTAACTGATTGTGGTTGAGTAGCTAGCTAGGTACCTCGAGGAAGGTGGTGACCCTGTCGACGGCCATGGTCCGGATGCGCTCCGGCGGGATGGAGTCGGCGGCCATGAAGCTGTAGGCGTAGTCGTTGGCGCCGATCTCGCCCACCCAGTACAGCGCCTCGCCGATCTCCTCCTTCTTGGCTTGGCGCGCCTTGAGGTGCGCGTCGAACCAGCCCAGCTCCGTCATGATGGACTGCGGCGTGATGTCCACGCTGAGGTTGTTCTTGGCGAAGAAGTCGTGCTCGATGGCCGTCGCGCCGGCCACCGCGAAGTTGGCGCCGTAGTACTTGCTGCTGGCGGCGCTGGCGTTGGGGGAGGAGGCGAGGGAGAGGTAAGGCGGGAGGAAGGAGGGCAGCCCGAGCGCGTCGGTGGCGAGGAAGTCGACGACGAGGCGGCCGTCCGAGTAGCGGTTGGTGGAGCGGTGGAAGAAGGTGGCGCCGTAGGGCGGGTTGGAGACGTAGCCGTAGGAGTAGGGCCCGGTGGTGGAGTGCGTGTTGCCCGTGTCCGTGAACGAGTCCCCGAACGCGTACACCGTCCTGAACGGCGGGGGCGGCGCCGGCGCGGGCGCCGCGGCGGCCACGGAGACGACGGTCACTGCGGCGAGGAGGAGGAGGAAGCGTCGGGCGGCGGTGGACGCGGCCATGGCGAGCGCGATTGAGTGAGTGAGCTCACTAGCTTCTCGATGCTGCCTAGCTTAGCTTGCAGCCTAGCTTGTGTGTGTGTGGTGGTTTTTATAGTTGGATCCAGGCCCGCCAGGTAGCACACCGGGCCGGACTTGACTGACTTGAGGGTCAACGCGTGCCCGAGGCCCGGCCTGGCCCGTGGGATCAGACCTGGGCCTCCCCCTGACTTGCATGCATGGCGCTTCTCATTGACCTGCAGGCGCCTGCAAGTCAAGCTGCTGTACTAGTACAATAGTACTATGCTGCATTTCACTGGGAAATTATTAGCAGACCAATTAGGTGGTGGTTAAGGGACCATAATGGGCCGTGTCTGAGGTAGGAGGAGATGTGGATGGATCAAACAGATTCGTGTGTGTGGGTTTACGAATGTGTGTGTTGAGTCATGGCTGCACCAACCCCTTGGGATTGGTTAGGTGGTCATTACTGGGCACAGACAGCAGGCAGGCGGCAGGCTAATAAGAAGAGCTGCAGGCGCCGCACTTACACCTCTGTCCATATCCTTCTAGATGATCGACTATATATACGCGGTGCAACGCAATTAGTAATCCAGAAAAAAAATTACTACTACACATTTGTATGTGCTTTATAGCAATAATGCTAGACCTTCAAAGAATCTACAAACGGTTACTTAATTTTACAAAATATAATTCTCTCCACCTGAGTTCAGCTGGAGTGGCCCCCTCATTTCCTTATTACCAATCATAATCCTCCACATCAGCTGGTTCATAAAAATAATAATTAACCTTTGATCTAGAGTCGTTCGGTCTACATTCAATTTTTTTGCCCTCTCTGATTTCTATTATTAACAAACTGTACCACCTCGCTGAGAGGAACCAGATTGATATGGAGATAAAACTAGGATGGAAGAGATTAGGAAGGAACTTGCTCTGATCTGGAGCAAGGAGGAAACTGCCTTATGGCAGCGCTCCAGAGATCGTAGGATTATTGACGGGGATAAGAGTAATGCATATTTTCATGCCATGGCTAACCACAAGCATAGAAAAAAACATTTGTCCGAACTGATTGGGGAAAATGACCAAGTGTATACTACCCAGGAAATGCTTGAGGTGGCTACCTCCTATTATAAAAATTTGTTTTGTTTTGAGAACAAACATAATATCTGTCTTGGCCCTTCCTTTTGGGAGGAGGATGAATTAGTCACTCAGGAAGAAAATGACCACTTGCAAAAGAACTTTTCGGAGGAGGAAATTAAGGAGGCAATATTTGGCTCGTATGGCCATGGTGCCCCTGGCCCTGATGGGCTATCCTTCTTGTTCTACCAAACTTTCTGGGATGTTATCAAAAAAGACTTTATGGCTCTAGTCAGAGACGTTGAAGAGGGGAAACTAGATTTACAACGTTTGAATTTTGCTCTGATTGTCCTCATCCCTAAAGAACCAGATGCCAGAGAGATGAAAAAATTTCGTCCTATTAGCCTGAGTAACTGTGGGATAAAAATATTTTCCAAAGCTATGACGAATCGGGTCTCCCCTGTGGGACGTAGGTTGATCTCCTCTAACCAAATTGCTTTCATTAAAGGGAGGTATATCTTAGAGAGCGTGGTCATGGCCCATGAAGTGATCCACGAGATTAAAAAATCAGGCTCTCATGGTCTGGTCCTCAAGTTGGATTACGAGAAGGCGTATGATAGGGTTAGCTGGGAATTCTTGTTTGATATGCTTCATTCGAGAGGGTTTGGCCCCAAATGGATTGCATGGATTAAGAGCACGCTTGTCAATAGCACATTCAGTGTGAGGATTGATGACACTACTGGCCCCTACTTTGTAGGTGGGAAAGGGCTCAAACAGGGGGATCCACACTCTCCTCTGCTGTTTAACCTTGTTGCTGATGTTTTTACAAAGATGCTCAAGAAAGCTACTTCTCAAAATCTAATTTCTGGGCTTCTGCCCCATGTGATTCCGGGAGGTGTGGTTAGCCTGCAATATGCAGATGACACCATACTCTTCCTTGAGGAATCTACTCAGAAAGCAAGAAATTTTAAGTGGCTTCTGTCATGTTTTGAAAACTTATCTGGTATGAAAATTAACTTCCACAAAAGTGATCTTATGATTATAAATGTAGATGACACAGTTGCTAGTGAATTTTCTCAAATCTTCTGCTGTAAAAAAGGTTCCTTTCCTATTAAATATTTGGGAGTGCCTCTGCACTATGATAAACTAAAAAAAGAGGATCTTCAACCTATCATTGACAAGATCATCAAAGGGAACTCTGGTTGGCTGGGAAGATATCTTACCTATAAAGGAAAAATTACCCTACTTTGTGCTTGCATTATTAGCATTCCTGCTTACCTGATGTCTGTGATCAAATTTCCTAAATGGGCAATTAATGCCATTAATTCACAAATGGCTCACTTCTTTTGGGGGAATGTGGGTGATCAACACAAATACCACTTGGCTAACTGGGGCTTGATTACCAGGAAGAAGGAATTTGGAGGTTTAGGGGTTCCTAATATCAAAGAGTATAATATGGCTCTGTTGGCCTCTTGGGGTAAAAGATTTTTTATCAACCCTGACTCTGACTGGGCTAAACTTCTTCTTTTCAAATATAGAGTTAATTCTCCAAATCTCCTCTGGGCTAAGAGTGAAGGGGGCTCTACCTTTTGGAAGAGCATCACTTGGGCGTTAGCTGCTGCAAAAACTTTTTATAAATGGAAATTGGGTGATGGTAAGCTCATTAGTTTTTGGAATGATGTGTGGGTGGGGGATTGTTCCCTTAAAGTGCAGTTTTGGGACTTGTTCAGTATCTGCAATCAGGTGGATAGTACTGTGGTTCAAGTGTGGGATGGAAATAACTTGAAATTAACATTTAGGAGGTGTGTTGACAGGGCTGGGATGATTCTGTGGGATCAACTAGTCTGCTTGATCAAACAATATCCTCTATCGGATGAACTGGACATCCCTATATGGGGATTAGAAACTAATGGGTCCTTTTCTGATAAGTCTTTTTACAAGCAGATCAACTTTGGTGGGGTGGTTTCTAATGTTAGTACGAACATGTGGAAAATTCTTTGTCCACAAAACATCAATATCTTCTTATGGCTATGTATTCACAACAAAATACTGACTAGAGATAATCTTGCGAAGAGAAGGGAAGTGGATGACCCTTCCTGCCTGTTTTGTTCTGAACCTGAAACTGTTCAACGTCTGAAGTTTGAATGTGTGGTGGCCCGGCAAGTGTGGAACTTTGTTGCAGAAGGTTTCAATATTGATAACATATCCTGTTTTGGTAAAGTTGAGGCCTTTTGGCACTTGCATAAGGATAAAGCTGTTCTGAATCTAGTAACATCTGCTTCCTTATGGAGCTTGTGGAGACTAAGGAATGAATTTTGTTTTCAGGGGCGCAAGTGGAGAAATGTGAATTGCATTCTTGCAAAACTAATCTGTTATTTGCACCACTGGAAGGTTCTCTACGACGATGGGCAGGCAGTCCTACTACAACGATGCATCCTGCTGTTGGACAAACGGCGTGGGGAACTCCTCCGGATCGCCTGGAGATGAGGCTTGGGGCGACCAACTAAACTCACTGTCCTGTGTTTATGGTGGTTTCCTCTGGTCAGTGTTGGTGAACGTTGCAGAAAATTAAAATTTTTCTACGGTTTCACCAAGATCTATCTATGAGTTCATCTAAGCAACGAGTTACTAGAGAGAGTTTGCATCTACATACCACTTGTAGATCGAGTACGGAGCGTTCGAGGGAGTGGTGATGATGAAGACGTTCCCAACGTGATTCCGATCACCGATGACCAAGTGCTGAACGGACAACACCTCCGTGTTCAACACACGTACGGGACGACGGCGTCTCCTTCGTCTTGATCCAGCAAGGAGGAAGGAGAGGTTGAGGAAGACCACTCTAATGGCAGCACGACGGCGTGATGCAGATGGAGTGACTGATCTCCGGCAGGGCTTCGCCAAGCTCACACGGAGGAGGAGAGGTGTTGGGGAGGGGAGGGGCTGCGCCTTCAATGGTGTGTGCAGCCCTCCCCTCTACCCCTCTATTTATAGGGGAAAGGAGGAGGGGGCCGGCCCCCTCTAGATGCATCTAGAGGGGGGGGGGGGGCGGCGGCCAAGGGGAGGGGGGCTTGCCCCCCAAGCAAAGGGGGGCGCCCCCCTTAGGGTTCCCCCCTCAACCCTAGGCGCATGGGCCAAGGGGAGGGGGTGCGCCCAGCCCACCAGGGGCTGGCTGCCTCCCACGCAGCCCAAATGGCCCCCCAAAAGGGGTGGCCCCTCCCGGTGGTCCTCCGGAACCTTTCCGGTGGACCCTCCATAAAACCAATATGACCCGAAACTTTTCCGGTGTCCGTTTGACGACTTCCCATATATAAATCTTTACCTCCGGACCATTCCGGAACTCCTCGTGACGTCCGGGATCTCATCCGGGACTCCGAACAACATTCGATAATCACATACAAGTCTTCCTATTAACCGTAGCGTCACCGAACCTTAAGTGTGTAGACCCTACGGGTTCGGGAGACATGTAGTCATGACCGAGACGCTCTCCGGTCAATAACCAACAGCGGGATCTGGATACCCATGTTGGTTCCCACACGCTCCTCGATGTTGTCATCGGATGAACCACGATGCCGAGGGTTCAAGCAACCCCCGTATGCTATTCCCTTTGTCAGACGGTATGTTACTTGCCCGAGACTCGATCGTCGGTATCCCAATACCTCGTTTAGTCTCGTTACCGGCAAGTCACTTTACTCGTACCGTAATGCATGATCCCGTGACCAGACACTTGATCACTTTGAGCTCATTATGATGATGCACTACCGAGTGGGCCCAGTGATACCTCTCCGTCATACGTAGTGACAAATCCCTGTCTCGATCCGTGTCAACCCAACAGACACTTTCGAAGATACCTGTAATGCACCTTTATAGTCACCCATTTACGTTGTGACGTTTGGTACACCCAAAGCATTCCTACGGTATCCGGGAGTTACACGATCTCACGGTCTAAGGAAGAGATACTTGACATTGGAAAAGCTCTAGCAAAAACGAACTACACGATCTTTGTGCTATGCTTAGGATTGGGTCTTGTCCATCACGTCATTCTCCTAATGACGTGATCCCGTTGTCAATGACATCTGATGTCCATAGTCAGGAAACCATGACTATCTGTCGACCAACGAGCTAGTCAACTAGAGGCTCACTAGGGACG
>LR880970.1:843390184-843410735 GCA_904067115.1 Aegilops sharonensis
AGCAACATACTAAACGATCAAGTGCTAAGCTAACGGAATGGGTCATGTCAATCACATCATTCTCCTAATGATGTGATCCCATTAATCAAATGACAACACATGTCTATGGTTAGGAAACATAACCATCTTTGATTAATGAGCTAGTCTTGTAGAGGCATACTAGTGACTATCTGTTTGTCTATGTATTCACACATGTATTATGTTTCCGGTTAATACAATTCTAGCATGAATAATAAACATTTATCATGGTATAAGGAAATAAATAATAACTTCATTATTGCCTCTAGGGCATATTTCCTTCAGGCGCCCACCGTGGGGCCAGCGCACAGTGGATTTGAGTTCTTGAAGAGCAGCTTCGAAGGGCTCAAGGGATACACAATGGGCCGGATGACCAAGAGTCGTCGCGGCAAGATCTACATCGACAACGAAGGCTGGGGCCCCGAGGCCGACTCAATCGAGTACGGGTACCGGGTCCCCTTTGGGGGAATCCACGTCTTCATCGGCCGGATTGGTGAGCCGGGCCCAGAGCCGGACAGCTGCACCGACCTCATTGAGACGGCTCAGCATGCGAGACCCGCCCGGATTCAACCTACCATGAAGCGTGCCTTTGTGGGCTGTATTCACGGAGAGGCACTTTCTGAAGGATCTAAAGATGGCGAAGAGACGGCCGTCCCATCAGCCAATGATTCGTCCTCCAGTTCAACAGATTCTTTGTATCAGGTCCAAGAAGGCATGCTTGGGTGCTGTTCTGGCGACTCTAGCGTTCCATATTGCTATGAGCCGCCAAGCTGGGCAGGAGTCTTCATGGCTAGTACCCAACCCGGCCAAAACTCGACGACTGCGACAGCAATAACGTCCGGGTCAGGAGCAGCCGGGGCAGGAGGCCCCGCGCGCCCGCCGGTCAGGTGCTGATAGATCTTATGGACAAGTTGACGGCCATGTTAACCACCACGGTTATTCTTGCAAATCCAGATGAGCATAACGCGGAGGTGGCAAAGGTGCATGAGGAGATAGCCCTGCCCAAGGAGGCCTTGGCGGCTGAGGACACCAGGCTAGCTGCGGAGCGGGCGGCTTTGGATGCACGGGCACAGCGACTCCAGTCAGAGGCTTTCCAGCTTAACATGAGTCTGAATGCGTCCAATGTGGTGATGAGAAGGAGACATCAGAAGACCCAGTCCCGTCTGCCTCCGGTTTATGATCCTCTGAATCTTTTCACGACACCCGGAGCTAGTCCTAGCAATCCGCCCGAAGCCAATCAATTTATGACACCCGGAGCTGGAGGGCCGGTTCAGCCTCGAGAGATGGCACCTCTTCACGGGAGCATGGACCCGCCCCGATACATACCGACACCTTCGGGCCACTTCTCCAACCCCATGGAGAATTTGATAGCAGCATCGGCGCGTCTGGCGGCTCTTCCAGTGGACGGTGATGACCCGACGGCGGTGGAAACCCGGAGGGTTAGGGATCTTCTTCAGACGGCCTTGGCACAACAAGAGACCTATTCTTACAGTAGGGACATGATTCATTCACTCCTCAGCCTTGGATAGCACCTCGTCCAAACCGGAGTCCGAGTTACAGCAGGCACATGGAGTCAGAAGCTTTATCAAGCAATGCCCAGCGTCGCAACCAACCCGGTGGCTATCACCCGGTGCAGGATCGATTGCGTCAGGAGGATGAACGGGCGGCTCAATTAGAGGCTCAGCAGACGGCATATGATGGTCTACCAGAGTATCCAATGACTTCTGTTGGAGCAGGAGTGGCCACTAGAACCGATGGTGTCCCTTGTCTGGTGCCGGCTCTGCGGGATGTGCGTCTGCCCAAGGATTTCAAGGGACCTCGAAAGGTGCCGAATTACACGGCCGACTTACAGCCGGGGGCATGGATTGAAAGTTACGAGATGGCCATGGAGTTATTGGAAGTCAGCGACGCGACAATGGCTAAGTATTTCACCATGATGTTAGATGGAACGGCCCGATCTTGGTTGAAAAGTTTGCCTCCCAATTCCATCAGTTCATGGGCAGAGCTAAAGGCCCGGTTTATCCAGAACTTTAAGGATACTTGCAAGCAATCTATTTCCATTGTGGACTTGACCAATTGTAAGCAGGAGGAGGGTGAGTCCACAACTCATTGGGTGCGCCGGGTCAAGGAAATAATACACTCATCTGATAAGATGGACGCCGGCTCTGCGGTACTTATGCTCCATCAGAATTGTCGTTTTGAGCCATTGAAGCAGAAGCTGGGGCGCCTTAAGCGTGATTGCAATGACATGGGTACGCCGATGGCGGCTTTGGTTAAATATGCCGATTCTGATACTACCAATGATCCCGCATCTGAGGAGGAAAAGACAGGGAAAGGAAAGAAGAACGGCAATGGAAAGGGTCAGCAGCATCACCCGGTAAGTCAAGGTGGCAACAAGCGTAAGCCGGAGGGTAACCTGGAGTTTGTGGCCAATGCTAATGCCCAAGGTAATAACAAGAAGCGTAAGGGGAGAGCACCCCCTCGATCCGGTGGCTCAGGTCCATCTCTTGAGCAGCTTCTGAATGAACCTTGTCCAAGACACGGTACTCGGGAAAATCCTGCCACCCACTTATGGAAGGACTACGCGATCATGAAGGCTTTCAAGAATTCAAACATGTTTGATGGCAATCACGGATCAGGCGGCGATTCAGGAGCAGGTGGTTTCCATGGCCCGGGTGGCGGCTCAAGTTCCGGTTTTCAAGGCGGTCAAGGTGGCTATAATCAGCAGCAGTCTGGTCAAGGAGGACAGCAGCAGCAGCAGCAGTCAGGTTATCAGAGCCATCCAAAACAGTTGAACGGTGGTCAATACCATGTGTTTACCACTAACTTGTGTAAACGTGACCAGAAGGTTCATAAAAGGGCTGTGAATTCGGTTGAGCCGGCGGTTCCCCGTTATCTGAGGTGGTCAGAGCAGCCTATCATTTGGAGTAGAGAAGATCACCCCCTCCGGGTTGATAACCCGGGTCAGTTGGCCTTGGTGGTGGCCCCTCAGGTTGGTGGATATAAATTCACTAAGGTGCTCATGGACGGAGGAAGCAGCATCAATATTCTCTATTATGAGACCTTTCGCCGCATGGGTCTGACTGATAAGGACTTGAGGACGTCTAACACTGTTTTTCATGGGGTGGTACCTGGTAAGTCGGCATATCCAGTTGGAAAGATCAAGCTGTAAGTGGCTTTTGGAGACGAATATGATTCCAGGGCTGAGAAGCTGACGTTTGAGGTAGTCAAAATCAGGAGTCCATATCACGCTCTGTTTGGACGGCCGGCTTATGCCAAGTTTATGGCACGGCCGTGTTATGTTTATCTGCAGCTCAAGATGCCGGGTTACAAGGGCACCATCACTGTGCATGGGAGTCGAAAGGTGGCCTTGGAGTGCGAGGAAGGCGATGCGGCTTATGCTGAATCTGTTTGTGCTGAAGAGGAGCTGAAGTTTTATCAAACTAATGTTGACCTGGCAGATATGACCTCTTTGAAGAAGCCAACCACAGAGCAAGACTCGGCGTTGAAATTTAAGTCGGCCGCCGAGACAAAACTGGTTGACTTCACTCCAGGCGACTCTTCCAAGCAGTTCAACATCAGTACCAATTTGGATCCCAAATAGGAAAGCGCGCTCATCGAGTTCATCAGTGAGAACCGGGACATCTTTGCATGGAAACCTTCTGACATGCCGGGTGTCCCGAGAGAACTCGCTGAGCACACTCTTAATATTGATCCAAAGTATAAGCCGGTCAGGCAGTTTCTCCGGCGATTCAATGAGGAAAGGCGAAAGGCTATAGGGGAGGACGTCGCTCGGCTCTTAGCGGCCGGGTTCATCGTGGAAGTTTTTCACCCGGAGTGGTTGGCTAACCCGGTGCTTGTGCTCAAGAAGAACGGCACCTGGCGGATGTGTGTGGACTGCACGAACTTAAATAAAGCTTGTCCGGCTGATCCCTTTGCTCTACCCCGCATTGATCAAATCATCGATGCTACAGCGGGTTGCGAGCGGTTGAGTTTTTTGGATGCTTACTCTGGTTATCATCAGATCAAGATGTCAGTTAAGGACCAGGAGAAGACGGCTTTCATTACTCCATTTGGAGCCTTCTGCTATGTGTCTATGTCGTTTGGGCTCAAGAGTGCCCAGGCGACTTATCAGCGGTGTGTGTAGAATTGTCTCCACAATCAGATTGGGCGCAATGTTCATGCTTATGTGGATGACATTGTGGTGAAGTCCAGAGAGAAGGAAACCTTGATCTCCGACTTAAAGGAAACCTTTGATAATCTCCGGGTCTACAAGATGATGCTTAACCCGGACAAGTGTGTATTTGGTGTACCTGCAGGCAAACTTTTGGGATTCCTGGTCTCAAACAGGGGCATCGAAGCTAACCCGGAGAAGATCAAGGCAATTACTTCTCTGGCTAAACCGGTGTGCATCAATGATGTTCAGCGACTGGCAGGCCGCGTTGCTGCTTTAAGCCGATTCATAAGCCGGCTAGGGGAGAAGGCTCTACCGATGTATCAGATGATGAAGAAAACAGACACTTTTGTCTGGAGTGAGGCTGCTGATGCTTCCTTTGAAGATTTAAAGAGACAATTGTCTGAGCCGCCGGTTCTCGCGGCTCCAATTGATAAAGATCCATTGCTATTGTATGTTGCTGCTAACTCACGTGCTGTTAGTGTGGCCATTGTGGTGGAGCGTAAGGAGACTGGCAAGGAGCATCCAGTTCAGCGGCCGGTTTATTACATCAGTGAGGTGCTCATAGAATCCAAGCAAAGGTATCCGCATTGGCAGAAACTTGTCTATGGGGTGTTCGTGGCAAGCCGGAAGCTAAAGCAGTACTTCCTGGGTCATCCTATAACTGTGGTAAGTTCACCCCCCTTGGGAGACATCATCCAGAACAGGGAAGCCACAGGACGAGTTGCCAAGTGGGCCATCGAGCTTGGGCCTCACGGTTTGAAGTATATTCCGTGCACAGCTATCAAGTCTCAAGCCCTAGTGGACTTTATCAATGATTGGACGGAATTGCAGGCACCAGAGGAGAAGCTGGATAACACATATTGGACTATTCACTTCGATGGGTCCTGGCAGTTGGAAGGCTCGGGGGCTGGAGTCGATTTAACTTCCCCCCGAGGTGACAAATTTTGTTATGTGCTCCGGCTTATGTTTCCCTGTACTAACAATGCAGCTGAATACGAGGCTTTACTCCATGGCCTCCGCATGGCCAAAGAGATGAATTTGAGCCTGGTAAGATGCTTGGGCGATTCAGACCTCGTCGCTCAACAGGTGCCAGGCACGTGGGATTCTAAGGATCCCCTTATGGCGGCTTATCGTCGTGAAGTTGATGCGGTGGCTGGGCATTTCAAAGGTTATCAAGTAGAGGACATTGATCGAAGGAAGAATGAGGCGGATGATGCTTTAAGCCGGCTGGGGTCTCAGCGTAAGCCGGTGCCGCCTAATACTTTCCTTGACATTTTGCATAACCCTTCTGTCAGAGTGCCTACATAGGAAGAGCTTGCAGTGCCAGACCCGGAGGCGCAGCTGGTGGCGGCTCTCCATGCCATCCCGGATTGGACGGTCCCATATTTGGACTATATGACCCGGGGAGAGTTGCCTGAGGACGAGACCTTGGCAAGACAAATCATCAGGCGGTCCAAATCCATGACGATTGTTCATGTTGAGTTGCATCGCCGCAGCGTCACTGGGGCGTTTCGACGTTGTGTATCACCTACGGAGGGTCAGGAGATACTTCATGAGATTCATGAAGGTGATTGCGGTCATCATGCCGGTTCAAAGTCTCTGGTAGCCAAGGCTTTTCGTCATGGTTTTTATTGGCTGACGGCTCATGCTGATGCGGAGGATCTGGTCAGCAAATGTGACGGATGTCAAAAATTCTCACGACGAGCTCATGTGCCGGCTCAAGAATTAAGGATGATTCCGATTACTTGGCCGTTTGCAGTCTGGGGGCTTGATATGGTTGGACCTTTCAAAAGGTCTAAGGATAAGAAGACACACCTGTTGGTGGCAGTGGATAAATTCACCAAGTGGGTTGAAGCAGAGCCGGTCAGTAAGTGTGATGCAGCCACGGCGGTTCAGTTCATCAAAAAGGTGATGTTTCGTTTTGGTTTTCCACACAGCATTATAACTGATAATGGTACTAATCTCTCCAAGGGTGCCATGGAAGAGTTCTGTCAACAAGAGCACATCCGGCTTGATGTTTCGGCTGTTGCTCACCCCCAGTCTAATGGTCAAGCAGAAAGAGCTAATCAAGAGATCTTGAAAGGTATCAAACCCCGGCTCTAAGTTCCCTTGCAGCAAACTCCGGGTTGTTGGGTGGAGGAGTTACCCTCTGTTCTATGGAGCATCAACACAACGCCTAACAGGTCTACTGGTTATACACCTTTCTTCATGGTGTATGGAGCAGAGGCGGTTCTGCCTAGTGATATCCGGCATGATTCACCCCGGGTGGTGGCTTACGTTGAGGCTGATAATGAAAAAGCTCGTCAGGATGCATTTGACTTGTTGGATGAAGAGCGAGACTTGGCAATAGCCCGCTCGGCGATTTATCAGCAAGACCTGCGCCGTTATCATAGCCGCCGGGTCAGAAGCAGAACTTTCCAGGAAGGCGATTTAGTGCTCCGGCTCATCCAGGATCAATCTGATATGCACAAGCTGTCCCCTCCTTGGGAAGGACCTTTTGTGGTCAGCAAGAATCTCAACAACGGGTCATATTACCTCATCGATGTTCGAGAGCACAAAGACTCACGTAAGTCAGAGGAAGAGACCCGCCGACCGTGGAACATAGCGCATCTCCGGCCCTACTATACTTGAGCCACCGGCTCTCAGAGTATATTTCTTTTTTCTTTTTTAACAATGTAGATATTATATAAAGCAATAAAGCAGGACCTCTTTCTTTTCCATCCTACAAGGTTTATGTGTTTTCTTTACCAGGTGGTGGAAACAACTAACGGGGAGCGGATCATATCTGAATCCGGTTTTCCCTTTGGCCCGGCTTATGATCATATCTGAATCTAGCCATGGTCACTTGGGGGCTTCCTGTTCAAACATAGGTCGTATTCGAACCAAAGAGAACATAGCTGTCGATACCCAATTGATTGGCACACTGCCAAACCCACTTGGGGGCTTCTTGATCATATTTGAATCATAGCTTAACCTCTTTGGGTCTGACGTGGATCGTATTCGAATCAGCGTCATTAAACAACTCTCATGGTCACTTGGGGGCTTCCTGTTCAAACATAGGTCGTATTCGAACCAAATAGAACATAGCTGTCGATACCCACTTGATCGGCATCGCCAAAGCCATTGGGGGCTATATGATTGTATCCGAATCTTAGCTTAACCCCCTTGGAACGGTTCTACTGATCGTATTCGAATCAGAGGCCTTTGAAAATTTGGTTTAATTTATTCTATAAGAGTAAATAATATTAAGGGCCAGGTAAACATTATATGTGCCAATTTTCAGAAGTTAAATGTAACTATCTGCTTTTTGGGATCACGTAAGCCGGTAATGTACGCTTCAGTAAGATAACAGGTATATTCTTATGGTCATGATCATGAACCGGCTGATACTTATGATGTTTTGTTTCATACTCCGGGTTAACATTATTTTACACGACCCCGGATGTGGTGAGACGCCAAAGGAATTTTTTGTTTTTATACACAGGGTAAAGCAAAAAGCTTTTGGATGTCAAGAAGCAATTCATGTAAGCCGGCAGTATACAATAATAGCGGCTTGAGACATTGTTAAGCACCACAAACATGCGCGAAGGCATGACAGAGTTAAGAAGTTTTTCTACCCTATTACAAGACTCCCCGAGTCTGAATAATGAAGCATTATTTTTTCAAAGACTTAGTGCCAGGTGGGTTACTCCTTTGGTGGACTTGACGACTCCGGATTATCCTTCTCCGCCTCTTCGTCTGCTGCTTTGTCCTGGAAGGTTGACAAGGTCCAGTCAATGCCGCTTAAGGCTTCAAATTCAGCTTCATCATCTATTAAACTAGTCGGGTCAACCTCAGGAGCAAAGGTATGCTTACGAGTTGGAGGGATCATGATGACATCATCATAATGCGGAGTTGGAATCCTCTGGTTCTCGTTGTCATAACCCGGCTGATACTTCATAAGATCAATATCGTTGCGGATGATGGTGGCCACAGGACGTACGACTCTCACACAGGTGGTGAAGTCTGATTCATTGAATGCAGAGCCGTCCTCCTTCAAGCTAGGATATCCAAGAGCAACATCGGCTAAGTCTAGCTCTGGAACCAACGCTTTGGCTCGGCTTAAGGCGGCTATGGCCCCGGCTCTACCAGATGCCCGCCTTAACTCCTGAATCCGTTGAGGTAACACGGCAAGCCGTTTGAGCACATCCTGCAGGAGATAAGGAGTATCATTTGGTAAAGCCACAACAGCCAAAGCACGTTGTGACCCGGTGTACAGCTGTTCCACTAGAGTGTACACCGCCTTAAGCTTGATCAGCATATTCTGCTTCAGGTTGGTACTCCTGGGACCTGCGTTTATACATATAAGATTAAGCCGGAGATAATATCTGAAATAGTTATCAAATAAATCATGGTGATGTTCAAAAGTTACACATAGTAACTTGCCGAAAATTGCTGAGACCATTTGGGATATCTGGTGCTTTAAGCCGGACAGTTCGGCAGTTGCTTCGGCAAGAGCTGCTTCTGCTGTCTCGGCCCGGGTCACAAGTGAAGATTTTTCATCCGCCCAGGCCTTCTTCTCCGCGTCAAAATCCTTCTTCAACTTTTCTTGCTCAGAGACGCTGAATGCGAATTTGGAGTCGGCTTTTTGAATCTCAAGGTCTTGGGCCGCCAGCCGGGTCTTCAGGTCAGCAATCTCCAATTCAAATTGACTGGTGGAGACCTGCAATAACGCCGGGTTACAAGTAAGGTTATGGTAAGGTATTATTAAAGTCTCAAGCACTTTACAAGTAAAGACCCTTGACACTTGTGGGCTAATGTATGCTGAAGAAAATTTTACTTTATAATGTCAGATTATGCATATTAAAGTCTCAAGCACTTTACAAGTAAAGATACTTGACACTTGGGGGCTAATGTGTATCGCTTGTTTTAAGTTGCTATATTATAGCCGGGTTAAATATCCTTTCTTGTAAACCGGGTGAACTAACAGTAAGCCGGTATCTAAGTCTACGTCATATTTACCTATAAGCAGTAGACTTGGGGGATGGTACAGTAAGTAAGATTCAGGAGAAATAATATAAGTTATACCTCAGATTTATGCTGTATCTGTTTCACCATGTCAATTTCCAGGTCGCGACTGTTATGCACTTGATTCAGATAGCCCGAGACTATATCGCCAATGCTTAAGTGGGCATAATCAGCGATGTCCCGTTTGGTCTTCCGGCTTTTGACAAGTTCTTCCTTAGCGGTACATCTGGCAAAAATAGTAGGCCGCCCCGGTTCAACATACTGGCTTTTCAAGAATTCAACTTCCAGCTCAGCCGTCCGGACCGGGCTAGGAATTTCCGGTTTATCGGAGCTATCAAGAGTGCCTTCTTGAGGCGGGTCGGAAGATGGTGTCGGAATTTCATGGGCCGGCTCAGGAGGAGGTTGATGAGTAGAAGCATCAGGGGCAGTGGTTCCGGGTTCCAGCTCCGTTGCTACCGGGTCTTCAATCGGCTTATTCTTTTTTGCCCTCTTAATGGGCTTCATCTGCACACTATGCATAAAACGAAGGGATGAGTATAAAATATGAGTGAGGCAAAGCATGAGGATAACAAAGGTACATTACCCAGGGGCAGTCTTGAAGGCCGGCATGTTGGATTGCATAGACTCGCCAGAGGAAGGAGAGGTATCCTGATAATTGGAGTCAGATGAATTGAGAGGCTGGCGAATTAAACCTGCCAAAGGATAAACATAACGCAAAGCGGAGATGACCTCAGTTCGACGCTTCCTGCTCACATCAGGTAAGACGGAAGAGAGCTCTACATCTTTACTTGTCTGGGTTTGCCTCCAGCTCTCAAGTTGTTGTTGCTTCAAAAGAAATTGAGGATCTTGATAAGCTAAGGGATGTGAAAACCTTACTTTCTGGGTCACCCGCCGGGTTTTGTGCTTTGGCAAAGGCTCTGAGTCGGAGGAGATTATAGTTACCTCTTCACCATGAGCTTGGCTGTTTCCAGTGTCTTCCTGAAAGGCGGAAATATTAATAAAATAGTAGCAAAGGAGTTAAGAGAATAAGGGATTACCTCTTCCTCATCTGAAGAAGAGTCATCCAGTTTGAGCAATTCGGAGGTGCTAGGTTTCTTATTTTTTGAAGTCCCCGTCTTGGCGTTTTTCCTTTCATTTTTCTTGGCTGCTCTGGCTTGTTGGGCGGCCTCGTGGTCATATTTGACTTTCCAGAAATCATCACCGGCCTGTGGAAAAGATAAGGAATTATAAGTACAAGGAGGCAAACATATTAAAGAGTATTTATTAAGATTGGTAACTTACTGCAGGGGCCGGGTTCTTTTTGCAGAAGGGAAGTAACCCGAAGGTATTGTTGATAACAGTACCCTCCTTTAGCAGTGACTGGGTTGTAGCATCTGCCACATCATCTGGTAAGTCGTCACAACTGTGGCGCATTGGGTCGTTCTGTTCGCCTGTATAGGTGCACATTAAGCCGGAGCGGCGGCTTAATGGTAGTATACGCCAAGTGACCCAGACCCGGACCAAGTCGATGCCATTTAAACCATTTCCCAGAAGAGCTTTAATCTTCTTGATGGTGGCGTTGAGCGGCAGACGTTCAACAGTGGTCAGTTTATCCGCCAGCGGATGGTTGGACTCAAGGCGCAGGGCGCGAAAGCCGGGCAGAGGCGGCTCATCAGCTGGAGAAGGATCCTGACAGTAGAACCATGACTGGTTCCAATATTTGGGGTGACTCGGCAGCTCAGCATAAGGAAACAGACAGTCTCTCCGTCGCTGGATCGAGATACCGCCAAGTTCAAGACTCGGCCCATTGTCACGCTCATTCTGCCGGTTTAAGTAAAAAAGTTCTCTGAACAAGAGCAGGCTTGGCTCCTCTCCCAGGTACACCTCACAGAAGACTTGGAAATTGCAAATATTGGACACGGAATTGGGTCCAATGTCTTGAGGTCTAAGGTCAAAGAAATTTAAAACTTCTCTGAAGAACTTTGAGCCGGGAGGGGCAAATTCCCGGCTCATGTGATCCGTGAAAACTATTACCTCCCCTTCTTTGGGTTGAGGCTTCTCTTCAGATGGGTCAGGGACGCGATAAAAAATGACCTCCTTTTTTGGCAAATGGCCAGACTTCGCAAATTCAGCTAGTTTGCTCTTAGTGACTGTGGATGGGACCCAGTTGCAGGTTACAGGAGCTTTGGTCGACTTAGGCGCCATGACAACAGATTGGCCTATTACAAAATAAGAAGTTCCGGTTTACATTTTAACCCGGAAGAAAATATCCAAATTACTGAAGGTAGCGGTTTAAAGGGGCCTAATGACATAAGGATAATTGAGCAACATTATTTAAGCCGCTACAAGTGTTAGCAACAGTTCAAAAGTTTTAAAGATCTGAGAAGGGGCCAAGGTTCACAGATCAAGTGGAATGCATTTAAACCGGATACCTGGACAGTTATGTTAAAGGCATTTAACATAAGAAGATTTCCGGGTGATAAAAACAGGTTTCATAATCTTCTGCTATGATTTGAGATCAAAGATCTGTTCTGATAAGAAAGTTTTTCTAGACCTAAAAACTGACGCAGATGCGTTCATAAGCTCGAATAAGGCCTCCATACAGAGAAAGAGATCTGTTTCGTATCCAAGATAAGGGCAAAACAACTACCGCAGCTGTTTTATATCATTCTCGGATCGGAAGTGGCATCTAGGAGAAAAAACTAACAAGGAGTTGGCTCTAATGGTGATGAACTACGACGAACTCGAAGAAGCTCTAATGCAGATCTAAGCAGGGAAGGAAAGGAAACTTACGGCTCTAGAGGAGCTGCGGAGGTTCGCCGACGTTTTTCTGGTCCGATTCAGGTTGATGCGGCGGCCTGGGTCGGTGAAGACGAGAAGCTTGACGGCGGCGGCGGCGGAGCTCGAGAGGAGGCAAGAGGAAAAAGACGACTGGAAGGGTGAAAATGAAACCTAGGTCGCGCCTATTTATAAGGAGAGCATAGCTGAGACGGCGCGGGAAACGAGGAGATAAGAATTATTATCCAGCGCCCCGACGCCTCGATTTCCGGAACGGACAATAAAGACAGAGATCCGTTGGGCGATACGGTGGAATAAAAAGGAAAGATGACGTCATGATGGGTTAACACAGATCCAAAGAATGACGTCACGACGCGTTAAAGAAAGTCTTTTTGCGCAGTCAGAAGACTGAAGATTTATGTTTTAAGTTATTTTAAGATTGACATGAACAGGTTCAAACCAATCTGGGGCCTAATGTTGGGGATATAACTATTTGTGTAAGCCGCCCAGGAGGGGCCGGGTTACGTAAAGAGATTACCAGACAGAAGCCCAAGTCCAAGCATGAAGATGGCGTCTCAACAAAGGGCCTAAGGCCCACAGGCGACTTAAGGCCCGTTGTAGTAAACCGCCATAATGGCAAGACTTGTATCATAAGGTAGACTTGACTAGTCACCGAGCCGTACATTGTTTATAAGCCGTACAGGACTCTGTAGGCTACAGGGCGTCAACCCGTGTATATAAGGGGACTACCTGTTGGCGGCTTAGGGCAAGAAACAACCAATCGAGAACCGGGCATACCGTATCTCGCTCCCTGGTCATCGAAACCTCAAGCAATACCAACCCAACTAGACGTAGGCTTTACCTTCACCGTAAGGGGCCGAACTAGTATAAAACCTCTCGTGTCCTTTGTCCCGATTAACCCCTTTAAGCTTCCTAGTTGCGATGGCTCCACGACTAAGTCCTTGCAAGAGGACATCGGTCGTGACAATTCCACGACAATATGTTTCTCGTTTATGGGGGTGACAAATGAGGGTGACTAAGAGCTCGTCGTAAATGGTTACGTTGATGCAAGCTTTGACACTGATCCGGATGACTCTAAGTCGCAATCCAGATACGTATTTATATTGAATGGTGGAGCTATCAGTTAGTGCAGTTCCAAGCAGAGCGTCGTGGCGGGATCTACATGTGAAGCGGAGTACATAGCTGCTTCAGAAGCAACAAATGAAGGAGTCTGGATGAAGGAGTTCATATCCGATATAGGTGTAATACCTAGTGCATCGGGTCCAATGAAAATCTTTTGTGACAATACTGGTGCAATTGCCTTGGCAAAGGAAATTGATTTCACAAGAGAACCAAACACATAAGAGATGCTTCAATTCCATCCGGCATCAAGTCGCGGAGGGACACATAGAGATTTGCAAAATACATACGAATCTGAATGTTGCAGACCTGTTGACTAAGCCTCTTTCACAAGCAAAACATGATCAACACCAAGACTCCATGGGTGTTAGAATCATTACTTTGTAATCCAGATTATTGACTCTAGTGCAAGTGGGAGACTGAAGGAAATATGCCCTAGAGGCAATAATAAAGTTGTTATTTATATTTCCTTATATCATGATAAATGTTTTACTATTCATGCTAGAATTGTATTAACCGGAAACTTAGTACATGTGTGAATACATAGACAAAACATAGTGTCCCTAGTATGCATCTACTTGAATAGCTCGTTAATCAAAGATGGTTATGTTTCCTAACCATAGACATGTGTTGTCATTTGATGAACGGGATCACATCATTAGAGAATGATGTGATGGACAAGACGCATCCGTTAGCTTAGCATTACGATTGTTACAGTTTCGTTGCTACTTCTTTCTTCATGGGTTATACATATTCCTCAGACTATGAGATTATGCAACTCCCAAATACCAGAGGAACACCATGTGTGTTATCAAACCTCACAACGTAACTGGGTGATTATAAAGATGCTCTACAGGTGTCTCTAAAGGTGTTTGTTGGGTTGGCATAGATCAAGAATAGGATTTGTCACTCTGTGTATCGGAGAGGTATCTCTGGGCCCTCTCGGTAATGCTCATCACTATAAGCTTCGCAAGCAATGTGACTAATGAGTTAGTTGTGGGATGAAGCATTACAGAACGAGTAAAGAGACTTGCCAGTAACGAGATTGAACTATGTATGATGATACCGATGTTCGATTCTCGGGCAAGTAACATACCGATGACAAAGGGAACAACGTATGTTGTTGTGCGGTTTGACCGGTAAAGATATTTGTAGAATATGTAGGAGCCAATATGAGCATCCAGGTTCCGCTATTGGTTATTGATCGGAGATGTGTCTCGATCATGTCTACATAGTTCTCGAACCCGTAGGGTCCGCACGCTTAACGTTCGATGAAGATTTGTATTAAGAGTTATGTGTTTTTGATAACCGAAGTTTGTTCAGAGTACCGGATGTGATCACGGACATGACGAAGAGTCTCAAAATGGTTGAGACATAAATATTGATATATTGGAAGGTTATGTTTCAGACACTGGAAAGGTTTCGGAAGGGTTCAGGCATTTTTCGGAGTACTGGGAGGTTACCGGAATCCCCCGGGGGAAGTAGTGGGCCTTAATGGGCTTTAGTGGAAAGGAGAGGAGGGCTGCAAGGTGGCCGCCCCCCTCCCCCTGGGAGGTCCGAATTAGACTAGGAGGGGCGGCGCCCCCCCCCCTCTTTCCTTCTCCCTCTCCTACTCCTTCCCTCTCTCCCCCTCTTGGAAAGCAAGGGGTCTCCAACTAGGATTGGGAATCCTAGTTGGACTCCCATGGCGCGGGCCCCTCCTGGCCGCCGGCCTCCCCCTCTTTCCTTTATATACGGATGCAGGGAGCACCCCAAAGCACAACAGGCAATCTCTTAGCCGTGTGCGGTGCCCCCCTCCACAGTTTAACACCTCGGTCATATCGTCGTAGTGCTTAGGCGAAGCCCTGCGCCGGTAATATCATCAACACCGTCGCCACGCCGTCGTGCTGAAGGAACTCTGCCTCGTCCTCAACTGGATCAAGAGCTCGAGGGACGTCATCGTGTTGAATGTGTGCTGAACATGGAGGTGCCATATGTTTGTCACTTGGATCGGTTGGATCGTGACGACGTTCGACTACATCAACCGCGTTACTAAACGCTTCCGCTTTCGGTCTACGAGGGTACGTGGAGACAGTCTCCCGTCTTGTTGCTTTGCATCTCCTAGATAGATCTTGCACGATCGTAGGAATTTTTTTGAATTACTACGTTCCCCAACAGCAAACTCATCACGCAGCCGGAGAGTAATCTACTGAAGAAGGGCTGCGGAGGAGGCCGTCAGGATGATGTCGTCGACGTAGAGGAGCAAATATGCAGTCGTGTTGCCACGGTGATAGACAAACAACGAGGCAACCGAGAGAGTGACGCTGAAGCCCGGTGTTTGTAGAAACCCAGCGATACACTGGTAGTAGGTGTGAGGTGCTTTCTTGAGCCCGTAGAGAGAGCAAGACATCAAGCACACATGCCCAGGAAGAGATGAGTCGACGAAGCCAGTCGGCTGCTCACAGTAAACTTGCTCCTCAAGATGGCCGTGAAAGGAAGGTGTTGGAGAAATCCATCTGATGAATCGGCCAGCCTCAAGAAACCACCGGCTGGAGAACAGTCCGGATCGTGCCCGGTTTGACAACCAGTGCAAACGTCTCAGTGAAGTTGACGCCAGTGCGCTGCCGAAAATCATCAAGGATAACAAGATAATAAAGATAGCCCATATTACTTGCAACAGGAGAGGTCCAAACATCACTATGAATTTACTCAAACGGGTACGATGCAACATGAGAAGAAGCCCTAAACGAAAGACGAGCATGTTTGCCGAGGCGACATGCATGGCACAAGTGGTCCTCGATCTTATTACATGTGAAAGAAAAACTCCGAAGTATATCATGAAGGGTGGCGGGGTTGGGATGACCCAAGCGAGCCTGCCAAAGATCCACTACAGTGGCGAGAGCGACAGGGGCGGCGGAGGTGGTGGAGTGGACCGGGTAGAGCTCATCGGGGTTGTCACATCGGTGGAGCACCATCCGGGTACGAGTGTCGGTGTCAAAACCGGCGGATCTCGGGTAGGGGGTCCCAAGCTGTGCGTCTTAGGATCAATGGTAACATGAACATGAGATTTTACCCAACTTTGGGCTCTCTTGATGAGATAATACCCTACATGTTGCTTGATTGACTATAATGAGTATAGGGGTTACAAGAGTTGATCTACCTTGAGATCATATGTTGTGGTATAAACCCTAGAGGTATGATGAGTAAAGTCATAATCCTCTATCGACTAGCCTAGCCTCGGTTTATATAATATACCATAGGCCTAGGGTAACAAGAGTCCTAGCCGAATACGCCGGTGGGGGAGGAGTCCTTGTCTTGATCACCAAGTCTTGTGGAATCTTCATTGTATGCGGCAACTGTCCGAACTTGCCCATGAGTATACGACCATGGGGTCCTCGGCCCAATCCAACTGATCGGGAGATGACGTGGTGAGTACCCCCTAGTCCAGGACACCATCAGTAGCCCCCTGAACCGGTCTTCAAGTTGGGGACGCTCCTCGATTCTTCTGAACTGTTCTTCATCTTCGGTCATCGGTCTTGAAAACTGGTTCAACAAATCTTCTCATCTTCGATCTTGAGGATCGCCGAAGTAAATCCGAAGAGTTTACATGTCGGGTACCCGAGGAGCCCCTTTAAGTTTTCGGCCTTTATCAATGCCTTGTTATTTTTATGCCACACCTCGGGTTTGAAGTTATTCCCGGGCGGCAGTGTCCTCTTGCATCCGAGCTCCAACGCCGGGTTGCATTCGAGGTATCTTTTGCAGCCAAGCACCAACGCCGGACTGCTTCCGATCTCCAACGCCGGAATGTATCCGAGCTCCAACAATGGACTGTGTCCAAGCTCCAACGTCGGACGGTATCCGAGATGTCATAGATCATCTTGGTTCAAAAAAGTTGAAGGATTTTAGCCGAGCCTAATGCCGGGAATGCCCTCTATGGAGCCAGCCACTGGCGCCCGAGCTTTATGCCGGACTGCTTCCGAGGTGGTGCACCACCCCTAACTGCGGGCTGATTTTTTGATTGGTGCAATTTATTCTCTGCCGAGATATTTAGCCAGTAGCCCTCAAGGTGTGTGCGTCGGTCTAAAACCCGAGATGCACCTGAAGGAAAACATGAAACCGATGATCCTAGTTGCCCCTGAGACTCAGGTCGATGCGCGAAATCGGCCCGAGGATCAACTCCTAGCTCGGCAGCATACATAGGAATGGAAACGCGTTGTGCAAAGTCCTCGAGACTCAGGTTGGGTGCGGTCGACCAACCTAAGGATAATAATCTCCTCGAAAACTATATTGCACTTTAAATTTTCTGCATTGGATTGCCAATGCAGTAGCCCCCGAGACACTGGTCGGGTGGCAACATCAGATCAGGGGATCGATGTACCCCTTTTAATATTTGTAAATAATAAGCCCGAAGCCTAGTAGCCCCCGAGCCTTAATGCGGGCACGAGGGGCCGTATTAAGGATCGATATCCATAGTAAAATCACAAATTATGTGTAATGACTCTATGTATCTAGGTACTTTATATCATTAATGCTCGGATCCGCATTGTACAAAACTTTGTTGACCGACCATCGGCTTCAACCTCCTCGGCCAGCAGTCGAGGAGTGTTTGTCCTACTTTATAAAGCCTTTATGAGGGCAAATATTTATGGCAAACAAGGCGATCCGGTCATATGGTTTTATAAACAAAGGTACGCAGAGAGACACAGTTTTATATTATTTTATAAACATCGTCCAAAGAAAATAGTCCCGCTATCGGTTCCTTTCTTTGGGTTGTCATGCTAAGCATGATCATGAAATCTCAGCTCCGATCAATGTGGGAGGAAAATACTGAGGGTTTAGTTCGGGAAAAGCTTCCAAACTCTATGGTCTAGATGAACCCAAATTTTCACTTCCATTGCGACCGTTTATAATCTGAAAGTGGCCCATCATCGGCTTCTACCCCCTTGTAGATGCTACGCAGTGTGTTTCCGGAATAACAAAACAACCCTTAACCGACGTCTCGGTGCCCGAAGGCGGTTGTGTTGGCGGAAACGAGGCAATCAGATATGCGGGCTTTATAACTTTCACTTAGTCATAGGAGCTTAAAGTTGGGAGGCCAGCAAGTAGCCCCCCAGTTAGTGTTCGGCGACAGCCGAGGTCAAGCCGTAAACACTTCGGCCAATGTTATGAACGGCCCGTCATTTAATACAGTCATCGGACCGCTGACCAGTTTACGCTTATTGTGATAGTCAGTTTTTGGCTTTCTCCACTGAGGTGCTTAACCATGCGAGCTGGAAGCACAATCGCAGTGGTTCTCCTTTTGCACACCTAGCCGAACAAAACGGAACATAGGAGGCAAGCACAGGAGCCGTGCAACCCAACTATTGACCGAAGACGCAATTCGAAACTGATGCATATACAGCAATATCCGAGAATTTTTGCTGAATCTCTAAAGGTGTCCGGCGTTGCACGACAAGACTTATGCGGAAGACACACAAATAGCTGAAAAGTGCCGCAGGATTGGAAAACCAAAAAACGTCAGGAAAAACTCGACGTCTGAACTAGATGAATTGTTTGGTGCCAATCAGAAATTTGGTCTTAGAAAAAAAAATTGCTTCTGTCGTGCTATAACCTGACACATCCTATCTCAAGACTTCAAGCGGGTCAGCCTACGGCTTCAACCTCCTATCCCGAAGGCAGAGTATTTCTCATTAGGCCAGTTTAGCAAACTTTAGCGGCTTTGATAGAGAAATCAGGCTCCCCGGCTATTGACCGCACACTCGCGTCGAAAAAAGGAGTGATAGAAAAAAGACTTTGCAACGACTAAGAAGAAGAACACTTATTATAAAACAGCTCACATAAATTTGAGAGCCCCCGAGTGACTTGGGTAAAAGAATGACTGTATGTACCGAAGTACTTATATCATATCTATGTTCACCCGAACTTTAAACGCGTCTTAACCGACCGTCGGCTTCTTCCTCTTCGGTCAAGGACCGAAAAGTGTTATGTACTCCACCTGTCGAGAATATCGACGGTGTTTCCGATAACCAGGCAATCAGATAAAGCGCGCTCAGGGAACTTATGCTATATTACTGACAAAGTGTAAGAAGCATCTTCGAAGAAAATAGTACCCCCACCGATACCTTTCTTCGGTGCTCATTGTTAATATGAGACTTGTGCAATAGATTTTTTGTACTCATGAGTTCCGTTGTGTGCCGACCATAATTGAAAACAATAAGAGCGCTAGCTTTCGGCTTCACCCAGTCTGAGGTCAGAGCTCGGAAGACCCGGTCGTGACAATCGCAGAGGTGCTCCCTTTACTCCCTAGACGAACAATCGGTAACGTAGGGGTAAACACAGGAGCAAGGCAACCCAGCTTGCAAATCACTTAGGTCAATATGGTGCATATTGTGGCGTAATACACGAACAAGGAACGAAGCCATACAAGTATAATCATATGCAAGAGGAAAAGCTCCAGCAAGGGAGCCCCCAAGTAAACGGGGTATTTGGATTTGTGTGTCACAAACAAAGTTTGGACAAGGAAGTTTGTCACAAACAAGAAAAGTATAATGCTTGGCCGAACAAAATTTAAAACTGAAAGTTTTTGAGCATGAAAGCAACTTAGCTGGTTGATATGTTCGGCATTGATGACGCGGTCCGAGCTTGATGCGGGACAAGGTTCCAGCCTCCAGGCTAGTCCCGAGGTGGCCGAGCAGAGAGTTCGTCACCCCGAGAAGATGAAGCCCCCAGCCGCGGTAATGGAGCAGGTCGGCGCACCAAGGCGACAACACAATTCGGTTGAAGGAGGCGACAACGCGGCTCAGTCTGAGTCAATTGGCTGCACACATAAAAATAGCGCAAACCAAAGGTAATGACAAATAAAGATAATAATGTATATATATAAAAAATTCTTCTACTTATTTAATACAAGTGAAGGAAATAATGAGAGAGATGTGGCCTGAGCGTCGAGGTCAATATCGATGCAGGGCGTCGGTGTGACGCAGTGAAGGCGTGACAAAGCCCGAATTCACAGGTCGGTCCGAGTTCCGGATACGGCGTTCACCGAACTATGCACGGAAACTGTTGAGGATACAGCTACGGAGTGTGAACCGCCCCGGAGGGGCCGGTTTACCCTCGTGCGGGATCCAGGCCCATATGGAGGCCTGGAGCCCAGAAGGGAATTAAGATCCTTACATGTAAACCGCCCTAATACTGTAACTTGTATTGTAAGACAAGAAAGGAAAGACCAAACCGGACTCCGGTATGAGCCGGATTGGGATTCTGTAAGCCGGCCGGGCGTTAACCCGTGTATATAAGGGGACGACCCGGCGGCGAGTTAAGGACAGGAGATTCGAGGCCAAGGCAAAGCTATTGCTCCCTAGTCGCCGAATCATATCAATCAACCACAACTGGACGTAGGCTTTTACCTTCATCGAAGGGGCCGAACCAGTATAATTCCCGTGTCTTGTGCCGCATTAACCCCTTTAAGTTAAC
>LR880970.1:843521165-843535315 GCA_904067115.1 Aegilops sharonensis
AGGAACCATGGCGGGTTTAGTTGGCAAGCATGTCAAATCCGTCTCGGTTCATTGCAAGCTAAATTGCCATAAAAAACCTCAGATTTGCCATGGAGTGTTTCCGAGTATTAAAGGACGTGGAACGGGTGCTCTGATTTCTAAGATATATTCATGCGGAAACAAGAAAAATGAAAAACTAAACAAGGACGGCGAGGAGCGTGGGGCCCGCGCAGCCAGTGGTGCCTCCCGCTACCGCTCGTCCGTCCGTCCGGTTCAAACCTCGTCCGCCCGAATTCTCCACCGCTCCGCTCCTCCTCCCGTCGCACGCATATATGCGCGCGCGCGCGCCTCGCCGTCCTCCCCGACACACGCACGCACGCACGCCTCCCGCGCTCGCAGACTTGCGCCGCTTGACCGGAGAACCTCGACGTACGTGCGTGTGCGTGTGCGTGTGCGCAACATGGCCGCCGCCGGCCACCGGACGCCGTTGCTGCTCCTCCTCCTCCTGCTCGCCGCCGTCGCGCTGCTCGCGGCGGTGGCCGCGGCGGACGACGCCAAGCCGACCATCCTGACCCCGGTGGCCAAGACCCCCGTGGGGTCCTTCGAGGGCGACAAGCCGGGGGACGACGCCATGGACGACGAGGACGCCGCGCCCGTCGGCTCCCCCCTCGGCACCACCATGACCGAGCCCAAACCGGAGCAGTCCACGCCCGGCGCCGCCGGGGGCGACGCGGCAGCGCCCAGCGCCGCCTCCTCCCTCGCGGCCCGCCTCGGCGGCGCCGTCGCCGTGGCCGTGGCCGCAGCAGCCGCCGGCGTCCTCGCCTTCTAATTAAGCTCCGTCCAGGGAGATCAACTGCTCCGGTGCGGCCAGCTCCATGCACGTGGGGTCGCCGGCAATGGCGGATCCAGGCCTTCATCCACATTGCTCTTCCATCCATCCATCCTCTCTCTCTCCGTACATATCTAGCCACGTATGTATGCTGTCATGCACCACATTATTAAACAGCGTAAGCACGAGTAAATTAAAGACCGTGGTGCGTGCAATATTTAGTTTGACCATGTACACACGAGGAACAGTATTTTCTTCTTCTTCATAAGCCAATCTCATTGTAAGTACAAATTATTTCAAATATACTTTGAGTTTTGCCTCCTCCAGTGGAGCAAATTGAGAAGTTTTCGATTCCAAATTATTTCAAATTCAAGTGAATGCAGCCGCTAGCTAAAGAAAGATGTCCATTTATAGATTACAACAAACCGTAGACAGGACACATTCGTCCCAATTTCCCAGCCGAAAATACATCGGATGGGAGGGATGATCAACACTTCTCTACTCGAGAGCGATCCAGCCCTACAAGCTAAAGTAGAAGGTACGCGTACTCCACATTTCCGGTTCTGACAAGAGAAGAATGTAAGTAGAAGCTATGCGATACAGTTTGTATCTTTGAAAAATCTTGCTGCCTGGTACGGTATCCTCCTCTAGGAAATAGCCCGCCCGCCCGCATGGTGATTTTGCACGAGCTCGTTGAGGTACCATAGCGAATACCCTGGAACCAATCGACGACGACGAACGCGTTAGATCCACCAGCCGGCCCGTGTTCGCTACACTGCGTCTTCGCCCTTCTCTTCTTGGCTTCTCAACCTATCATCGGCAGGAGAGGCAGCGTTGCTTACTGCAGAATGGCTGTCGGTGTCCTCGGCCCCTTCCTGAATTGTTCCCTGCACAGCAGGATTGGCTCTGTTAGAATCTATCACACGCTCTGATTGGTTGGGACTTGGGAGCAGAGAGAGATTTTCTGTTTTATTAAGTTTTTCCAGACTAAAATGGAAGAAGCAAATGGGTGTCTCTAGCTCTCATCTAGATGAGAAATAACTAAGTCTCACCTAACTCCTACACCATTTGATTTTCCACGGAGATTCGTGTGATTTTTTTTTTCTTGTTTGATCAATTAAATAGTGTATAAGAATTAGATGAGACCTTGTTAATTCTCATCTAGATGAGAAATAGCAAATCCGGAAGAAAATACCTCTTCCGTGTTTCTGGTTGGGGTTGCTTCTTGTGTATCATGGCCAAGTCCGCCATTGCTATTAGCTGAAATCGGTTCATTTTCATGGGATTCCTCCTGCTTAATATTTTACATCAACAGAAAAAGGCATTTCAGTTTTCCTATAGAATTGATATCATATTACCAATCAACAAAATAATCTGACCTGCTCATCGTTGGTGTCTGGAGAAGAGCTGTCAAAATTATGTTTCCCATCAGTGGCAAAAGAGTCTATGCTTGCCTCTTCTGTCTGTTTTGATTGTTCCAGAAGTTGTTTTCTCCTTGACTCTTCTTCCATTAATTTCTTAAACCTGCCAATCATAATGCAATGCACAAAAACATATCACAATATGGAACATTTGCACCCTGTCAGGTTAAAAAACTAAAAGGAAACCAATTAATACTTCAAGCAACACATGTCACCCTGAGATTTTTTTTTCTTGCTGGTCCTCTTCTGAGTTATAAACTTTGATGGTTTATCAGCTCCCTAAACTCTATAATCTTATCTCTGGTAGATGCATTGACCTTATTTAGTAATGACAGGAGTAGTTGTCCCTTAAATGAGCAATAATCAGAGCTAAACGTGGCACAGAACCAATAAAATCCAGTACCCAGAGCTCCCAATACTTAAAAGTACAATTTGACATGCTGACAACACGATGCCTTGTTGGAACATTTCACTAGCAGCAGCCAGGAAATGCAAGAGCGTAACTCGACACATTGTCCAAATCCTCCAACTGCGCAGACGGACAATATTGACGCTATAACACATGTACATAGAGCAACGGAGAAGAGGACAAAGTGTAGTGCTCATAGTTCATGCGAAAGATTTGCTGAACTCATATGCAGTCTCAGCTAATTTACTAGTATTGGCTGCTAAATTCCAAGCATCACACTAGAGAATTTTAAATATCCCGGAGGTTGATCCTAACTTTCTTGCTGTACAGAAGGCTTCAGTATATCCAAAACTGATTTACTTCTGTTTCCCGTTATTTCTAATTCCTGGCCAGCTAAGGTCACCGAATTCTCATTTATCAAAGATGCCGATTAAAATGCTTCCCAAACTGATTGTTGCTGTGACTTGCAAGTATCTTGGACCCAATGGTTTAGAGACCATGGTGATATTACTACTGAGATAGTACATGCATTGAGCAGCAACCTTAAGCTATATCTAACCATTACCTTCCACCACGTAGTAGTTCGCTTGGTTTTGGCACTTGACCAGTCTGGGCTGTACCAGCTTTTGGGAGAGCCTCACTCTTGTCAGCAGGTTCATATTTTCCGACATTAGTTGATTCCTCTCTAGCAAGCTTGTCAATATATTCTTGGACAGGATTTTTGGCACCTCCAAGCTTTTGAAGCCACACCTGCTGTGCACTGCTAAGGACATTATTTGTAAGCCTGCAAGAAAGACCAATTAGTGAAAACCACCGATATATGAAAACTGAGCCACAAGATGACACAGAAAGCTTGCTAGGTCTGCTGGAATGTTCCCGAATGTCAACCCAAAACTAAAAGGAATGCAACAATCGTGCTATAAGACAAAACAAAGACACAACCAGTCAATGTTTGAAGCAAATCAAAGTGTGAGAACTTGATCTCAATTATGTAGCATGCTGGGCTGCTGGCACAACCAGCATAGGTACATAAATATAAATATGGGAAATGCTCCAATGAGCATATGAGCACCTGCTCTACTTACAGGAAGTTATGTTAAAGCCTTTATTTCAATGAACAATCGAACATGTTTTTTGTATAACAAACAGTTGAAATTTCTACAGTATGTACTCACCAATATAGACTCAATCCAGAAGGAACGGAAAGAGCAAAATAACCAATTAGCAAAGGCAGGAACTTCACTGCAGCTTGTGCACCTTGCTGGCTAGGATCATTGCTCTGCAATGACATGGACAACAGTAAGATCAAGTAAAGACAAACCTCATGGGGTACCAGTTACATTGGCATCATACAGCAAAGGAGGTGTGTCCTTGATCTTTGTGTGTTTCTTTCTCAGTGCCCCAAACGTTTTCCTCTAAAGAGTAAACAATTAACAGAGTTCAGAAAAGCTACAACTATACTGCTTTACACATCTTTACAGGTTACTTAGAGGAAAGCAGAGAAAGACAGTCTTCTGTGGATATTTAAATAATCATGATTCATGACTTATTCAACTAGAAATAATGAAGCCAATCAGCAGCATTGTATTGCATGTATTCATTTTGAGTTCCATAATCCATATAGAAACAATCCAGCTGATAAGAAAATTTCCATACTAGTACCGAGGACCACAAATAATGCCCTAAAAAGAGTATAATACAATACAGTAGATAGGTTCAGCACTTGGCAACACAAACCTGTGATGATTGCATTATCTGAGCAGATACATATTGCGAAATAACCAGAAGAATTGGTAGAACAAGGTATGCCATAGTGTCCGACCAACCAAGTGGTGGATGTCCGTCCTACAACATCATCAATTATATCAGTGTCAAAGAAATAAGGAGAAAACTCCATAAACTTCCAGGTAACCATAGAAATTTCTGGGAGCAGAATTGTACTAGATGTGCTTGCTTTTAAAACCATGATTTTGAAGTGCCTAGAGATTGTCCACCACACAGGCAACCATAATCTTCTAATGTAAAAAAGTAAGAAGGGTGTGTTTGGTTGCATTCTCATCTCAGCATAGTTGTTCCCTTTCCGTGCATGCTCATCTCAGCACCCCTCTTCATGCATGCTCTTCTCATGCATGCTCCCAGTGTATTTGTGTTAAGCTAGTGTGGACTCAAGCACCCTTCATACACTCTACCAAACACCCAAAAGTGGGTCGAGAAGGGAACTTTTGCTCTCATGCACTCTTCGTACACCCTACCAAACACACCCGAAATGTCTACCAAAGGTGATGCAACTTATCATCACAGAGGACCTTCCATCAATGTTCATGGATAATGCAACTATGTTGACAACACAGTTGCTGTGGTGCTTACAAAGCCAACAAGTGAACACAACATACATGTACACGTATCTGTCTTTTTTGGACAGCTAGGTACAGTGGGGAAAGTTATATCTAAGCAAGATCACCATTTTTTCTGACAAGAAAAATGTGAACAAGGAGAAGGCATTTTTTATGCAACACAACAATGTTGAAATGAAATAATTTAGCAATATGGAGAGGAATCAACATGGTCCTAAACACTAAAAGTTGCATCTAACTCAGCAGTGAAGGCTAAACTGCTTGCTATGTGATTAGTAAGTGTGACCGTGCTGATGCACAAACATAATGGTACGAGTAGGACGTTACTTGGCCTTATAATTAAGGATCAAAGCCAGGATATAGCATGAAGTTATCGAGTTCGATATGATTACCGTAAACGGAAAAAGCCAGGATATTCCTTGGCCACTTTCTCGAGCAGCAATTGTTGTTGGACCAGCCAAAGAAGGTATCCAAAAAAAGCCTTCTGTAAGAAGTCCCTTTTTAATGTAGACGCATTAGGTAATATCGATGTTTAGTGTTCAGCAGAAAGAATGACAAAAAAGAACATTTAATCATATCAACCTCATTAGCTACATTGGAGAGAGCTTTGTATAGACCAATCCAGACTGGTATTGTTACAAGAGTAGGCAAGCACCCTGGTGCAAAAAAAATGCCAAAGGAAACTGCACGTCATTAACTAAACAAGAAAATACCTCAATAGAAACGGTAGCAAACTAGCAACGGATCAAGAAAATGTGAGACCCAATTAAATTGAAGTCTTACTATGCATTGAGCTTTGAGGGGCTCACATTGAGCCCCTGGTAGGAAAAATACTAAGCATAGTGTGTATAACTACCTGCAAGTGGATCAACGCCAGACAACTTATATAAATGGGCAGTTTCGAGTTGTATCCTTTCCTGGAAAGATAAATAAATAACTTACAGACAGTAGTGATTTCAGTAGTATTCCAAATACATTGGTAATGATCTATAGTGTACTATGTAAATCCATTCCACTTTATAACCCAAGTGCCAAGTGAGTTATTTTAGTTGATCATTTGTTTACATGCATTTTATCTGATATATGCACTTGGAGGAATGAGCATCTTTTTTAAAGACATTTTGGATAATGTCTCAATTAGCTGCATGTCTTAAAAAATTTAAAAATGTACTTTGAAATGAGCTAACCCTACATTAATTCAATCATGTGGCTTTCCCACAGAACATCTTAACAGCTCTGAGGAAATATATAATAAACTATATGAAAAATATGTCTTTCACTTGATGTAGACCTTAATGCATATTGCATTTATTTTTGCCCCTACTCAATTGATGACAAAAGGTTGGCAGGTTATCATATCATCGGTCCACTGTGTGCATTGAAGAATATAATTTAAGAATATGTGCAACATTCCAATAAAGGAACACATGCGGAAGTTTATATGTAAAACATAAATACCTGATCCCCAGCATGTCGTTCTTGAATAGCCTTCACTTGAGGTTGAAGCGACCTCATTGCAAGTGCAGATTCGACCTAGATGGAACAAAAAAAAAACGAGTTTCATTATTGGATACAAGAATATCAGAAAACATTTAAGCACTTCTTTAGCATCAAACAACAATATAAGTAATGTAAGTAATTTAAAGAAAATTGTGGAGCTCTTGTAATTAGATGATGCCATTTGGGAAAGCTTAGAAATTAAACGAGCATGTTTGGTAATGAAAACAATGGTACTAAGACACGATGAGTACGAATCTTGACCCTTCTAAATACAAGGAGGTGCACAGGTGGTCATAAAAACTGCAAATTAAAAGCTCCATGCAGGACTGTGACAGGGTGTGATACATCCTCATTTAACACTAGTAGTAGGTAATGCTTGAATGCAAAATTAAACTCAGAAGACTTTAATGTCATCAATTGTTTACGGCCAGAAGTTCCTCCCAGGGCCAGCTGAAACACACGTGATTCACATTGTTCTTGTAAAACAGACCCCACAATAAAGTTGTTGCCAGGTAGTACTGGACTACTGGCACAATGAATCAATTCATGTATTAATTGCTGGTTCAGCTGGGAAGGACCTGCAAGGAACCACCATCTACTAGGATGTGCTTGAAGGTACAACCAATAGAAAGATAAGATAAAAGGCTCTCAAAATGCCGGATATGCATCGTGTATTGATGAATATCAAGATTGTCTTGTTAAGCTGTGGATCACAATGTTTCCAAAGTTCAGTCATGGTAAATGGTATCGTTTCTCAGTAAGTGCCGAGTGGAATTGCAGACATATCAAAAATTCATAATGCTTCTTAGAAAGAACTCCCACAATGCACAGTTTCACACTTCTATGCAGTAATCATTTTTAATCATGTCATGACAAAATAGTGAGCATACTTCACCAGCTTTATTTGAATAACATTTACTGCAATCTAAATTCGAAATATCCCATTAAGTTCTGGCTGTAGCAACACGGGAGAGAGATTTACCTGCTTCTTTGTAAGAGGAAAGGTGGCCCCCTTAATCAGAACCGTTAGGAGGATGATCGCGAAACCATATGGATAAGGAACATGAAGAGTCGAAAGACCATCTTTCAGAACCTGCCAGTGGGAAAAAGATACATATCACATAATATATTTGAGGTTTCGGGCATGATATAAACACATAACGAGGGGGGGTTATACTGTACACAAATGTGAATGCATACACTTATACCAAGAGGTTTTTAACAGTAATGTTCATTCGTATGATCACATACTCAAAAATAGAGGAAAGCAGAGATAAACAGGTAAACAGTGATTCTCTCTCATCCCCTCTCCGAGCCTAGTTAAAAGCTAGGCCTCATTCATTTCCAAACCTACCATCATGTGTGTGTATTGGAAATTACAATAGAAGAAATCAGGGCATGTTTGTGTACCCAAAATTGGAAACATGCAAAATTACACATTATCCTTGACAGCAAGTAGTCCATTTCCCCAAAGAACAAAATATAGGCCAAGCTGCAGAAACTATACTAATAACGAACAACATCACTCTTTAAGTGAACACCATCCGTCGCCGTTTTGTCTTCCTAACCAGCAGTGCCCATGATAATTCCCTCTCAACAAACATACTTTGGGCACAGATGCCAGGAAAGCCATTTCTTCTTCTGAAAAGTCAATGAGGCTGTTGCAGCAGTTACCAGAAAATGGAAACCAGCCCTTGCAAGATCCTACCAGGCTTTAAGCATATTTCAACAATTTCCTTCCAGCAGTATGGTGTACAGTACTAATAAAGCATATACCGGCAGGGCATGCTGAACCTTATCCTCCCATCTGTATATTTCTCCCTACTTAGCTATGATTGAGCGTGCTGAGAAATTTCAGCGATCCCTTGTAACAGCAACCCAACGGCCCCTGAATCGGAATTGTTCGGCGAATCGCTTTCGGGGGACTCAACAATCCAGGCAATTAGATTACCCTGTTTCCCGAAAAACAGGGGCGCGGAATTTCCAGCGCGGAAAGGAAGTAGAGCAAGCAGGGCATGACACGCCACGGGCGCGGAAATGGCAGTGTCCTCGGAGCGGAAGGAATGGCCGTCATCCATCACAGGCACGGTCACACGGCACTCACACGGCACGCAACAACGAGCGGAGGGGAAGGGGGGGGCGGGGCGCACCTTGAGCACGGTCTCCATGGAGCCGGTGATCCCGGAGAACCAGTCCCCGGCGGCGGCGGCCTCCTTGGCCCCGCCCTCGGCCCCCGGGGCGGCCGCCACCGCGGCGTCGGCGACGGTGTAGAGGAACGCCTCGACGCGGCTGAATAGCTGGCCGACGTCCTCGATCCCTCCGCCCCCTCCCCACCCGAGCGCCGTGACGGCCCGGCCCCGGCGCCGCGCGGGGAGGGGGAAGCGGGGCAGGGCTAGCACGGACGGCGAGGCCCGCGGCGGCGGCGGCGGCGGCGGCAGGGCGAGCAGGGCCTGGGGGTGGCGCGGGAGGAGGAGGTGGAGGCTGGGAGCCGCCATTCTGTTGGGGGGAGGGGAGGAGGAGGCGGTGGCCGGCGGCTGGGCTCTGGTCGGAGCGGCGGCGACTGAGTGAGTTGGACTTTGTTTGTGTAGACAGCGATCGGGCTGGGGAAGGAGGAGCAGTTGGGTACGGAAGTTATACGCACGTGGGCCGGTGCTGCTGGAGTGGGCCCCGCGGACGGAACCCAGGGTGGGCTGGGCCTACTGCCTCAGGTGTGGGCCTGCGCCATTTACCTGCTCGTGCAACGCCTCCTCATTCCGTCATGTTTTTTTTCTTTCTCAAAGTGTTTTCTTAAAACATTCAGCCCAGGTCATCTCATCAGTGGTACGCCGGTACTATTTGGCGCCTGGTCCTCTGTGGGCGTGTTTGATTGCTTGGGTGGCTCTAGCCTGCAACGGATGAGGGGGATACTGCGTGAGTGTGGCCTCACTGAGCAGGTGCAAGGATGAGCTAAAATGTGTGTTTGGTTACCTGAGTGTCCTTGGACAGGCTAACCAGAGATATTGTTTGTATAATGCATCTCACAGTGTGGGGATTTTGTATGTGCTAGTACGAATGCCCGCGCGTTGCAACGGGCTAAAAATATCGTAAAACCTGCTCCATGTGACAGTACGCCTCTTTTCTTATATCCAATTCCGATAAACATCGATATTAAGTTTATAATGTGATCGCTTTTCAGAATATGACGCGTGGATGTAAATAAGCCACCTTAACCTCTTTCATCTAATAGAAGAGTAGTGGTTTATGGAGTAGTCTAGTACTCGGTTTTATTTTTTAGTTCTCAGAAAACATAAATATTTCTTCATTTTAAAATAATAAAAGAATCTTGAAATTTTTTTAATCTTTTTATTATAATTGAAACATGTTTTGGAGATCAACATTTTTTAAACACATGGAATAGTGGTGCATTGTCTAATCATGATGTTTGTTTCTTTTTTAGTTTTAGCGTCCCAGTAGCCAATCAGTACAAAATTGTGAGGGACCAAATAAAGTCAAATTCGAACTTAAAAAAATGTAGCACCAATCCAGCAAGTGTGCATAGTTTGGAGGTTTTTACCGGTCCGTGAAGATCAACTAAGTGAGATGGAGATTCTTTTTTCCTGTCCGTGAAGATCCAAACTGCACCATTTATTAATTATGGAAAAGGAAAACAATTACCATTCAAGGTGGCCCCTAGCTAGCTAACAAGTTGGGTCGTCGGCTGATTACACACGTTCTCTCTGATGTTTTGCTTCGTCAGTTTCTGTTCCGCGAGTACCCACCCCGTTGCTAAGTCACATATCCATTCCCCACCCTGATACCACACGACCTCCCATGCAATGGATGCGCCGCCGCTGCCTCCTGCGCCCGCCGGATCCCTCGCTCCCCAGAAGCTCCACCACCGCGGGACACCCCATGCTCCCCTGCGCGCCGCCCGATCCCCCTCTCCCAGCTCGACCACTGCCAAGACATGCGCCGCCGAAACCCCTCCCCCCCATGACTGGCTGCTCATCTCTCTCTTCTCTCTCTCTCCTCTCTTCTTTTCTTCTCTACTTCTTTGCTAAAAGGTGTGACGGACGACCAAAAGCGATGTGTGCTTTATTATTATACTAGTAATTATGTACGTGCAATGCACGTATTAGGTAGGATATTAGTGGCAGATTATATTAGGTAAGGTATGTTTGTGGCATATTGATATTAGGTAAGATATTAATTGCTTTCTTCGCGGGAATGGTAAGATATTAATTGCTTTCTTCGCGGGAATGGTAAGATATTAATTACATGGCAGATTTCATGGGATAGCATGGAGTCTAAACATGTTTATAACCAATGGTATTGGTGGGTAATTAAAGCGTTAAACGTGTTTGGTGCTCAACATTAGAGCAATTTGAACCGCTAGATCACATTATTTAACGGTTGAGATGGTTTGGATCTGCCCCTTTGAGTCTTTTTATATTGGTATATACATATAGGTAGAGAAGAGATGTTGTTTGGTAGGGTTGTATTTGAGCTGGATTTGATCACCTATTGTTAAGCGTACGTACTTGCAGATATAATCAATCTTTACAAAGCTCGGCAATTGCTCAAATCCACACATGTTATGTATATATGCTTGTGACCAGCTGCCTTCTAATCTGAATCCTAGTGTCCCTGCTAACTTACACAAGAGGATTCAAATCATTAATCTGTCTTCTAATCTGCGTCCTAGTGTCCCTGCTACCCCTATTGAGTATTGACCCTTGCTCACTGTCACACGCCCTTCTGCTGCTGAGTTGCCGGAGAACATACTCCCTTCGTTTTAAAATAGATGACCCAACTTCATACTAGTTTTGTACTAAAGTTAGTATAAAGTTGAATCATCTATTTTGAAACGGAGGAAGTATGTTCGAAGACGGCTGCATTGAGGGTGCGGGCAATTTGCATCAGCTGGCCTGCACGAGAGAAAACGGCCGAAACCTGCGTGGGAAACAAACAAGCTAGTTTTTGCATATCGGGTGCGAGCCAGATGTAACCCAGAATACCAAACACGCCCTAACTTGGTCTCACTCTAAGGCTGCAGGTGGGCTTGATCCACCTGATCCCACTACGAATTGGTGGGAAATATTGGGTAGCCCACATGGATTAAGCGGTTTGAAAGTGGGATCCCACTTAAAAAATGCAAACTCCGTGTCTCAGCCTCCTCCCTGGCACCAGCGCGGCCCACGTCCGCCTCCCATCCGCTGAACCCGCGTGGATGACGTGTAGGAGGTGTTCCCCTTCATCCAACGGTTCAATGGTAAGATGGTGGCGGTGAAGTACAGCGGCGCGGCCATGAAGTCACCGGAGCTGTAGGCATCCGTGATCCGTGACCTGGTCCTCCTCTCCTGCGTCAGCCTGCGCCCTCTGCTCATGCATGGCGGCGGGCCGCGGATCAACTCCTGGCTGCATCGCGTCAATGTCGAGCCACAGTTCCGCAACGGCCTCCGTCTCACCGACACTCTCACCATGGAGGTCGTCGAGATGGTGTTGGTCGGCAAGGTCAACCTTAACAAGCATCTCGTCTCCCTCATCCGCCTCGTCCGCACCGCCATCGTCGACCACTGCGGCAAGGACGCAGGCCTCCTCACCGCACGCCCCTCCACCACGTCGCATCCCTCGGGTTCATCGGCAAGGTAACACGCGTGGACTCCTCCGGTCCTCCCACTGCGGCGAGGGACATCGCGACTGCCATTGGCGTCGAGAAGCTGTTGCTGATCACTTCCATTGGCGACGAGATTAAGTGGGATTCCAATGGGTTAATATATAGGGCTAGCCTACCTAATTTTCTTCTTGTTCAGTGAGAGCCCATTAGAACAGTTTAAGTGGGATGGGATGGCTAATCACTTAGTCCCACTCCCACCTGCAGCCTGAGAATGGTCCATTCTGGGTTTCTTCTCCATTGATTTTGGAAGGTTCTAGAACCTTCCATGAATTGGCCTTCTGTTTTCCTTTCCTTTTTTTATGTATTTTCTATCTTATTTTTTTTATTTTTTTCTATTTTTTTATTTTCAAAACATATTGCAAAAATCATGAACTATTTTTAAATCGTCAATATTTTTCAGTTAAATTAGCGAATACTTTTTAAAATCACGAACATTTCTAAAATTTGCAAACATTTAATCACAACTTCACGAACATATTTTGAATTTGCAAATCCTTTTTTACAAATTTGCAAACATCTTTTACTATTGTGAACCTTTTTTGAAACTCGTGAACATTTTTTAGAAACGGTGAACATTTTAAAAATGCAACAAATTTCTAAATTCACGAACCTTTTTGGAAATGCATGAACATTTCTTGAATTTAGGAACTTTTTTAATCAACAAACATTTCTAATCAATGGACTTTTTTGAAATTTCAGAACAATTTTTGAATTTTGTGATTTTTAGCATTTCATGTATATTTTTCAAATTAACAAACAATTTATACTATTTTTTTCAAAATCATGATTTTTTTCATTTCCCGAACATCTTTTTCGAAATCATGAATATTTTTAAAATATGTGATTATTTTTTGAATCCGTGGACATAGTATAATTTCCTGATTTTTTTTCTTTCAAAATCATGATTTTTTTAATTAACAAACATTTTATGATTTCTTGAGTTTTCTCAAAATTCACATTTTTAAAAAAATTTGGATACTGTGGAAATCCTGAGTTAAAGAAGGAACAAATAGAAAGAAAAAAAGCAAAAAAGAACGAAAGTCCCGCCCCAAACATGGGTGCGCGGGGGAGTAGGAGGTGCATGTTCCGCATCTTTGCATCGCGCGCTGCGTGGAATAGGAGGTCCCTTAGTCGCATGTGCATTTTCGTTGTATGCATGTGCATTTTGGTCATACGTTGTAATTTTCCCTTTTTTCTTTCTTAAAACATCTTCAAAATCCTATTATCTAGCCATCACTTTATTGAGTCATATTTAGCAGAGCTACTGGCTCCGCTAAGAAAAAGCATAGCTACAGGCATTGGAACGGTCGGCTGCTTCTGCACCTAGCTAGACCTACCCTCAACACCCGTCAGCGGTGGTTGTCGCCCCAACCGGGACATGCAAAAATTAATGTGGATGGTGCTTTTTCACTCGTCCTAATACTAAAGGTGCAGCCGTGGCTCTCTGTAGGGATGCAAATGGAGGCTCGGAGCCGCCATTCTGTTTCGGGGAGGGGAGCAGGAGGAGGAGGAGGAGGTGGCCGGCGACTGGGCTCTGGTTGGAGCGGCGACGGAGTGAGTTGGACTTTCTGTAGAGAGCGATCGGGCTGGGAGGCGGAGCGGTTTGTACGAAAGTTATACACACGTGGGCTGGTGCAGCTAGAGTGGGCCCCGCGGACGAAATCCAGGGTGGGCTGGGCCTACTACCTCAAGTGTGGGTCTGCACCATTTACCACACGTTGCTCGTGCAATGCCTCATGTTTTTTTTCTCAGAATATGTTTTTTTTACATTCAGCCCTTGTCTTCTCATCAATCGTACGCCGGCCCTATTTGGCGCATAGGTCGCACGTTAGCGACCTAGCACGTACCCAGTCACGCAACCGGTCCTCTGTTTGGCCTGGTCCATTCTGGGTTTCATCTCCATCGGTTTTGGAAGGTTTTAGAGAACATTCCTCTGACTCGGCTTTTTGTTTTTTCCATGGTTCTTTCTTTCTTAGTTTTCGTATTTTGATATTGTTTATAT
>LR880970.1:843535415-843549857 GCA_904067115.1 Aegilops sharonensis
CATCTTTCAAAATCGTGAACATTTCTTAAAATCATGAATACTCCGAAATCATGAAACAAATCTGAATATATTTTTTGACATCATGAACAATTTTCCAATTCACAAACAATTGTTTACAACTTCGCGAACATCTTTCGAATCTGGAAATATTTTTTCCAAATGTGCAAAAAAAATTGAAAATTGTGAACTGTTTATTAACTCGTGATTTTTTTTTTCAAATTTGTGATTTTTATAAAAAATTGAGATTTCTTTTAGAAATTTACAAAACTTTTAGGAAATGCATGATTTTTTTGAATCGGCGAACATTATTGAAGCGCTGAAGTTTTTTTTGAAATGTGGGATAACTTTTAAATTTTGTGATCATTTTAAAAATTCATGAACAATTGTTTCAAATTCAAAAATATTTTTTGTATATGCATGTTTTTCAGAATCATGATCATTTTTTGATTCCCAAAAAACCTTTGAAATCATTAATGTTTTTTGAAATTGTGAATATTTTCTGAATCCGCGGACATTTTATGATTTGCCGAACATTTTTTAAAATCATCAATTTTTTCATTCACAAACATTTTATGCTTTCTTGGATTTCTTTTTAAAATTCACTTTTTAAAAATTGAATTTTTTTTGAAATCTTGAATTGTTTTAAGGAAGGAAAAATAAAAAATAAAAAAGGAACGAAATGAAATCCTGAATTATTTCAAGTGGCTTAATGTTTTTCGGATGGTGCTTTCGCTCGTCCTTATACTGAAGGTGCGGTCGTGGGTCTCTGCAAGGATGCGAATGGAGCATATGTTGATGCATCGGCTATTGTTGTCAATAAAAAGACTGACCCACCATGTCTACAAGCTCTGGCATGCCGAGAAGCTGTAGCTCTTACTGAGAATCATAACCTTAGAAGCATTGTGGTCGCTTCTGATTGCTTAGTGGTGGTGAAAGATATTGAGCAGTGATCTAGCGAAACCTATAGCGTAATCTTCAGGAAGATCAAGGAGCGGATGACTTCTCTTGATAGTTGTCTTTCTGTTCACGAATGTAGGAATTTTAGTTTCGAAGCTCAAAACCTTGCAGCGCCGATGTTGATGGGAAGTCGAGGAAACGTTTTGGGTAGCGGGACGGCGCCGGGGTGGATGGGGTGGGAGCGCTGATGGGGCTTGGGCAGCGACGGAGTGGAACTGTGGGAGTGGGGGATTTTCATTATAGCGGGCCTGTGGCCGAGTAAATTTAAGGATCACGGCACCCGTGAAGTATTTTTTTCCTCTAAGGCTTTTAAGAGATCAGTTAGAGCATCTATAGCCGGATGCCTCAAACCGGCCTCAAACGCCCGGGCGGCCCGCCTCAGTTACTGACCGTTCACGATTTTTTGACCCAAACGGCCCCTCAAACGCTCAGGCTGACCGACACCCCTTATATCTAGCCCAAATATGGGATGGATATGGGGGCGCCCGGGCACGCACGCCACGTCGCGACGGCAGAGTCCCACGCAGAAACGTCCGGAAACGCGAAGGTCTAACGAACGCCACGTCTGTCGCCGCGGTGTGAACGCCGTGTGGCGCTGCTCCAGCTCGCCGCCCGAGACCAAATGCAGCCGGCGGCATCCAGCAACCCTACCCCATCCATCCCCTCCTCTCCGTGCCGCCAGTCCGAGCCCATCTACCTCCTCCCTCTCCCGCTCTGGCACTTTGCTCATACTCCGGCGCTCCGCCATGGTCTGGAGGAAGATCACCTACTACGCAATGCTCACGCTGGAGCGCCGATACGAGATCCAGCAGGAGATTCGAGCGAGACAAGTCGCGCCCGTCGCCCGCATCGCTGTCGGGCTGCCTCCAGACTCGTGGGGGCCGAAGGAGGAGGAGGAGGAGCTGGGGGGAAAGGAGGGAGAGGAGCTGGCTCCGATGGAGGTGGAGGAGACGGAGCAGCCGAAGCAGGAGCTGTCGGGCTTCAACATGAAGCAGGCGGAGACGGAGTTCGCCGTCGTCCAACCGGAGGAGATGGTGGGGAGTTGGAGTTCAACATGAAGCAGGTGGAGACGGAGTTCGCCGTCGTCCAGGATGAGGCCTATGTGGAGGCCAACCGAGCGTTCCTTTGGCAGGAGCAGGCGGCGTCTGACGCGCTATTCGCCTAACTCGACGCAGAGATAAAGGCGGAGGTGTCGGAGGAGCCGGAGCTGCGGCTGCTGGAGCCGGACACGAAGATCGTCGACATCTCCGCCGACGAGTAGCTAGGTGGTCGACGTAGTATTTGACATATAGATTCTCTTAGGTGCATGTTATAGGAGAAAAGGTGGAATTTTACTCCTCTAACTGATATAAAGGATCATGTAGAGATGCTCTTAGTTAGCTGGTGATTATATTATATGTCACGCGCCATTGCTTGCAAGTTGAAGATAACTCTATTCTTCAACTCCTTTCGTCCCACAATGTTAGGTTAAAACACGGTCTTGTGTTACGAAAAGGAGGGAGTATCTTAATATCCCTCCGTCCCAAAATAAGTGTCTCAAACTTAGTACAGTTTTGTATTAAAATTGGGAGTACCTAGAACTCATTTAGATGAGATATAATTTGGTCTCATTCACTTTAAAAACAAGAACAGATACAACTCACGTCAGCACACACGTATCTTATAGCATCACATCCAATGGCTATAAAAGATGAATGAGACCAAATTATATCTCATCTAGATGAGTTCTAGCAAAACTGATTAAAATTAGTATAAAGTTGAGACATTTATTTTGGGACGGAGGGAGTACAAAGGACACACAATTCTCTCCCGTGTTCTTCTAAAAAATGTTCATGTTCAATCGCCAGGAGTCGTATGCTCCGCTCACAGTGCTTTGTTGCTAGCGGAAAACGCAAAAATATATAGCCATACAAGAACAGACTAGCGACTAAGAGTCAAAGATTGGATTGGTACGGTGCACCAACCCCCGCAGCCTTGCTAAATTAAAACAGTAATATGCACAAAGAGAATCGCTCTCATTCCCAGTAAACAATGCATGCATATATATATAAACTCAGATCGGCCGGCAATGGCTGCCGGAAGCAAGTCCAAGTCCAACCTCTTCTCCCGACTCCACGGAGCACGTATCCCCGGTCGTCAGTTCCGGGAATGACTCCAGAAATCAAGAATCTCGACGGCGACAAGGCCGATGACGGCGGTGGAGCAGCAGCGGCAGCACCAGCAGCCGGCCATGGGCATGGCAAGGGCGCCAAGAACAAGCTGTCCCTGGTCCCGCTCATCTTCCTCATCTTCTTCGAGGTGGCCGGCGGGCCGTACGGCGCCGAGCCGGCGGTGCAGTCGGCGGGGCCGCTCTACGCGCTGCTCGGCTTCCTCATCTTCCCCTTCATCTGGGCCATCCCGGAGGCCCTCGTCACGGCGGAGCTCTCCACCGCGATGCCCGGGAACGGCGGCTTCGTGGTGTGGGCGGACCGCGCGTTCGGCCCCGTGTCCGGCTCCCTCATGGGCACCTGGAAGTACGTGTCGGGGGCCATCAACGGCGCCGCCTTCCCGGCGCTCTGCGCTGACTACCTGGCCCGCGTCGTGCCCGCCGTGGCCGGCGGCGGCGCCCGGGTGGCCACCATCGTCACCTTCAACGTCGCGCTCTCCCTGCTCAACTACACGGGGCTCAGCGTCGTGGGGTGGTCCGCCGTGGCGCTGGGGGTGGCCTCGCTGTCGCCGTTCGTGCTCATGACCAGCGTCGCGCTGCCCAAGATCCGGCCGCACAGGTGGGGGGCCACCGCCGGCGACAAGGACTGGAAGCTCTTCTTCAACACCCTCTTCTGGAACCTCAACTACTGGGACAGCGTGAGCACCATGGCCGGCGAGGTGGAGAACCCCGGCAAGACGTTCCCGACGGCGCTCATGGCGTCCGTGGGCATGACGTCCCTCGGGTACCTGCTGCCGCTCATGGCGGCCACCGGCGCCGTCGACGCGCCGCCGGAGCAGTGGGGGAACGGCTTCTTCGCCGACGCCGCGGGTAATTAATTTACTCGTTAAATCAACGCAAACGCGTTACTTTACACCCTTGTTGCATGCAAGTTGTCTGTCGATGCACCACGAACAGCTATTGATTAGGAGTATTTTTGTGTCACTTGTTTAGTGTTTTTAGATTGCAAAATGATTCCTAACCACGTGTGGAGGAGACCCATTTGGCATAAAGAATCCTAGGATATTGTTGCGTGGTGTGCACACATGTACTCCCTGGTCCCGGGTTCCCAAAATTTTGAAATAATATTCAAGATGAACATTGAATTTAAATCCAAGTATTGAAAATGATATTCGAGTTGTGAAAATCATGTACATTGAAACTTTAACCTGCCTAATGAAGATACAAGGCAGATGAACTTCTATTTTTCAACTGTAAAGAAGGTTTTCAATTTCACACAAGCCAAAATAGTGCCATTTGGCCACAAACAATTTGTTACATGACTAATTTCATTGCAACGCAGGCATGATCGCCGGCGACTGGCTCAAGTACTGGATCGAGGTGGGTGCGGTGCTCTCCTCCATCGGCCTCTACTCGGCGACTCTAAGCAGTGCGGCATTCCAGCTGCTTGGAATGGCGGACCTGGGCCTCCTCCCTCGTGTCTTTGCCCTACGCGCCCCAATCTTCAATACTCCATGGGTCAGCATCGTGGTCACCAGCCTCATCACCCTCGGCATGTCCTTCTTCAGCTTCAACAACATTGTGACCGCTGCCAACTTCCTCTACAGCCTCGGCATGCTCCTCGAGTTTGCCACATTCATCTGGCTCCGGATCAAGCGGCCCGAGATGTCACGCCCCTACCGGGTGCCACTCCGACTCCCATGCATTGTCGTCCTATGTCTCGTCCCCTCGGGGTTCCTTGTCTTCGTCATGGCCATCGCCGGCTGGAAGGCGTATGCCATCAGCGCCATCTTCACCGCGGCAGGCCTCGGGGTCTATTACCTCATGAAGTTCTGTAAGGCAAGGGGGTTCCTCAAGTTTGGCACCGTCGATGGCGATGGTTTGATGTATGAGCGTCACCAGGAGAGTGCAAATGTTGGTGTCTGAGGGGTTGTGATTCTCTTGGTGATTTGGCCAGTGCAATTATGACATATAGTAATGTGCATGCCATCTGTTTTCTCTTCCTTTCTTTTGTGTGCAGAGCAACGAATCAAGGTTTCTCATAGCCTATGCGATGAACGAGTGAGATTCCATTTTTTTTTCTCCTTACAATCGGGTAGTTAGAAAATGGATAATAGATAATTGACCAAGCTCATATTGTCAACCAACAAAATGGTGACGAAGCTCACACCCTTATACTACAACCAATGTAATGGCAGTCAATTTTGAAGATAAGAAATGGGGACTTAAGCATTTTTACCAAATTTGCACTCCTATTAAATAAATAATGCACTAAACTATTTTTTCGTATGAATTTAATGCATAAATGTAAGAGAGTATCTATTTCTGACTTGCAGGCAATATAGGGCTGAATATCCCCTTCCTCAAGAGAGGCCGACCAATCAAAGGGTACCATGTCAGCCCGACCACGTACCCTATGCGGAAGATACACGCGGACAAAATGGCCCGATCCTACCTCTTAGTCCTCACCCTGACCCCCTTCATTCTCCCTCCTCCCACCAACGAGATCTGAGAGCTCAGGAGGTCGGATCCCGACCGCTCAAAGGCAAGCGGGGATGAGCCTGTTTTGGTTAACGGGGGACATCACCCACCTCGTCAGCCGTGGTGGTGCTACTCCTCAGGATCCATGCCATCAAGTCTTGTGCAGGTAACTCGGCCTTGGAACCAGAAATTCATACAATTAGAGTTAAATCAATCAGTGAGGATAAATTTGATTTCTGTTTTATCTGTTGGTTCCCCGTTTCCATGCATCAATACTGGTGGCGTGGCCTCAGAAAATCTAATTTCAGAATTAGACAGTTTGCGCTTGGAAAATGTTGGTGCAAATGTCGGTTTTTGAGGGTTGTGATTCTTTTGGTATCACAGACATGTTTGATTTGGTTAGTGAAATCATGACATCTAGTAAGCCACATGCCATCCATTTCTCTTCTTTTCTTCTCCGTGCGGAGCAACGAAATGACGTATTTCATAGCCTATCCGATGAACGAGTGAGATTTCATTGTTTTTCTCCTTACAATCGGGTAGTTAGGACAAAATGGTCTTGAAGCTCACACCATTACTTCAGCTGACAATAATAGCATTCAATTTTGAAGACAAGAGACAGGGAGAATATCTGGTGCTCCCGGAGCACCTAAGCTTAGGTGCTCCGATGCGACCTCGGCTGTTGGATCGTGATCCAATGGGTAACATCACGGGGATGTGCACCAAAGTATATTTTGGAAATGTTTGGGGCATTTTCTGTGAAACATTCATGCTGGATTTGTCTTTTTTGTTTCTCAACGTGTATTTCGAATTTTGATTTGAATTTTTTACGGATTATACACTGATGTGATGTCAACATCCACAATTTGTTTCAGAATTTTTTGAAACATTTACAAGTGCATTTAAAAAAATTGGAGCATGGGAGCACCAAAATGGATGGGAGCACTAGATATTCTCCCACAAGAGACAATAACTTAAGCAAATTTTTTTTACCAAATTTGCACTTATATTAGATAAATTCACATTTCACACCAAACTGATTTTGTGTGTGAATTTAATAATGTACAAATGTAAGGGAGTATTTCTACTTGTAGGCAATATAGGGCTGAAAATCCCCTTCCTCAAGAGGGACAAGCCAATCGCAGGGCACCACGTCAGCCCGACCACGTAGCCCACGCCCACCGGGGCACGCACAAGATACACGCGGCCGAAACGGCCTTCGACTCGCCCGGCCCCACCTCTCAGTCCTCACCCTGCCCCCTCCATTCGCCCCCCTCCCGCCGACCAGAGAGGCAGCTCGCCGCCGACGAGATCTGAGAGCTCCGGAGGTCGGATCCCGGCCGCCCAAAGGTAAGCGGAGATGAATCTGTTTCGGCTCGCCGGGGACATGACCCACCTCGTCAGCGTGGTGGTGCTGCTCCTCAAGATCCACACCATCAAGTCGTGCGCAGGTAACTCCGCCTTGGAACCAGAAATTCATGCAATTAGAGTTAAATCAGTTAGTAAGGGTAAATTTAGTTTCAGTTTTATCTGTTGGTTCATCGTTTCCATGTATCGATAGTGGGGGTGCGCGCTCAGAAAATCTAATTTCAGAGCATTAGACAGTTTGCGCTCAGAAAATGTTGTTGGCTTGTGCAAGCTATGTTAATTCTGATGCAACTCTTTGTTGGAAACTAGGAATAAATTGATGTTACTGATGAGACCAGTTACACTGCTTCCTGGACTAGGCTGTAGGTCTGTTCTGTAACAGCATCGCCTCACCGCCAAAGAGTCAAATCCAGTAGTATTACCTCCGTCCCAAATTACTTGTCTTAAATTTGTCTAGATACGTTTTAGTTATAGATACATCTGTGTCTAGATAAATTTAAGACAAGTAATCCGGAATGGAGGGAGTACAAGCCAACTTGCTCCATAATAATTAAACTTGAATTTTTTCTTTGTAGTATTGTTTTCTACTCCCTCGGTCCCTCCGTCCTGTGCTAGATACATCCGTTTGAGCGTCAACTAATTCCGGGCGGAGGAAGTAATTAATTGTGCTCATACTACCGGCAATGGAGTCTGTTAGCATTTAGTTTGATGGGCCTTTGTTTTTCACATTTGATAATTCCCTGCAGGCATATCTCTGAAGACGCAGGAGCTATACGCACTAGTTTTTGCAGCTCGCTACCTGGACCTGTTTGTGCATTTTGTATCTTTGTATAACACCGTCATGAAGCTGGTCTTCCTGGCGAGCTCTTTCTCAATAGTTTGGTACATGAGGAAGCATAAGATCGTGCGTAGGACCTATGACAGGGAGCACGACACCTTTCGCCATCATTTCATAGTGCTGCCATGCTTGGTTCTGGCTCTCCTCATCAATGAGAGGTTTACCTTCCGAGAGGTCAGTTTTTTTAGTTCCTACATGCTCACTATGTTATGATGCTAAGTTTTGACCTTTGTGGATTGCCCCTTCTTGGAACCATTGTATGATGGTGTGATGGGCGTTGCCATATATTATTGCTGAATTTTTACTCTTTAGATAGATTGCCAGCATGGTGATAATTTGCACCTGTAATCTGGACAGGTGATGTGGGCATTCTCCATTTACTTGGAAGCTGTAGCAATTCTGCCTCAACTTGTGTTGCTACAACGCACAAGGAATATTGACAACTTGACTGGCCAATATGTCTTCTTTTTGGGGTAACATCTCCTCTTATTATTTGAAGGCGCATATCAAATAAAGATTAGGACTGTATTTTGTATGATAAAGTGGCCTGTACATAATCTAATTTTCATCTAACCTTTTGTTACTACTGTGTTTTAGTTTTTGGTTAATCATATGAATTTTCTAATATCATATTCTGGTATTCAGCTATCATCTCGGAACTTTATTTTCCAGTTTATAGTTTTAGGTATGATGCTACTATGTAATTGTTTCCTAACACATATACCCTGGTGGTGATACAGTGCCTACCGCGTACTTTATATCCTCAACTGGATTTACCGATACTTCACTGAGCCCCATTTTGTTCACTGGATAAGTATGATCTCTATGCACAATGCCTTCCTGTTTCACAAGACTACAGGGATGTGATCATTACTCATTTCGTAACCGAGATATTCTCAATGCAGGCTGGATTGCGGGTATCGTGCAGACTATGCTGTATGCTGACTTCTTCTACTATTACATAATGAGGTATTGCCTTTGATTTACCGTATCATTTTTTATACCAATATAAAAAGCATGACTTGGAATTTGTCCAGTCAATCCATATTCCAAACAGATTAATCCAATGGATAACCTTGTGTCCTTATAATCACTAACACACTAAGTACCCACACCAATAATTGTTCGTTAGGTCTCGATTTCCCCCGCATTCTGTCTCGTTGTTACATTTCAGTACGGAATCAGCACACAGTGCTCCCCAGCTGTTGGAACCACTGTACTCTACATATTCTGTGTGATATAATCTAGCCCTCCGGCTGTTGGAACACTCATCTCTTGGTTGTATATGTCACTACATATTCTGAGATATCATTTATGTAAAATGTGCATTGTACATACGCAGTTGCTAGTCAATATGAATTGTCCCTTTCGACTGACGGTATTACTCCGGACAATTTTGCAGCTGGAAGAACAACGTGAAGCTAGAGCTACCAGCCTGAGCTCGCCGTTTCCTTCCATGATAGACTAGGTATTATGGCTTTCTTAACTTAATGGATAGACAGAACAGACATGAATCACATGATACAGATGTGCATTTTGGGGCCCCTGTTTTTTCTTGTTTCCTTCCAATGTTTTCGGAGGTGAAAGCTAGGTTCGCCTTGTATCTTGTAAGGTAATATAAGGAGGTTGTGTACTTGTGATACTGTTTGGAACTCGATGGCGGTGCTGCTGCTGTACTCCTTTGGTGAGTGTAGACTGCTTATATGGTTATACTCCGTATTCCATAACTCGCAATGTCCTTTAAAGAAAGTAACTAGTGAAGAAGTTAAATTTAGTCCAAGATTCATGGATGTCCTGATCTCTCTAGGACCCTCGGTTTAGGCTAGCTGAAAACAGTTGGAAGTACAAGATCCTTGTACGTTGTTGCAGCTACACGAGCTTGTCGAGGAAGATTAAAACGTACTCCATTCAATAGTCAATTGATGTAAAAATAATTCAGAGGGTAAAATATGATTTCATTAATAAGCAAAATGGGGATTACATTCTTGGTTAACGAGCCAGTTGTCTCAAACAAATCCGTATGAACATGTAAATATTGCCACAACCGGGGAACTGAGCCAGTTTGTGGGCCACCCTATCACATCCTCTCTTTTTCTTGTGCCATTGCACATCCAGAATCAAGACGCTCTGTATCACCAATGCATTGTCTGATTCAAGAATGGCAGGCATCTGAATCCTGTTAGTCGTAACCCGGTGGCCTTCAAAGCATGTTGCAGCCTCAACCTCCACTATACTCGCCTGTATTGAGCTATGACCCGTACAACAAGTTGCGATGATCAGCCTTTTGATCTTCGAAAACGATCGAATTTGACGCGTGCAATGATCGATCTCTGAACCCAGTTTCAGATAAGTTTGAATTAAATCGTTCAGTACTTGCAATGACACGGTACAGGTTGGCGACTCGAAAAGGAAAACACGGCCGTACGCCCAAACGAAACTCAGGGTCGTGGATTTAACGGCAGATGATTTCTCCCTTGCACTATCATAGCTGTGTCTACATTTTTTGCTTTCAGTTCACTACTTTCTTGCATCATACTATGCAAATGCCCACTCTGTCTGACCCCTATAAATGGGAATGGCTAGATTTAAGTCCCCTGAGGGACAAATCTGGGTCAGTCGATTCCTGTGAGTTATCGGATGCGAAATGGACAACCAAATCATCTTGAACCTCCCGAATGGTTACCGTTCACCGTATTCAACCTCGAACCGCAGGTCTAACCGCCTGTTGCCAACACCCACGGCCGTCAACGATACCGCGTCAGCCTTGCCGCCCCGCCCTCCCCGCAACCGCCGCCCACCATCGTGATGCCCCCCCCCCCCTCGCCGCCATCCCTCTAACCCCAGCCATGATCCATTATTTCCGGTGAACTGCACCCCCACCCTCAACACCCCTAAGATAGATAGTGAGGTTGCTTCTCCGGTGAATCCGCACCCGCCATCCTATTAGAGATAGAGTCAAGAACTTTTGTAGTGTCACACACACAAATTACAGTTACGTGCAAAGGAACATAAGTTGCCTGAATTTTTCTTAAATCCAATCAAATTTCTAAGCATTTGATTAACATATAACCATCTTCATCCCAAGTCACTCTAGCCTTCAAAAGGTACATTTTTTGTACTTCCTACTAGTGTGTAAATTTAGGTGATTTTTAGGCAAGTGTTAGTTCAAAAGCATAAAAAATCATTGATGCACTTGAGAGGGGTTTAACACACATGAAAATAGATGGGATCACTTACAAAAGATTGCAAAATTCCAAGTCCGAGCCCGGTGCCACCATGCCCTTCCTTCATTTGAACGTACTGCTCAAACACAGACCCTCCTCTCCTTTGGTATCCCCACACCAATGTCAACCACCTCGAAATAAAACTCAACTGAATTGGGATCGTTCTGCAAGGACATGCGGCCATTTGTCTGTTAAAGTTTCCCCTCCTTCCAAGCAGCCATTGGAAGAGCCAGCTGACACGATGCTGGGGTGAAACTCGTTGGGGTGCTAATCATGGAGCTTCGAATGATGGGGCGGTTGGCCCACACCCTAAGCACGACTTGGCCTTCGTGCGTGAGCTTGATGGCATTGCGAAGCAGGTTGTCGACGATCTACTTGACACGCTTGCAGTCGCCGATGGTGGCAGTACACCGAAGCATGGAGAAGTTGCAAGGGTCCCATATCACCTCGACGCCTCTTGACATGCCGACGAAGTTTGCTAAGTCCATGGATTCCTCAAGGATATTACACCATCCTAAACTCCACCTCCTCTCGCTGCATCTTCCCGGACTCCACCTTGCCCATGTCCAGTATTGTGTTAAGTATATCTACATGTAACATATACACGTGTATATGTGCAAGATTAGTCAACATATGCTTAGCGAAAAGGATGTGAATGGTCTAAAGTTCAATTTTTGGAAATGAAAAACTTGTTGCTTTATGCATTTGAAGATGCCCACAATCAACATGTTGCGTAAATGTGACAAAAATATTTGCCTAATCACAAAATAGATAGAAAATATTGAAAAATGGTGTGTCTATTGACTGCTAACATAGTGATATGGGTCAATTCTATGTCAACTATCCTAAATTTTAAAATCTTTTTAGAGATAAAATCTAGATTCTTATGAAACATAGATTTATTTTTTGTTTATTTTCAAAATTATGAGAAAATTTTATATCAAAATACAACAGTTGAACTCTTGCACAATTTCTACATCTAAAACTCTAAACAAATCATATGTGGAAACTTTACTTTTATTAAATGAAATTTATAATGATATGATCCACATGACCATGTCTCCCGAGGAGCGGATGTCGTGGTTAGCATGGGGAATGTGTTCCTTCTGTTCTTGGTCTTGCGCTCCGCTTGCTAGAGCCCTAGCTTCAGCCTCATCAAGTCGGCCTCCAGCGCCGCCCCACTCACTTTGGCTAGCCACAACACCCATGACATGAAAAAGTACACAATATAAGTATGTGTTGCCATCATTTTAATTAAAATTAATTTTGATAGAGTGATGTGTTTTTGAATGAAAAAAGAGCGGCACCTTCTCCACCCACAAGTCGAAAACCATCAAAATAAAAAAACAAACACAATTTATACTAAATTTGTATACTTGTTTAATTTTTTTAGCATGCCACAATTTTAACCTGTATAATTTTGTAGTACGTGTTTGACATATTTTAAACATATAACAAGTTTCTAAATATTACTTTTAATGTTCTGTGTTATATAAAACTGTAATGTGTATGATGAAAATTAATTGTATTGTGGTAACTTTAAACTATGTTGAAATAAAAAATTCTGGTTTATTTTCTACAATTGCATAAACTACAGAATATGGATGTATTTATGGTAGAGATCTCTAAAATAAAGTCTAATAAATATCTTATCACTGATTTTCAGTCTATGATTAGATACGCATATTTGTAGATACTTCTATAGTACAAATTGAATCGTTTGCATGATTATTTACATTATTTTCCGTGATAAATGTGTCTTACAAATTATGGTTGGTTCGGTAGTAATTTGATAACATGTGCATGCTTGGTATAGAAATAGCATTGCTAACGGTAATAATCAACAAATAAAAAATGTACTAGGTTCTACTAACTTTGCATACATTTGGTTTCATTAATTGACATTCTCACCTACAATCAGATTGGCATCATTGACATATACAAGTACTCCTTCATTCTTTGAAATAAACTAAAAGTTCATACGCATAATTAAAGAAGGCAATTTAGTTAACATAGATCTTTGTACAATCTTCAAGGCCTTCATCGGAGCCAGGTAGCACCCTAACTAAACTCATTGTTGATGATTATATTGGTATGTTCATAAGTACATTGTATACGCCTTTTGGTTCATTATGCGAGCTTACTCATGCAATTTGAACTTCTTTTTAGATTTTTAGTATTTGGGGCCTCCTCCTATTTGGATCTAACAGTCACTTTGTTCGCCTGACGTATAGGTCAATCACGAGGACATCCCCACTATAGTTACATTTACAAACCAACCCTACACCAACTCAAGTTAAAGAGATAAAAGGACCGATGGCTAGAGCTCACACACACCAACTTAATTATTAGATAGTTTAAGACCAATGACTAGAGCTTGCACACACCAACTTAATTATAATGTAATTTCGTTTCTAGGAACTTTCCCTAGTGTTCATGAGAATATGATGCTGGCTGAAACGAACGTATTTCTGTTACTCAGGAATAAAGGACCCGCCAAAGATAGGTGGAATAGATATTGGAGTTTGATCAAGCATGAATATGATACTAGGCATACAAGGAGAAACTATGTAGCCTCAAGTGATGATTTTAGGACTATGAAGCTACTGTGATAACACTTGAGGGACATGGATGAAATACACATGATGCCTCTTTATAATTTCATCCATGGTCATCTATAGTTTTGGGCCAGGCCCATGTATTTTTGAAGTAAAATACTACGTGCGGTTTTCCCGGGTGTAGATGCACTCAGATGAGCAATAAAATCCAAAGAAATGTCAGATAAATTTAAAACAATTTTGAGTATTTCAGCTTCATGCAAAAATTTGTGAGAACAATGTTGGAAATATGCCCTAGAGGCAATAATAAATTAGTTATTATTATTATATTTCCTTGTTCATGATAATCGTTTATTATCCATGCTATAATTGTATTGATAGGAAACTCAAATACATGTGTGGATACATAGACAACACCTTGTCCCTAGCAAGCCTCTATTGGCTAGCTCGTTGATCAATAGATGGTTACGGTTTCCTAACCATGGACATTGGATGTCGTTGATAATGGGATCACATCATTAGGAGAATGATGTGATGGACAAGACCCAATCCTAAGCCTAGCACAAAGATCGTAGTTCGTATGCTAAAGCTTTTCTAATGTCAAGTATCATTTCCTTAGACCATGAGATTGTGCAACTCCCGGATACCGTAGGAATGCTTTGGGTGTACCAAACGTCACAACGTAACTGGGTGACTATAAAGGTGCACTACAGGTATCTCCGAAAGTGTCTGTTGGGTTGGCACGAATCGAGACTGGGATTTGTCACTCCGTGTAAACGGAGAGGTATCTCTGGGCCCACTCGGTAGGACATCATCATAATGTGCACAATGTGACCAAGGGGTTGATCACGGGATGATGTGTTACGGAAC
>LR880970.1:843564597-843577844 GCA_904067115.1 Aegilops sharonensis
CATCATCATCATTTAAACATAGTCAAGTTCATCATCTAAAGATCATCACCGGCGAAAGTTCACGAACATAAGAGTAGTGCAAGACATGAAACATCATAAAAGTTGAAACATGAAAGACATGGCACAACGGCCGCATACACGGAATCATCATCGACATCAAGCACCACCGAGTCCACCTCCGCCAAAACCACCACCACCACCGAGTCCACCTCCGCCAAAACCACCACCTCCGCCAAGTCCACCTCCGCCAAAACCACCACCACCACCAAGTCCACCTCCGCCAAAACCGCCACCGCCAAAGCCACCTCCGCCAAAACCGCCACCGCGGCCACCATCACTCTGCCAGATCGGAGTGACTGGGGTCGACGGAGCAGGAGTCGAGCCACCGGTCCCCTACATGTTTGAAAGAAGGTTCTAACGGTAAATATGACATGATAGTGTTGAATGAACGAGAACTAGTTTGTCATTAGTTAGGAAAATTTACTAACCGGAGTATCACCGCCTAGTGCCAGCCATTCCTCGAACATGGGAATGTGTGGGGCGTCTCCCGCAGGTGGTGGTGGGGGTCCAACTTGTGGTGGCTCCGTGCGATTAGTCCAAGATGCCAACATAGCCTGGATGTTAGTTAAACAAGTCCACTTAGAAACAAGCCGTGATCAACAAAGTCAGAAGGAATGAAAGTGCAAATTTGAGCTTGGTTTAAGAGGGCAAAACTAACCGCCATCACTTGACGGCTGTAATCATCGTTTGCCTTCACTCGTTGCAAGTACTCTCTCACCTCAATATGCCTATGCTCGAGAAAGGTCTGATATGCCTACAAAATTGAGGTTGTTTCTAAGTGGGCAGTGATGAAAATAAACTAAGAAAGATAGAGACAAAGAAGATAAGGGGAAGTACTTACAGCACGTTGGCGGACTAAGGGAGGCTGCGAACGCCCCGTACTCTCTAACGGGCTCGGGTTGGTAGCTCGAAGCCGTGTGTACGAGATCGACGGAGTGATCAAGCCATCGAAACACGGATACCGGCCATGGGACTTACCCTGGATGGCCACCACCGCCGTGTCGTCGATCTGAGACTGGGCGACCTCAGGAACGGGAACATCCGGATGCAACTTCTGATAGTTCTGAGTGTAAGACTCCAGGTGTTGCTCGGTTTTGCTGTAGTACTGGCTCTCGCCCTCCTTGCGATCACTCCGCTCGCGGGCCAGCTTCCACGACTCCATGTCTGAGAGCGGCCTCTGCAACTTGTCCTCCTGCAACGTCAAACAGAAGTTAGCCATACATAAGAACATGACGGTAAAGAAGAACCAAAATGCATCTTTCATATAGATATACCTTCATGGCCTTGAAGCCCCAGTGGTTCCTGTTTCCTTGGCCGTGTGTCCCGTCTTTTCCACGGTTAGCCCGGGCCTAGATGCTCTTGGCAGCAAACTCTGGATCGTCACCGACCCACCTATCCACCAAACACGCCCATCCGTCATGCCCTCCATAGCACCAACGAGGAACAACCTATGCAAATTTTCGAAGCATGACATGTGAGCACGAAACATATAGTTGACTCCTTGAAACAATGAAAAGTCAGTAATAGTTACCATCATGAACTGCTCCCTGCTCATGGTAATTTTTTGCCTCTATGCTTGAGTTTTGGTCATCTTTTGTTGCAGGTAGATGTGGTAGTACTGTGAGACGGCAACCCAACGCACCTCGTACTGCAACTGACGAGCTTTCTTCTTTGCAGACGCAAGTAAGACCACGTTGGCTCTGGCCTTGTGCTCGTCAAGAACTCTATAGAGTTGCTGCAATCATGCATAAACCAGAAGCAAACAAGGCATGAGTTGAGTGATTCAATGATAAACTATGAACGAAACTGAAGACAAGTGATTCAAAAGGGAACTTACCCAAAATTTGGTGATCACGGCCTTAGCTATAACTAACCAATATACATCAATCCATCCATTCATCCATACAACATCCATCTATCACATAACAAGCAGTAAAAAAATGCAAAAAAAATTGAAAAAAAAAAGCTCACCGGGGCGGCCGCGGACGGTGAGGCAGGGGCGGTCGGGGACGGTGAGGCAGGGGCGGCCGGGGCAGCGGCGAGCAGGGGGCGGCGGTGGAGGGCCGAGGCAGGGGGCAACTGCCACAACACTTCCAGACTTGTGAGAGGCCGCCTACGCAAGATTTGACGGTATGCTAGCCCTCAGAGGCCGCCGGCCACAGCCGTAGACGTGCGAAGAACAATCCGCGTAGAGGGAAGTGTTCAGATAATTCTCCATCACGAAAAATTATGAAAAATTACCATCAATCCTATAGCACATGTGCCCACGTTGTGTAAAAAACTCATGATTTTATCGCGCTCCAAGTATTTAATAATATTCACGCCGCATCGTTACCGTAGAACGTCTACTACCGTGTCATTGCCGTCCGTGAGGGGGGCCACACCCTGGAGACGCGTGCCGCCTCTTCGGACATGCCACCACACCACCCCGCATGTATGAGGGCCCGGTGCGATGCTCCGGTGGCATTGCTACCCCCCCCCCCAGGGCCCCTGTCCCGCCTAACCCTGTAGCGTTTGACCACGGGATCTAGCCCTTTGACTTTGCACGGACGGGATTTGACCAGTGGACCTCTCCACCCGGTTGTGTTAGGTCAGCCCATAGGAATACTTTGGAGCAACATCCGGGCCAGACCCACAGCAAGATCCCCTCCTTGTAGACCCGACGCGTCCGTTTCCCCCCTCCAGGTGCCGGCGATGGCGCCGTTCGTGAGGGGGTCGAACCCCGGAGACGCGTGCCGCCTCTTCGGACATGCCACCACACCACCCTGCATGTATGAGGGGCCGGTGCGACACTCCGATGGCATTGCTACCCCCCTCCCCCCAGGGCCCCCGTCCCGCCTAACCCTGGAGCGGTTGACCACGAGATCTAACCCTTTGACTTTCCACGGACGAGCTTTGAACAGTGGACCTCTCCACCCCGTTGTGTCAGGTCAGCTCAGAGGGACACCTGGGAGCAACATCCGGGCCAAACCGACAGCTACATCCCCTCCGTGTAGAGCCGATGCGTCCGTTTTCCCCCTCCAGGTGCCGGCGGCGGCGCCGTCCGTTAGGGAGGCCAGGCCCCGAAGATGCGTGCCGCCTCTTCGAACATGCCACAACACCACCCGGTTGTGGTAGGTCATCCCATAGAAACACTTGGGAGCAACGTCCCCTCCGTATAGACCCGATGCGGCTGTTTCCGCCCTCCAGATGCTAGCGGCGGCGCCGTTCGTGAGGGGGGCACACCGCGGACGTGAGGGGGGCACACTCCGGAGACGGGTGCCGGGCGTTTGCAACCGCCACTAAACTGCTGTCGCATAGCTGTTTTTGATTTTAATGAAATATAAGGACCTATATTCAAAAGAACATGACGGCACATTATTAATGTGCTCGAACAAACTATATATATATATTCATAATCTATGGAAAAAAATACAAACTACGTATATTTTCATATAATACATAAAAAGCATAAAAACATATTAAAAAAAGCATAAAAACATATGTCAAAAAAAGCATAAAAACATATGTAAAAAAAGAATAAAAACATATGCGAAAAAACACATGTAAAAAAATAGCTATGCCGTCGCCATAGAAACGGCACGGTTTTCGGAGGAGCCGTGCCGCGGATCGGTGACGTGGAGCCTATGCCGACGGCTGCCGTCGGCATATCTACGCCGCGGATCGGTGACGTGGCATGCGGAGATATGCCGACGGCCGCCCGTCCCGACCGTCGGCATAGGGTTGAGGGCGTTAGCGTTGGTCACGGGCGGGGTCGCCGGGCCCACTTTGTATGCCGACGGCTGCTGTCGGCGTATATGAAGATAGGGCGACAGCCGTTTTATGCCGACGGCTGCCGTCGGCTTATACCAGGGTAGCCCGACGGCCAGGCTACGCCGACGGCCAGGATGAGGCTGTCGGCATATCTCAAACTAGGCCGACGGCAGCCGTCGACATTGATTTGGCCGTAGGCATAGGTCAGTTTTCCGGTAGTGCTTATAGGGTGCGCCCCTTACGAGGGGTTTACAGTTCATGTTTTTTTTTCTTATAAGGGGCGAATTTGGCTGCGGCAGAATAGAAACCGCACTTGAAACTGTAGACATCGAAAAAAAAAGGTTTGGCGCGAAAGATGAACAAGAAACAATAGTAGATAGAAGTTCATCATCGATACATATATGAGGTCATCGATTTACATAGTGTAGATTCGTCACAGCATTGGCCTAACCTACTGCCCAAAATAGGGCTCACCGGAGCCCTTCGGGTGCGGCAGCGACGCTGCGTCGGTTTCGCGGCGCCACGCCTCCATCTTTTCATCGAACTCCCGCGCCTTGGCGTGGCTCTGCTCATATAGGAGTTGGTTGATCTCCTCGTCCCGACGGCGGTGCTGTGCCACCTCGTCCTCCTCCCGCGCTCAAGAATCGCCGCCTCGATGGCGTCTGCCTCAGGGGGGGGGGGGAGGTAGTCCTCCGGCACAACGACGTCGGCGCGCAGCTCCTCCGCCTCGGGTTTCCTCTTCCCCGCATGGAGCTCGTCCTCTTCCCTCTTGACCGGCGGAAGCGGCGTGAGCGAGCTGCTCGCGCCGAAAGAGATGCCTGCGCCTAAGAGCCGCGCCTGCCGTCGATTGTACTCCTCTGTCTCGCAGCGGACGAGGGACGCCGACGGCTCAAGGCCGTCGTTGGTGTACTGGTGGGTGGAGCACTTCCGTGCCGCCACAACGGCGACGCACCGCTTATGATCCTCGTCGTCGTGACCACCAGCGGAGCGGCCGACGCTCTACATCCCGCGCCACATGAGGCAGAGCGGTGGTCGATCGGTCGGCGGGGCGACGGATTTAGCTCACCAGCGGCGAGAAATCAAAGGGGGAAATGGGGAATGACGGTGGATAGGGTTTCGACCCGTATCATGACAGTGGACCGCATATATACTGCACGGGTTTTTTTTTTCCGAGCCACCGTAAAAAAATTACGTGCCAGGGCGACTATACATGGTCTAGTCTGGCCCAGAAAAGGGGCCAAACCCATATAGTCGCCCCAAGTATAGGGCTGGATGGTTATAAAGGGTCTGCTAGAGAAGCATGTGTACTGAATTTCCAAAATTTGTTGGTTAATGAGGGTACACGACGTCTCCTATTTGGCGAGGGCCACTAATTGAAGAGTACCCTTTGAGGGAGCCTTCAGGGTCACTTTTAGTTGGTTGAGAGCGTGCCACTTCTGCCACTATTTGGCGCGCTCTTAGCCACCACCACGCTTCACGTGCTCGGCGCTCTCCCGGGAATTGGATTTTTATTTTCTGAACATGTTTTCGGGTTTAGATGATTTTATTTTTATTTTTTTGGCTTTTCGGTTTTGCCAGGTTTTTCCTACATTAAAAAAACATTTTTACTCGCAAAAATGAGGTTTTTTGGGCTTCCGCGAGAGGCACAGATTTACTTCTCGTGTAGGCACAAATTTGTGTCTCGAGAGGCATGTGCCTCTTGAAAAGAAAAAAAATACGTGTTTTTTCTTTTTTTCTTCCGTGAGAGGCACATATTGACTTCTTGTGTGCCTCTCAAAAAGAGGAAAAAAACACATTTTTTTGCTTCCATGACGCACAGATTTTTTCTCGTTGAGGCACATATTTGTTTTCACGAGAGGCACAACGGTGCCTCTTCGGAAAAGGAAAATTGATGAAAAAAAAACCATATTTCTGGCTTGAATTTTTTGCTCCGCTTTTCATTAAAATAAAGGTACATCAAAACCTATCGACATGGAATCTAGTTTCAAAATCTCGACGTGAGAAATCCAACGATGCAAACGCTTCGGGATTTAGAAGCACGGCTTAAAAGATAAAATGTTTTCAATAAACGAATATAAGAAAAAAAACGCATGGGTTGTGACAAGTGGTGCACACAAGTGGCGCATATGTAGTGCACCACTTGTCGCAACATGGCATGATGAAAGTGACCTTTGCAAGGGGTACCATTAACTAGTGATTTCGCTATTTGCTGAGCAGGTTGCGTGCAAGGGACCTTGCGCACACACTCCAACGCGTTCGATCCGTTTTTGGACCGGTCCATTTTAGGGTGTATTCCCTGCCGGTTTTGGGAAGGTGAACCTTCTCTGAACTGTTTTTTTTGTTTTACCTTTGTTTTTTCTTCCGATTTTCTTTCCTTTTATTTATTATTTTTTCCCTATTTTCTTTTTCTATTTTTTCTTTTTTTCTTTTTTCTTTTCTGTTTTATTCTTTTATTTTTTTCGAGCCAGTTGCCACACCTAACTTCGGTACTTCTTGGCCTCTTGACCTTGTTTATTTAATGAAGTAGTATATTCTACTTGATAGCTGTTGACCTCTTGTATTATTATTATTCTGGCCTGATGATATAATATTTTGACTTGTAAATATCATTCATAATTATGTATGTATTATGATTTTATATCATGTCTTTATGAATAACTTGCTTAAGTCAAATAAAACATGAAATGTAGTTCTTGTCTGTTATTTGCTTAGTTGTAGTGGCAAAATGAGTTATAAGATTATTAATCAAATTAGGAAGAGAAGAAGTGAGGATGATGAAGACATGATGTTTTTTATTAGGTCTGGATTGCTTCGAATGCATAATAGAGGACCAATCGAGAAAAAACAGCGACATAACTCCATCGTATATGACAAGAAGCGTGTTAACGATATCCTTATAGGTTGTGTTAAGGACTGTCTAGCAGCTTATAGGATGGAGCCACATATCTTCAGGTTTTTTACATCTTATCTTAGAAGAAAGAACCTAATGTCGGATACAAGAATTAAGGTGGAGGAGAAGTTAGTCTTTTGGATCTTTCGTGTTCAAGTTATTTGTGAAAAGAGAAACATAGGTGCTGGTTCTGCCGCGATTGGGCCAAACAAAATTTAATACAATGAATAAAATTAAGACAAATACCATTTATACCAAATTTGTATACTTTTTTAATTTTACTTTTTAGCATGCCATAATTTTAGCGACTATAATTTTACAGTACTTAATGACGTAGTTAACCATATATCGAATTTTTAAAGTATGAGTTGTAATTTTTCTATGGCTTATAAAATTATAATGTGTATGACAACTATATAACTGTGAGGTACCAAATTTAAACCGTATGTTGTAATGAATTACTTTCCTATATTGATTTCTATAATTTTTGAAACTACATAATGTAGATGTACTTATGGTAGGGATCTAAAACATAGTCTAATAAATATCTTACTATAGATTTTAAGTATATGATTAGATAAACATACTCGTACAAACTTCTAGAGTAAAATTGAATCATTTGGATGATCTGTCCCCGCAGCGCAGGACCTTCCAATCTCCTCCATTGCAATTGCAAGATCTTTGTCCCAGATTTATCTCTCCCTGCAGGACCTTCTAATCTTCCAAAACTTGCCCCTGACCAGACTACTACAGAGCTCGCCCCTTCCAGCAGGAGGCAAGGAGGCAATGACCAGTGTGCTAATACGTACCCGGTTGCATTTTCAAGTGATTCTAGTTTTTTTTTTTGAGACGGAAACCATTGTTTTCCATTACCCAAACAGCTCAGCAATGTCGCTGGCTATAAGACCATGCACGAAATCAGGAGCTTGTTCCGGCCACATAGCTGGGGATACAAGCCCTGAGTCTGCACCAAACGCTGCTAAAGCGTCAGCAACCTTATTACACGCCCTGGGGCAATAAGGGAACCCCACATGGGTGAAATTTAAACTAGCAAAACATCTAATTTCCTTAATAAGATTCCTGTTTGTTGACAGATCATGATCATTGGAGGTAACCGCTTGTACTAGGGTCTTGGAATCTGACAGCACATGTACTCTTGACATTCCCCAGCCTTGAGCTGCGTACAAGCTTTGGAGGCACGCTGTAGTTTCAGCATAGAGGGGGTCGCTCACATACTGCATATGTCCAGCGCCNTGGATGATCTGTCCCCGCAGCGCAGGACCTTCCAATCTCCTCCATTGCAATTGCAAGATCTTTGTCCCAGATTTATCTCTCCCTGCAGGACCTTCTAATCTTCCAAAACTTGCCCCTGACCAGACTACTACAGAGCTCGCCCCTTCCAGCAGGAGGCAAGGAGGCAATGACCAGTGTGCTAATACGTACCCGGTTGCATTTTCAAGTGATTCTAGTTTTTTTTTTTGAGACGGAAACCATTGTTTTCCATTACCCAAACAGCTCAGCAATGTCGCTGGCTATAAGACCATGCACGAAATCAGGAGCTTGTTCCGGCCACATAGCTGGGGATACAAGCCCTGAGTCTGCACCAAACGCTGCTAAAGCGTCAGCAACCTTATTACACGCCCTGGGGCAATAAGGGAACCCCACATGGGTGAAATTTAAACTAGCAAAACATCTAATTTCCTTAATAAGATTCCTGTTTGTTGACAGATCATGATCATTGGAGGTAACCGCTTGTACTAGGGTCTTGGAATCTGACAGCACATGTACTCTTGACATTCCCCAGCCTTGAGCTGCGTACAAGCTTTGGAGGCACGCTGTAGTTTCAGCATAGAGGGGGTCGCTCACATACTGCATATGTCCAGCGCCAACACCAACTGGCCGGCCGGCATGGTCTCTGATTATGAAACCCAGTCCACCATGGGTAGGATTTTCCTTCATACTTCAATTCACGTTGATCTGGAGGATGTCCTGGTTCAGCGCTGCTCCTCTATCACTCTGCTCTTGGCTACTTGATTTATCCTTCAGAGCATGCATTTGGCAGTTTTGGCCACCGAAATTTGGTTTCGTTGGGGCTCTCCGGCATTCTTCTTATTTCTCGTATCCCACCACGTCCAGAGCATCATTACACACTTTAAACTCTTGTCACCCGGCATTTGGAGAATTTTTGATATCAAATCTTTGGGACCCTCACACAGTAATAGACGTTCTCTGTCTTCACTCATCTGCATTTCTTGCCATAGTGCTTTGACAGCTTTACATTTAAGGAACAGATGGGCTCCATCCTCATTCTGGCGAGAACACATTGGACACAAGGTCTCATTCTCCATACCCCTTCTTTCAATGCTCCAGCGATGAGGAAGACTATTGTGTGCTAGTCTCCAGAGAAATTGTTTTACCGTGCCCGGACAGTGACTCTTCCAGATCGCCAACCAGTCAAATTTACTGGCTGGCCCGCTGCACTCCCCAACTTGCTTCTTTGCTTTATTCTGCGCTATTTCACATTGCATATGATACGCTGACTTAACTGAGAACAGACCCTTGCTTTCATAGTGCCAAGCCCACTGATCATCAAAGCCTTCATACAGAGGTATTGCCAGCACCACAGTTGCATCAATTGGCCAGAGAGTATCCGGCACCAGTTCTTCATCCCAGCTTCCCGTAACCGGATTGATCAGTTCGGAGACTTTCTGAAGAATGATTTGTCCTTTTGGTGTGATGGGTCTAGTACACCCATTTCTTGGCAGCCATGGATCTATCCAGATATTTGTCTCCTCCCCATTACCAATTCTCTTGATTCTTTCAGTACTGTGATGCCTCGAAGAATGCTACGCCATGTGTAAGATATTCCCCGCTTTGGTTCAGCATGCAGCACATCGACCTCCGGGAAATATCGAGCCTTCAGCACCCTCGCACATAGTGTGTCAGGATCTGTTAGCAAGCGCCATCCTTGCTTGGCGAGCATGGACAGATTAAAGAGATGTAAGTCCTTGTACCCTAGACCTCCGTCTTGTTTAGCTCGGTTTAATTTCTCCCATCCTAGCCTGTGTACCTTAGCTTCGTTCTGTTGTTGAGCCCACCAGAACCTACTTATCATCGCATTCAGCTGTTCACAAAACCCTTTGGTGAGGTCAAAGCACGTCATGGCAAAGATAGGGATCGCTTGCGCACATGCTTTCACCAAAATTTCATTTCCCATCTTGGATAGCACCCGTTCCTTCCACCCTTGGATCAGTCTCCAAATCTTGCCCTTGATATACGCAAATGTGCGCGTTTTTGATCTGCCTACATGCACTGGGAGCCCCAAATATCTGTCAGCTCGCCCTTCTCGAGATATACCCAGTGTGTTCATCATCTCCTGTTTTGCTCTCCTCCTCATGTTTTTGCCGAAGGTGATCGACGACTTGTCCATGTTAATGGTCTGGCCCGAGCAATCCTCATATAAGTTTAGTATATATTGCAGATGTTGTGGACTCTGTTGCGTAACTTTGAGAAGAATCAACGAATCATCCGCAAACAACAAATGATTAAAGCTCAGTGCACCACCACATATCCGAACGCCTTCCATCGTGCCATTACTTTTAGCATGATTTAGCAAGCTCGAGAAGGCCTCAGCACAGATCAGAAACAGATAGGGCGATATGGGATCCCCTTGCCTCAACCCTCTCTCTGGGACTACCTCCTCTGTAAGGGTTCCATTGACCATGAATCGGTATCTCACAGTCCTACAACATTTCATAATCAGCTACGTCCAATTCTCTACGAATCCCATTTTCCGCATCATCGCGTCCAAGAAGCTCCACTCGACTCCATCATAAGCCTTGCTCATGTCTAGTTTGAGGGCTGCAACCCCTTCCTCCCCACTCCTCTTCCTTTGCATAAAATGGTTCACCTCAAAGGCTAGCAAGATATTGTCCGTGATGAGCCTTCCCGGCACAAATGCACTTTGATTGGGGGCAATGATCTCTGGTAAGATACGCTTCAGCCGGTTAGCTAGGACCTTTGATATGAGCTTATACAGAACATTGCAAAGGCTGATTGGTCTCAATTCTTTCATATTCTCTAGATTTTTTTTACTTTAGGGATGAGAACCATTGTCGTATCATTCCACTCTGGTGGCATTGGAGCACCATTCAGCACTCTCAGTACCTCCTCCGTGACTTTCTCTCCAATAGTACTCCAATATCTCTTATAGAACGCTACTGGCATGCCATCTGGGCCAGGGGCCTTGAGGTCTCCGATGCTATTCAATGCCTCCCTGACCTCCTCAGATGTGAACAGTCTCATCAGTTGTGAGTTCATCTCCGGTGTGACCCGATATGGAACGTTCTCGAGCAGCTCATTAATGCGCCCACCTTCACAAGAAGAAAAAAGATTACGATAATATTGCGTGACCACCGCCGCCATCTCCACCTCCCCCTCCACAATCTCTCCTCCTTCCTTTCTCAATCTCTTGATCTTGTTTCTCCTTTTCCTCTCCGACGCATACACATGGAAGAATTTTGTATTCTTGTCTCCCTCCCTTAACCAATGCACATGAGCTCGTTGTCGCCAATAAGTGTCCTTTTGCTGCTCTAATTTTTCCAACCTGAAACGCAACATACTTTTTTTCTGAACTTGCTCCTCTGATATGGGTTTTTGTCACCACCGTTCTAGTTCTTTATTGGTTCTTTCAATGCGTTTCTCCAAATCCCCGAGGATGTTCTTACCCCCGTCTGTCAAGTCCTTTGCTACCTCCTTGAGACTGTTCGCCACTCCCCGGCCATGTACATCGCTACTTGTCTTCCATGCATTTTCCACAATACCCCCACACGCCTCTTCCTCCATCCACCTTGCTTCAAATTTGAACCCCTTCTGTCCCCTTGGTCTATCTACTTCCCCCATCCCTACTTCTAGCTCAATAATCAGCGGCCTGTGATCTGAATGTCGTGGGTCGCCGTTCACCACCTTGTATACTGGGAAACGATTGCACCATTCTTGCGACGCCACCACTCTGTCCAATCTCTCTCTTATATAGTTCTCCTCTGTTTGACTGTGGTTACGCCATGTGTATGGATCCCCAATAAACCCTACATCATGCAGCTCACACCCTTCCAAGGCCTCCTTAAACCTATCCATGCTTACCTGCGACCTAGCCACTCCTCCCTCTTTCTCCCAATCATATAGAATCTCATTAAAATCACCCACACACATCCATGGTTTATCATGTGGTGTTTTATTGTTCGCAGCAACTTCCAGGTGGCTTCTCTTTTTCTTGTTTTGGTTCTCCATATATACCCGTAAACCTCCACACAAAACCATCTTCTCCCGTAATCTCTGCATCAATGTGGTATCTTGATTTTAGTCCAGCCTTTAGATTTATACCATTCCTCCAAAACAAAGCTAGACCTCCACTTTGCCCCTCACAATTCTTCACCACCATATTAGTCAAGCCAAGCTTCCATCTAAACCACTCCAACCTCCTATCATCCATTTTTGTTTCTGACAAAAAGAGCACATCGGGATCCTCCTTCTTCTGGATGTCTAGAAGTCCTTGAACTGCCGGGCCATTTCCCAAACCCTGGCGGTTCCAAGCGACAAGCTTCATTGGAATATGCGAAGCTGTTCTGATAGCCCCGCTTCACTTTGTTGAGGGTTCTGCTCCCCCTTCTGCTTCTTTCCTAGTGCACCATCATCCTCATCTACCTCCATTCCTTCCATACCTCTGTTGGCTCCTACATGTTGGAAATATGCCCTAGAGGCAATAATAAATTAGTTATTATTATATTTCCTTGTTCATGATAATCGTTTATTACCCATGCTATAATTGTATTGATAGGAAACTCAGATACATGTGTGGATACATAAACAACACCATGTCCCTAGTAAGCCTCTAGTTGACTAGCTCGTCGATCAACAGATGGTTACGGTTTCCTGACCATGGACATTGGATGTCGTTGATAACATGATCACATCATTTGGAGAATGATGTGATGGACAAGACCCAATCCTAAGCCTAGCATAAAGATCGTAGTTCGTATGCTAAACCTTTTCTAATGTCAAGTATCATTTCCTTAGACCATGAGATTGTGCAACTCCCGGATACCGTAGGAATGCTTTGGGTGCACCAAACGTCACAACGTAACTGGGTGGCTATAAATGTGCACTACAGGTATCTCCGAAAGTGTCTATTGGGTTGGCACGAATCGAGACTGGGATTTGTCACTCCGTGTAAACGGAGAGGTATCTCTGGGCCCACTCGGTAGGACATCATCATAATGTGCACAATGTGACCAAGGGGTTGATCACGGGATGATGTGTTACGGAACGAGTAAAGAGACTTGCCGGTAACGAGATTGAACAAGGTATCAGGATACCGACGATCGAATCTCAGGCAAGTATAATACCGCTAGACAAAGGGAATTGTATACGGGATCGATTGAGTCCTTGACATCGTGGTTCATCCGATGAGATCATCGTGGAACATGTGGGAGCCAACATGGGTATCCAGATCCCGCTGTTGGTTATTGACCGGAGAACGTCTCAG
>LR880970.1:843611664-843638197 GCA_904067115.1 Aegilops sharonensis
GCCCACAACTCACTTGTGTTCTACTCGTGCATATGACATCAACGCATAAAACCAGGCTCTGATACCACTGTTGGGGAACGTAGTAATTTCAAAAAATTTCCTACGATCACGCAAGACCATGGTGATGACATAGCAACGAGAGGGAAGAGTGTCCGTCCACGTACCCTCGTAGACCGAAAGCGGAAGCGTTATAACAACGCGGTTGATGTAGTCGTACGTCTTCACGATCCGACCGATCCAAGTACCGAACGTACGGCACCTCCGTGTTCAGCACACGTTCAGCTCGATGACGATCCCCGGACTCCGATCCAGCAAAGTGTCGGGGATGAGTTTCGTCAGCACGACGGCGTGGTGACGATGATGATGCTCCACCGACGCAGGGCTTCGCCTAAGCTCCGCGACGATATGACTTCTCCGGCGCAGGGCTTCGCCTAAGCTCCGCGACGATATGACCGAAGTGGAATATGGTGGAGGGGGGCACCGCACACGGCTAAGGAACGATCCGTAGATCAACTTGTGTCTATTGGGGTGCCCCCTGCCCCCGTATATAAAGGAGCCAAGGGGGAGGTGGCCGGCCCTAGGGGGAGGCGCACCAAGGAGGAGTCCTACTCCCACCGGGAGTAGGACTCCCCCCCCTCTCCTAGTTGGACTAGGATTGGAGGAGGGGGAAGAGGGAAGGGGCGCCGCCCCTCCCCCCCCCTTCCTTGTCCTATTCGGACTAGAGGGGGGAGGGGGGCGCGCAGCCCACCTTGGCCTGCCCTTCCTCTTCTCCTATGGCCCATTAAGGCCCATGGACCTCCCGGGGGGTTCCGGTAACCTCCCGGTACTCCGGTAAAATCCCGATTTCACCCGGAACACTTCCGATGTCCAAATGTAGGCTTCCATTATATCAATCTTTATGTCTCGACCATTTCGAGACTCCTCGTCATGTCCGTGATCACATCCGGGACTCCGAACAACCTTCGGTGCATCAATACTTATAAACTCATAATGAACTGTCATCGAAACGTTAAGCGTGCGGACCCTACGGGTTCGAGAACTATGTAGACATGACCTAGAACCATTCTCGGTCAATAACCAATAGCGGAACCTGGATGCCCATATTGGTTCCTACATATTCTACGAAGATCTTTATCGGTCAAACCGCATAACGACATACGTTGTTCCCTTTGTCATCGGTATGTTACTTACCCGAGATTCGATCGTCGGTATCCAATACCTAGTTCAATCTCGTTACCGGTAAGTCTCTTTACTCGTTCCGTAATACATCATCTTCACAACTAACTCATTAGTTGTAATGCTTGCAAGGCTTAAGTGATGTGCATTACCGAGAAGGCCTGGAGATACCTCTCCGACAATCGGAGTGACAAAACCTAATCGCGAAATACGCCAACCCAACAAGTACCTTTGGAGACACCTGTAGTACTCCTTTATAATCACCCAGTTACGTTGTCACGTTTGGTAGCACCCAAAGTGTTCCTCCGGTAAACGGGAGTTGCATAATCTCATAGTTACAGGAACATGTATAAGTCATGAAGAAAGCAATAGCAACATACTAAACGATCAAGTGCTAGGCTAACGGAATGGGTCATGTCAATCACATCATTCTCCTAATGATGTGATCCCGTTAATCAAATGACAACTCATGTCTATGGCTAGGAAACTTAACCATCTTTGATTCAACGAGCTAGTCAAGTAGAGGCACACTAGTGACACTATGTTTGTCTATGTATTCACACATGTATTATGTTTCCGGTTAATACAATTCTAGCATGAATAATAAACATTTATCATGAAATAAGGAAATAAATAATAACTTTATTATTGCCTCTAGGGCATATTTCCTTCACTTTTTATCTGTCAAACTCCTATGGCTGAGTGAGGGTGATAAAGCCCTGTAGTCCGATTGCCTTGTTCGTTGCGCTAAATAGCTCCTTTAAGGACCAAACTTTGGAGTAAAGAGTGTTTAGATTTATCCCAAACACCCCCGTACTATCTACGTGGGGGCAGAAGCCGACGACTGGCCAACTCTCGGATTTAACAATACGACCGCACAAGAGATAAGTTTTTCAAAATAACAAGCATTATATTACATAACGATCTTGTTTCATCATACAGGACAGGATAACATGAATGTTATTCATGGAAAGATTACATCCTTAGCGCATTGCTGGCCACAAGGCGGGACCCCTCCATGACATTTTCAAAATATAGCTCAGGGGTGCGGTGCTCTTTGCCCGCGAGCGGTCCCTCAGTCATAAGCTTCGCGGTGTCCATCTTCGCCCAATGCATCTTGACTTGGGCGAAGGCCATTCGCGCGCCTTCGATGCAGACCGACCGCTTGATGGCATCCAGCCGAGGGCAGTCATTAATGATCCGCTTCACAAGCCCGAAGTAGCTGCTGGGGATGGCTCGGCAGGCCATAACCGGATTATTAAATCCTTCATGGCTAGTTCGGCCCCTTGTGCAGTTCGACCAGTTGTTTTAGTTGATCGCTCGACGGCATTGGATATTCTGGCGCAAGGTATTGCGACCAGAATAGCGCCTCCGTAGAGCTCCCCTCTTCGGCTCGGAAAAATTCCGCAGCATCAGAAACGCTGCGCGGCAGATCTGCAAATGCCCCTGGAGAGCTCCAAATCCGGGTCAGTAATAGGAATCTTTTCTTCACATATTTGCTCTACATAATAAAGGCCTTACCCGCTGTGATTTTTCTGGCTTCCTGGATTTCCTGGAGGGCCCCCTGGGCTTCAACCCGGGCATCGTGTGCGCTTTGGCGGGCCTTGGTGATCTCGGATCCTTGATCCTTAAGGTCGCGCTCCAAGGACTCGCACTTCTTGACGGCGTCCTGGAGCTCCTGTTGGACCTCACTGACCCTGGCCTCATGTTGCTCATGGGTGGCCTTTTCCTTGGCTGCTCTCTCCTCAGCCTCGGCCAGCGCCTTCTTAAGGGCCTCTACATCGGTCGTTGCCCCTAATAAATATCATGGCACTTTAGTCAGCATGAATCATTCATCCTTCCTAAATATATACAAGGTTACTGCATACCTTGACTGTCCTCCAGCTGCTTCTTCAAGCGGCCGAGCTCTTCCTCGGCCCGCTCCAGACTCTGCTTCAGTCCGGAGACTTCCATAGTGTGAGAGGTCGCAGCCAGCAGCGACGCCTGCTTATTCACATAGACATTTTAGATTAGTCTCCTGTGAAAATTATTTGATCCTCTGTCCGGCTTGTCTTTTCGAACACCGGACAGTGTCTCAGGGGCTACTGTCTATACTGTGACATTATTTTTACACAATTACATTACTTACCTCAAAGCCTGTTAGAAGGCTAGTGCAGGCTTCGGTCAATCTGCTTTTTGCGGACTGGATCCTCTCAATCACCGTACCCTTACCCATAAGGGTACGGTGTTCCTCGACAATGGAAGCACCTCTCAGTGCTTCTAGAAAAGTTGTCCGGCGCCTCTGTATGGACAGAGGTCAGCGGCGGAATAGGCACGCCCCCTTCCTTCGAAAAGGGGTGCTCGCCTAATTCCGGAGCCGTATGGGTCTCCGGAATTATATTTGGTTGGGGGCCGAATTGGATATGGCCCCCATCGTCAGTATCCATGGGTGTTTGCTCCCCCATGTGTCCGACAGCCGAGGCTTCACCTTCCGGCGCCTCCTTGACGGCCTCTGGATTCCCTCCCGGGCCTGGGATCCTTCGGGACGACGCCTCGGCGCCATCCATGTCCTTGGGAGAGGAGGCTGCAGGAAGGGACCCGCTGTCCATCGCGTCCGGGTCCAGCGAATCCTCCGGAGATAAGGACTGCTCGAGGTTGGACCGAGCCGGACTGCAAATGCATAATTCAGTACATTAAAACAATGAAGAAAAGGGGTCGGATACATGAACGTGTCCCGACACTTACGATTTGGCCAGGGGCTTGTCCCTGGGCTCCCACTCCCAGCTGCTGTCGGTGGTCGCTGCGGAGCTGTCCGGAAGGGAGGTTTTCCCCTTCTTGGACGCTTCGGCCTCCAGACGCGTGGAAGCCGTCCTCTTCTGTCTCCGTCCTGCAGGGGGGACGGCTTTCTTCTTCCTCCTCCTCTTCCTTGTCGTCCTCGGCGGCGGAGGAGTGCGCCTCAGCTTCTTCGGATGTCACGTCCGAATTGCCCGTGCGACGGAGACCACCTCTGGTCCCCTTGGCCTTCTTCTCCGGCACCTGATAAGGCGCCGGAACCAGCATCTTTGTCAGAAGCGGGATTTCTGGGCCTTCGGGCAGCGGAGCCGGACAGTTAATCTGCTCTGCCATCTCTATCCAGGCCTGAAAAAATTGATGGGGAGGCTTAGATGCCTTCCTCGAGTATGCAAGTAAACGGTATACCTTGAAAACATGAAATAACTTACCGGATTAGCAGGGTGAGTTAAGTCATGCCCACAATCCTCGGTCGTGGGCGGCGGCACCTCGTTGGCCTTGAAGAGCACCTTCTAGATGTCTTCGTGCGTCGTGCCGAAGAGCTCCAGTATGGTCTGGTGCTTGGCCGGATCGAACTCCCATAGATGGCAAGTCCGGGGTTGGCACGGAAGGATCCGGCGAACAAGCATCACCTGGATCATGTTGACGAGCTTGATTCTCTTGTTTATCATGTTCTAAACGCGCGTCTGGAGCGCCGTCAGCTCATCCGAGGAAGACCAGGTCAGGCCTTTCTCTTGCGAGGAGGTGAGCCGCAGCGGGACTCCTGACCAGAATGTGGGAGCCGCTACCCAGTTGGTGTCGCGCGGCTCTGTGATGTAGAACCGCCCCGACTGCCACCCTTTGACAGTCTCCACGAAGGAGCCTTTGGGCCAGGTGACATTGGGCATCTTGCCCACCATGGCGCCTTCACACTCTGCTTGCTGACCGCTCACCACCTTTGGCTTCACATTGAAGGTCTTCAGCCATAGTCCAAAGTGAGGTGGGATGCGGAGGAAGGCCTCGCACACGACAATAAATGCCAAGATGTTGAGGATGGAATTGGGGGCCAGATCGTGGAAGTACAACCAGTAGTAGAACATGAGTCTGCGGACGAATGGGTGGAGAGGGAATCCCAGCCCGCGGACGAAGTGTGAGATGAACACCACCCTCTCCTGGGGATCCGGGGTGGGGACTATCTGTCCCTTGGTCGGAAGCCGATGGACGACTTCCTTGGCCAGGTACCCGGCCTCCCGGAGATTCGTGATGTCCTTCTCCTTGACGGAGGAGGCCATCCACTTGCCTCCTGCTCCGGATCCGGACATGGTTGGAGTGCTTTTTTGGGCGGAGAAGGCGAGAGCTTGGGCGCTGGAGCTCGAGAATGGATGGGCAGAGGAAGGAGAAAGCGTGGGTGAAAAAGAGGGAATCCTTATCCCTTTATAAAGGCAGTAAATGTCATGTGCCTCCCCACTCGCCTTGAAACTCGCCTATTCCCCAAGGGCCGTGCAGGTGGCACGGTTGGGTCACCCATGCCTGTATTGATGAGAATCCCCCAATAAGGGGACACGATCTCTGCTTTGACGATGCGTGCCAATAAAACTGCACCACGAAATATGGAGCGGCAGGCTAAAAACGGTTCGAATAATGACCGGGTGGTGACGTGATGTCATGCTACGAAAAGTTGTCAGCGGATTGAACTCGTGGAATATTATACTCTCTACGGTTGTGTGTGGGACTTGTTTTGCAGAGCCGGACACGATTCTTGTGTTCGAAGTCTACTTTGAAGTATTCGGAGAAGGAACCCGCCTTGCAATGCCGAAGACAAACTGCGCGCCGGACTCATCGTCATTGAAGCCTGGTTCAGGGGCTACTGAGGGAGTCCTGGATTAAGGGGTCCTCGGACGGCCGGACTATATACATGGGCCGGACTGTTGCACTATGAAGATACAAGACAGAGGACTTCTTCCCGTGTCCGGATGGGACTCTCCTTTGTGTGGAATGCAAGCTTGGCGATTCGGATATGTAGATTCCTTTCTCTGTAACTGACTTTGTACGACCCTAGTCCCCTCCGGTGTCTACATAAACAGGAGGGTTTAGTACATAGGGGACAATCATAATCCCATAGGCTAGACTTCTAGGGTTTAGCCATTACGATCTCGTGGTAGATCAACTCTTGTAATACTCATATTCATCAAGATCAATCAAGCAGGAAGTAGGGTATTACCTCCATAGAGAGGGCCCGAACCTAGTTAACATCGTGTCCCCCATCTCCTGTTACCATCGACCTTAGACGCACAGTTCGGGACCCCCTACCCGAGATCCGCCGGTTTTGACACCTACATGGGGGGGGGGGGGGTAGTCCTTCGGCCCAATGACGCCGGCGCGCGGCTCCTCCGCCTCGGGTTTCCTCTTCCCCGTACGAAGCTCTTCCTCTTCCCTCTTGACCGCGCGGAGCGGTGGGAGCTCCTCTACCTCCCTCTTGACCGGCGGCAACGACATGAGCGAGCTGCTCGCGCCAAAAGAGATGCCCGCGCCGAAGAGCCGAGCCTGCCATCGATTGTACTCCTCTGTCTCGTGGCGGACGAGGGACGCCGACGACTCAAGGCCGTGGTTGGTGTATTGGCGGGTGGAGCACTTCCATGCCGCGGCGACGGCGACGCACCGCTTACGCTCCTCGTCGTCGTGACCGCCAGTGGAGCAGCCGACACTCCACATCCCGCGCCACATGAGGCGGAGCGGTGGCTGATCGGTTGGCGGGGCGGCGGATTTAGCTCACCAGCGGCGAGAAATCAAAGGGGGAAATGAGGAATGGCGGCGGCGGGGGGTAGGGTTTCAACCCGTATCGCAGCGGCGGGGACCGAATATATACTGCGCGGGGATTTTTTTCGGGCCACCGTAAACTTTTTACATGCCAGGGCGACTATACGGGGTCTAGTCTGGCCCAAAAAAGGGGCCAAACCCATATAGTCACCGGAAGTATAGGGTTGGACGGTTATAAAGGGTCGGCTAGAGAAGCTCTTATACGAGTGGGCATGTGTACTGAATTTCGAAATTTATTTGTTAATGAGGGTACACGACATCTACTATTTGGCGAGGGCAAGTAATTGAAGGGTACCCTTTGAGGGAGCCCTCAGGGTCACTTTTAGTTGGCTGAGAGCGTGTCACGTTGTCAGCCACCACCAATCATCGCATGGTCGGCGCTCTCCAGGGACTTGGATTTTTATTTCCTGAACGTGTTTTCGGGTTTAGATGATCTTATTTTTATTTTTTTGGCTTTTCGGTTTTGCCAGGTTTTTCCTAAATTTTGGAGAAAAAAATTTACTCACAAAAAATGAGGGTTTTTTTGCTTCCATGAAAGGCACAGATTTACTTTTCGTGCAGGCACAATTATGCCTTTCGAGAAAAAAAATATGTTTTTATATTTTCCGCTTGCGCGAGAGGTACAAAGTACTGCTTGCGAAGGCATAAATTTGCGTCTCGAGAGGCATGTGCCTCTCGAAAAGAAAAAAATTCGTGTTTGTTCCTTTTTTTTCTTGCGCGAGAGGCACATATTGACTTCTTGTGTGCCTCTTAAAAAGAAAAAAAAAACACATTTTTTTGCTTCCATGAGGCACAGATTTGTTTCTCGTTGAGGCACATATTTGTTTTCACGAGAGGCACAACGTTGCCTCTTCGGAAAAGGAAAATTGATGAAAAAAAACCATGTGTCTGGCTCGACTTTTTTGTTCTGTTTTTTCATTAAAATAAAGGTACATCAAATGATATCAACATGGAATCTAGTTTCAAAATCTCAACGTGAGAAATCCAAAGATGCAAACGCTTCAAGATTTAGACGCACAGCTTAAAAGATAAAATGTTTTCAATAAACGAATATAAACAAATGCATGGGTTGTGACAAGTGGTGCACACAAGTGGCGCATATGTAGCTCGCCACTTATCGCAACATGGCATGATGGGAATGACCTTTGCAAGGGGTACCATTAACTAGTGATTTCGCTATTTGGTGAGCAGGTTGCGTGCAAGGGACCTCGCGCACACACTCCAGCGCGTTCGATCCTTTTTTGGGCCGGTCCATTTTAGGGTGTATTCCGCCCCGGTTTTTGGAAGGTGAACCTTCTCTGAATTGTTTTTTGTTGGTTTTTCCTTCATTTTTTCTTTCGGTTTTTCTTTTTCCTTTTATTTATTATTTTTTCCTATTTTCTTTTTTGTTTCTTTTCTATTTTCTTTTCTTATTTTTCCTTTTTCTTTTATTCTTTATTTTTATTTTTCATTTTGGTGGACATCCTTCAAATTTACGAACATTTTTGAAATCACAAACATTTTTTGTGTCATAACTTATTTTTGGAATCGTGAACATTTTTTCAAATTCGTGAACTTCTTTTGAAATTCGCAAACATTTTTCTAGATCGCAATTTTTTTTGAATCATGAGCTTTTTCCCAATCGAGAGCATTTTTTGAAGTCACGAACATTTTTTGTTTTTATGTACATTTTTTTGAAACGCATAAACATTTTCTGAATGAGCGAACCTTTTTTGAGCGTGACGAGGCTCCCTCCTTTCTCCACCCTGCTTCTGCTCCTTAGCTCTCCATCCTCCCCAGCTGCCGTACGTCTCACCATCGCCATAGTTGGGGGGGGGGGGGGGGGGGGGCCCCCCCCCCCCCCCCCCCCCGCCCCCCCCCCCCGCGCGGGGGGGAGGAGGAGGGGGGGAGGGGGGTGGGGGGGGGGGGGGGGGGGGGCCCCCCCCCCCCCCCCCCCCCGCCCCCCCCCCCCGCGCGGGGGGGAGGAGGAGGGGGGGAGGGGGGTGGGGGGGGGGGGGGGGGGGGGCCCCCCCCCCCCCCCCCCCCCGCCCCCCCCCCCCGCGCGGGGGGGAGGAGGAGGGGGGGAGGGGGGTGGGGGGGGGGGGGGGGGGGGGCCCCCCCCCCCCCCCCCCCCCGCCCCCCCCCCCCGCGCGGGGGGGAGGAGGAGGGGGGGAGGGGGGTGGGGGGGGGGGGGGGGGACTGCTCACCCAGCCGACACGTTCTGTAGTGATGCGTGGTTTTCCTGAGAGAAAGATGTGCCCCAGACACTGCCATGCTGCAACAGCTTTTTTTATCGGTGATGGACAACGCAACATGGATGTTGGAGGCAGTCGGCGAGTTTCTTTTTGATGCAATCCGCGTGCAGTTTTCTTGGAACCGGCGAGTGGAATTGCTGGGATCGTCGAGCCAGTCGACGTGGGTTGGGAAGCTGCAACCGGCGACCGAATTTGCTGCTAGTGGAGAGAGGATTTGCTTGTCCGGTGACTGATTTTGCCGGCGACCTAAAAAATGGCAGCGTTCTTTTGCTATGCCGGCAATTTTTTGTTGCATCCGGTAACAATTTTTTTGCTATGATCGTGAACCGGCTTCGTTTGATGCTACATCCGACATCGACGATGCTATGGCGGACGACCACGTTTTTGCTAGTATCGATGTTTGCAGGTGCCGGAACTGGCGTCCTTCGATGCTACTACCGACGTTTTTTTGCTACTATCGGTGTTTATAGGTGTTGGAACCGGTGTCCTTCGATGCTACAGCCAATAATGACGATACTACGGTGCGACGACATTGTTTTTGCTACTACCGATGATTGCAGGTGCTGGAACTGTGTAATTAAAATATATACTACTGTATAGCGCTAATCATTGCATTAAGTTAGGCACAAAGCATGAACATGGATTCCCCTTGGGTCGGGACTTGGGATAGGGTCAACTCGTCAAGTCTCTCTTAATTGACTATTCGAAAAACCTGTCCAGTCTTGACCCCCAAAGTCATGAAGACATAATTAACTATAAATTCCACTCTAGAGTTTTTTTTTGCGGACTCAAAAATTGTATTACTCAATCACTGGTTCCTTACAATCTTCTGCTACTACCTCCAGCACATCAGCCGGACCCGAATTAAGCCAAGTCATAGTCCTATCAGTGATTCTACCGAAATAAGCAAGACCAAGGCCTTGTACAATAAGAGATGCTTAGGGAGGTGTTTAGAAAAATAAACCGAGTTTTTCTGAAGCACCGGTGCCTATTTCTACAGGAGAGACACTTAGTTAAGCGTCTATCCTGTGCAAATAAACACCGATGCTTAAGAAAAGCCTGATTTATTTCTCTAAGCACCTCCTCTAAGCACCTCCCATTGTACAAGGCCTTAGCGGCCTTATTCTGTGACCTTGGCACATGAGTAATACAAACTTGACGAAGAGTAAGAAGAAATCTAATTTCATTTACTAGTGAGGCATATGCAGACCGGTTCACCCCACCTTCATTGAGCATGTTCACCATCTCTGTGGAGTCCGCCTCAATGACGATCGGCAGTTCCGAGCGCTGGATAGCTGACGACAGCCCTTCCATACAAGCGCAAAGCTCCGCTTTCAACGCATCTCGATAAGAGAACAAAGCTCTGCAAGCAGAAAAACAATCTCGCCCACGGAATTCCTGAGGATCATTCCCGCTCCTGCTTCCTTGCTCGAAACAAAGGAGCCGTCTGTATTCAGTTTAACCCAGCCAAGCGCTGGTCTTTCCCACCTTCGCTGCACCACATTTCCAGTAGGCGGAGGAGCGCGATCAAAAGAAACAGTGTATTTTCCTTTTGCCGGATCCGTGTACGTATTGGTTCTGATCGCTACCAGAGAATCCAAATAGCTCTGTAGAAATCTGATTGATACTTTCATTGGTGGGGCAGGTTTAGAGTGAACTAGCTCATTTCTCACATACCAACTTCGCCAGAAAATCATTAGCAGCATGCAACGCTCCAGTTCTGACATGGTCGCCAGTACTTGTAACAGCCATTCCTTCCCATCATGAACAAGCATCTCAAGTTTCGGTAGCTTCCATACCTTAGCCATAGAGCGATATAGGTCTCGACCATACTAACATCTAACAAAAAGATGATAGTTGTCCTCTGTATCCAGACCACAGACTGGGTGTTGGTGCCGCCTCGCGCGACGTCGTCTTCTTCTACCTCTTGCCTCACACAAGGAGAAACTCCACACACACCCACGCACACATGCATCAAGGAAGAACTCGCAAGCTTTGCCAAGAGGCTCCCTTGGTGATCACACAGTGGCTACATTGTTTCTCCCCTCACGGCCCTGACCCGGCGCATCGACGCCGGTCACACCGCCACAGACCCGACCTGGTGCACTGACGCCGGTCGCACCGTGCTCCGTCACGACCCATACGCCGAGCTCCTTCTCCGCCGGCGACACACGCCTGGCGTCCCTCTGCGTCCCGCACGTCCCGCGCGCACTCGACACGCTCGACGAGTCCGACCGCACCAGTGCGTCCCGCACGTCCCGCGCGCATCCGACGCGCCCGACGAGCTTGATAGCACCAGACGCTCACCGCGTGCCGCCTCCGCGTCCGCCATGGCAGCCACCAGCGACAAACGCCGGAAGGATGTAGCCGGACTCGAGCACGGACTCGAGCACCACGGCGACATACGCCTCCTCCCAACGTCAACCGCACGCTCGTACGCGTGCCCATACACGCGCCCGACGCGTCCGACACTGGCGCCGCGGCTTATTCCAGCCAACACTCACCCCCTAAGCCGTGGCCTCGCCGCACGGCCTGCCGACAGGGGCCCTGGCTCCTCCTTGTCGCCATGTACGCCTCCGGCACAAGCCGCCGCTCGCTGCCGCAGCAGCAGCCCGCAGTCCTGAGCGCCGCCACGCCGCGTCTCCGTGCCACGCGCCTCCACGGTTGTCGCGCCGAGCCGTCACGATCTCTACGCCATCACGCAGATCCTTCGCGACCTCCTCATCTCCACGATCGCCCTGCCCTTCGCATGCACGATATCATACCACACAGCCATGGACTCGCCGCGCGTTGCTGTCGCCACGCGCTCGCCGCGCATCGCAGCCGATGCCTCCATGTCGGTCGCGCACACCGCGCTGGCCAGCCGCCACACGCGGCTGCTAACTCCTACTAATCCAACTAACTTGCATGCATCCATGCACACACGATCCGGCCAACACACCGGCCACTACTCCACCGTAGTGGTTATCCTTTAATGACCGAGTCCACTCATAATTTCATGCATAAAGCTGGCCAATAACTGAACACATCAAGCCAGCCAACCAACTGAATATGGCCCGGCTAACTGACCGTGATCCACGCTCCTGTATGCATGCGGCTAACAACCTATGCATGTCAAGATTAGTACTAACATTTTCCCTCCTAATCTTGACTTGCCTTCGCCGGATTTATGCAGCTCCCGTCGTCGTCGTCGCCATGACCGTGACCCAGCCCGACCGCATCAGTGCGTCCCGCACGTCCCGCGCGCATCCAACACGCCCGACAGCACCAGACGCTCACCGCGTGCCGCCTCCGTGTCCGCCATGGCAGCCACCAGCGACAAACGCCGGAAGGATGTAGTCGAACTCGAGCACGGACTCGAGCACCACGGCGACATACGCCTCCTCCCAACGTTAACCGCACGCTCGTACGCGCGCCCGTACACGCGCCCGACGCGTCCGACACTGGCGCCGCGGCTTATTCCAGCCAACACTGGGCACGTGCTTGTAGTTTCTAGGCCAATTCTATGCTTATTCTTCCATGTGGGTAGCCATCTGTAGCCAGTCTTCACGCAAAATTCGCTACTGTCGGCGGTGCCCCACACTTCCAAATAAAATCCCAGCACTTTCTTCCCCCATTTACAGACGTACTGGATGAAGCCGCATTCTCTCTGTGTAGCTCATCAAAAGCAAGGTGATACACACTCTTTACTATAAAGTTCCCCATCCTTTCTGGACCCCATGCAATAATATCATCAGCAAGCCTTGGAGAAGCTCTGATTTTTAGTATTTCTTCGACATCGGCAGCAAGAAAATACTGTGTTAGCAGTTCCACATCCCATGCACCATTATCCTTTAGAAGGCCAGCGACAAAACGGATACGACATCGGCCTTGCCTTGAGATAGGCTTATATGAGAACGGTCGAGGAATCCAGTTGTCACGCCATACTCATATGGATTTTTCATTGCCTACTCTCCACAGCAAACATTTCTTCAACAGGTCTAGGCCGTGGCTTATAGCTTGCCACGAGGATGACACATTACCCGGAAAAACAGTATCCTCCAATTTTCCATCAGGGTAGTATCTCGCCTTAAGAACCTGAGCACACAGACTATCAGGTCTAGAAATTAACCTCCAAGCTTGGCGAGCTAGTAGGGCCTGGTTGAACAATCGAAAATCTCGAAAGCCTACTCCACCCCTATTTTTTGGTTGCAAAAGGTGATCCCAACCTCTCCAATGTACTTTCCTTTTCCCATCAGTTGATCCCCAATAATAGTTCCTCACCATCCTTGTGAGGTCATCGCACACCGAAAAGGGGAGCTTGAAAACACCCATGATATAAGTTGGTAATGCCTGAGCCACTGACTTAATAAGGGTCTCTCTGCCGGGCTGAGCTAGATAGCCATCACCCCACTGAACAAGTCGTTTCGTGAGACTTGTTTGAAGATTCTGAAACTTGCCTTTTGACATACGACCATCCGGAGTGGGAAGGCCCAAATATTTCTCCTCAGAAACCAGGCTAGTAACCCCCAAAGCATCTCTAACCTGTTCATGTACCATTGCAGGGCAAGCTTGGCCAAATAGCATAGAACACTTGCTGTAGTTGAGACTCTGCCCCGTGGATGACTCGTACAGGTCCAGTGCAACCTTAATTCTTTCTGCCTGTGGTTTAGACGCCTCAAAAAACAGCAAAGTATCGTCAGCAAACAATAAATGTGAAATGCCTGGCGCCCTTCGACATACCCTGACAGGAGTAATATCACCACTTTGCACTTTGCTTCTCAATATGGCTGACAATCCATCCGCCACAAACAAAAATAAGAATGGAGAAAGTGGGTCACCTTGCCGAAGCCCTCGCGTCGGTGCAAATGAATCCAAGAGAGTTCCATTTAGTTTATCAGAATACCTCACCGATGTGACACACACCATTATCCAGTCAATCCATCGTTGAGAGAAACCCACCTTTTGCATCACTTGCTTCAAGAAACCCACCTTTTGCATCTCCGTGTCTGGAGTTAACTTTGCTAATATATACTCTACTCTCTAAGCACTAACAATTGCAATAGTTTTGAGAGGCACCATCATTTGGTTGTAGTATTTAAGTAGTACTACTAGAATTGGGCAGACAGACCCAGGCTAATCCCCATCCACTAGTAGAAAACAGGGCATTTGTCCCGGTTCGTAAGGGCCTTTAGTCTCGGTTCATGAACCGGGACTAATGAGTCATTACTAATACCTCCCCCCTTTAGTCCCGGTTCTTACACGAACCGGGACAGATGGGCATCCACGTGGCCGCTGCGGGCAGCCCAGGCAGGGGGGCCTTTGGTCCCGATTGGTGACATAAACCGGGACCAAAAGGCTTCCACGCATCAGCAGCTGGCTGGAGCTGAGGTTTTTTTTTAAAAAAAGTGGCTGGTTTAGGGGTTTTGGGGGTTATTTTTAGGTTGTTATTAGCTAGCTAATAGAGAGAAGTGTCCTCTCTTATATCTTCGTCCTTGGTTTACCAACGCTACTGCTATGTTCATTTCACCCGCAGATATATAATAACTCATGCATGCTCGCATCATACATCATCATATATAATAACAAGTCCTACTAATCATGCATCATCATACAACTTCTACTCGTTATTAATAATAAGTCATATGATCATCATCCTCATAGTCATCGAACCCAACCCTACATAATTGTTCTTAGCGATCATCAGTATCAGGTAGGACCAAACACCCTTAAGGTAAAATAGCATAAAAAAATATAGACACTGACTCTCCATTATGAAGAATGGAGATCATCCTGTCTCCAATTCTTGTGCTTCGCTTCCTTTTGCTTCGAAGAAGCTCCTTACGACTGTCCATACATTTTTTCCATTCTTTGATTGTCATGTCTCCACTTCTTTCAAAAATCCGGTATGGACAGTTGAGATTCGTAGGATGACCTGGATATATGTTCAAAACACGAAGGCTGCCATTCTGATACATCAAATGAGGCACACAATCCTCTGGGATTCTCTGTTGAAAAACATAGTAATAACTTTGTAGTTAGCAATGATGTACTAGTTTTAGAAGTATGCAAAAAGATGCATGGATGTCGTAATAGTAAAATATCTTACCAGGTTATCTCCATGGTAGTTACCGTAGTTCAACACGTGCACTAGTGGCACGTATTGACCATAATGTTGAGGAGTTCGATTGTAGACATTGTAATTCTTAAGATCAGTACAAAATGCGATCAGATGATTTTTCTCCTTATAAGTTAATTCGGAGCCATCGGTGTAGTGGGTTTTGTCTACCATCTTCCGCACATTCTTTGAAGAATGAAAATAAGCTGTCAATGGAAATAAGTTGTCAACTATTTTGAAATAAACAACATAAATTACTTAATAACTATGTTAAGCTCACATGGGGGAAGAATTGGAGGTGTATCCACAAGGACTCAAATCTCCATATTGTCTTGCTCGATTATAGGATCACCAAGATCCATGGTGACAAGCATACCCTCATCAAAACCATACATCTTGCAAAGTGCTTCCCAATTTTTGCAACCAAAATGGGTTACACTCTCAGCATTGTACAACTTTACTTGATAATCCACACCATGATGGGTTCTTAGGAGAATTTTTTTGGTTTTCATACTTTCATGGTCTTCAAAACCCATCCTCTCCAAGACATAACGTCTTGCATAGCATGGGATAAGCTAGTCGAATTGAAAAAGATGAAAAATACACGTTAAAATAGTTGAAGTCATGCTTAATTACGAAAAAAACTATTGTCGTCGTTGCGTACCGTATGAACATCGAAGGTCTCCTCAAGCTTAATGCTGAAGCGCCGATCTTCGTCCAGCTCAATGAACCTATCGCACATACCTCGGTCGTCGTGGCACCAGTCGCACTCCCCCGGGCGGTTTTCGTCAATCCGAGTACGACATTTCCGGCCTATGTTCATAATTCAAATATTAAACTTGTACAATTAAATATATGTACTAAAAAACCTAAATTAGATCATTATTATTAATCACGGGTTGACTATCGGTGATGGTACGTAGCTCCTCCTTTCATTCCCGAGTGCATTATTACACCAAATTGTCTAGCACACGGGAATGAAGGAGAAGCTACCCCCACGATTTTAGCACTCAAAGTAGGAGTACTTTTCCAATATGAGCATTCAATAAGGAAAACCAAATCATAAAATAAAGTATTCAAATTAGCATGCATTCAATTATAAGAAAAAGTACATCATCTCTTGTGTCCGTACGACGCGGGGCGGCGCGGGACGGCGACGACGTCGATCGGGGCACGGGACGGCGCGGGGCGGCGCGGGGCGACGATGGCGACAGTGAGGCGGATACGGCGGGCAGCCTGGCGGCGTCGGGCCGGCGTGGAAGAACGAACTGAAACAAAATTTCACGAGTGCTGCTTATATAGGCAGAGCATTGGTCCCGGTTCGTGAGACCAACCGGGACCAATGCACCCCTTTAGTCTCGGTTGGTGCCACCAACCGGGACCAAAGCCCTCTTTTCAGCAGCCCAAAAGGCGGGAAGCAGAGGCCTTTAGTCCCGGTTGGTGGCACAAACCGGTATCAAAGCCACCCTTTAGTCCCGGTTGGTGCCACCAACCGGGACTAAAGGCCTTGTGCTGCCCGCGTCGCGGCACGAAAGTTTAGTCCCACCTCGCTAGCTGAGGGAGCTCAAGAGTGGTTTATAAGCCCCAATCCCGCTGCCCTCTCGAGCTCCTCTCTACTGCAGGCTTACGGCCTAAAATCACTCTCTGTGCTTCTGGGCCTATTGGGCCTACTGCGGGCCTGCATCCTGGCCCTAGTAATGGGTTTCTAGTCGTATGCAGGCCGTGGTGGCCTTGTAGGTGGCACTTTTTTTAATTTTTTTCCCAGTTTTTTTGCTTTCTTTTTTGTTTCTAATTACTTATTTATTTTCTTTTATGATAATTATTTTTGCTTTTAATATTTTGAACAGAATTCTAATTACTTATTGATTTTCTTTTATGATAATTATTTTTGCTATTAAAGTTTGTAACAAAATTCTAATTACTTATTTATTTTATTTTATGATAATTCTTTTTGCTTTTAATGTTTTGAACAGAATTCTAATTACTTATTTTATTATGATAATTCTTTTTGCTATTAAAGTTTGTAACAAAATTCTAATTACTTATTTATTTTCTTTTATGATAATTCTTTTTGTTTTTAATGTTTTGAACAGAATTCTAATTACTTATTTAGTCCCGGTTGGTGGCATGAACTGGGACTAAAGGGCAGAAGAGCGAGGGAAGAAGAGCTTCCGTCCATTGTGCTATCAGGGAATTTCAGTTTCTCCCTACTTACTACATTGCGCTTCCGTCCATCGGAGCGAGGGAAGAAGAGCGAGATGAAGAAGAGCTCCTGCTGTTTGCCCAAGGCATGCTCCCACGGTGCAAGGGTGCTATTGCTGATTTTCCTGTGGCTTTCTTTGGGATGTCCAAAGTCCGAGATGGTTATTTTAAGATATCCAGTGACTTTGAATTGAACTGGAATTGGAATTGGAAAGCTACGCTCAAGGTGGTGGAGATGGAGCTCTCCCTCATGTACGACATCCTCTACACCAAGGCTGTGGTGATCCACAACTGGTATGGTTACTGCATCCGTGTATTCTCGCCGCTCGCGACTATTGTCGTGTTCATACTGTTCCAGTTAAGTGGTAATAAAGATGATTACAGTAAAGTCGATCTTACTATCACCTACATTTTGTTGGTTGGTGCCTTCCTTCTGGACTTGGCGTCATTGTTGAGTGCTTTGGGGTCGACCTGGGCATGTAATTCCTTGTTGACTAGAGGCTGGATTAGGCTGGGTCTTGTCATCCTGTCTCTTCGCCAACATGTCAAGGCTGCTAGAGGCAATAGAAGGTGGTCTGGCTCCATTGGTCAGTTTAACTTGCTGCATTTCTGCTCTCGTGACAATACCAAGCTAAGCATCAGGGTGGCCAAGATGATGAGGCTTGAGGATTGGTGGAACAAATGGCATTATGTGGAGACCGTAGTGATTTCAGAAGATGTCAAGGAGTTGGTGTTCCGATATGTGTGGCAAGCACTGAAGAAGATTCATGACCCCAGAGCAAAGGATGAGACTCAGTCCCGACCCTACATGGAGGGGCCCATGGCAATGATGACAAACATGATCTACGGTATGTCCTTTGGTCCTGAACCATACGAAGATACTGCCCGGAGGCGTATGAAATTAGCCGAAGCTCTGGGCTTCGGTGCTGAACTCCAAGAGGTGATCCTGACCTGGCACGTCTTCACGGATGTTTTTCTCTTGTTCAGCAGAGGTCCTCCCAAGGACGTGGATGCAGCATCATCCACATATGTGAAGGCGATCAAGGCGCTGTCAGATCACATGGTTTTCCTCATCGCTATACGCCCTGACACGATACCTGGTCTCGAGCTACACAGCCTGTACAAAGCAACTCGCGATGCTTTGGAGGTAGAATTGCGTTTTTCTTGTGAGCAACATGTAGAGGAGGAGCTTGCCAGCATCCTGCAAAACAGGACACATGTTTCACTTGGAAGGGCGAGCATCATTCTCTCGCACGGATTTTTTTATGCCAAGCTACTACTAGAGCTGGTAGACACAGGAAATCCTGACAAGTTAGGTGTCATATCTACTTATGAAGACACTGATCATGCTGCCGTTGATAAACTGAACCGTCTGATACCAGACCTGGAACCCTCATGCAGAGGTGGTGTGTTTGGTATGCCCAAAGCGTTGGCGCTCATCTTGGATGCGTGGGTGCGTCTGCTCATCTTCTTGTCTGCCCGATGCAGCAGGGACGTCCATGCCAGACAGATCAGCTGTGGCGGCGAGATCAGGACCATCGTCTGGCTCATGGAAGAACACGCTAGCATGCTCTTCAAGCGACCTGAAACTGACCTCCAGGAGGCTGATGCTTAGTGATCCTATTATCTCACTTTTATTCCCTCCGCTGAGATTCCTGTTATTACTCAAATTTGTATGTTAGACAAAGTAAGCTCTTATTACTCCCGGCGGCCATCACACGAATTTGTACTCTTTGGTCATTCTGTTGCTGCTTGTGATTAGCTATATTTGCCGGCAGCTAGAAGTATGAACAAAAATGATTCTTAGAGCACCCTCTGAAAATTATAGCGATAAAGGATCACATAGAGAATGTGTTAGTGGGTCAAAACTTTATACTGGTATTTTTTAGAGAGTGGAGGGGATAACAGGGAATTTGTTAGTGGGTCAAAACTTTAAATTCTTCCCACATGAGTTTTTACGGAACGCTAAGATCCCTTCCAGGATTAAGATATTTCTGTGGCTGGTGCCTTGGTGGTTCATAGAAGAATTTTGACCAAATATATATAACCTGGAGCATAGAAGATGGATAAGTTCTGTTATGTGCCAGTTCTGTGGATAGGATGAAACGATTGACCTTTTTTTATTGCTCCTCGATGAGATGCATGGAGGGTGGTAATTGTTCCTTTTCTTACAGAACTTTGCCTCGGAATTGTGAGAAGTTATTTGGTAGTATGTGGAGTTGAAGTTCTGTTGAAAAGACAGAAATTTACTTTCTGTGAGGATTGCTTCACTGCTATGGTGTGCCTGGAAAATGCAAAATGCTTCATGTTTCGACTTTCGAGCAAACAGCAGTAACACACCCACAATGAGGTGATTTCCTATGTCAGTTGAACTTTACAATTCTGGGCAGTATTGCAGAAAATGAGGCAAGTAGTAAGTTGATGGTGATTCGAGGAGCTCGACTGATGGAGCAAATCGTGCAGGAATTCTTCAATGCTGCGAAGGGATTGGAGATTGGAGACCAACAGCGCCCAGACCCCAGTGGATGCCACCGTAATCATAGTTGCTGGTTTTGGTTGTTTCATTCTGTCTTGCAAATTGCTTTAATTAAACGATGCTTTGCTTTCCGTTGGTGAGTAAAATTGTAGCGAATTTGATTTCTGTTCATTGAAATGGGGGAAACTCCTTTCTAAAAGAAGGTATGATAAAGAACTGAGTGCTAAAGAAAGACAATACTAAAGGGGAGACTTGAGTTGGTCAAGTCGTCTAGTTGGGCCATGGCCAGTCACTTTCCAATGATTATATATTTTTGTTTGATGAATAATTCCCATTCAGTCTGTAATGGACATGATTAACAAACGAAGACTCGCTATGGTCTTTTATGTTTATATAGAGTATGGCCATCACGAAACCTGTGATAGTTATTGCTACCCAATCATGTCTCCAACCAGTAAGATAATACCCGGCTCGTGTGTACATATTTGTGTTTGGAATTTGACTTGGCTTGCAGTAGTACCACACCTACCGTAGCCAGATGGGTACGCCTATTAGTTGTTTATTTTTTTAGTATTCCTATTCAACTTTGAAATTTATTATAATCACCTATTATTGCATTGTGTTCCAAAGGGCGGCATCATTTTGGTTGTAGTAGTACTATTTAAGTACTGGTATTGGGCAGATGGACTGAAGCTTCAACCGCCGTCCTCTCTTCATCTCACAAAATCAGTCCTGTACGAACTCGCCATCCTCTTTAGTCCCGCGGAATTTGTCATTTTCCTGAAGCTAAGCCGACTATCTCTTGTAAGTCATCCTATTTACCCATCATGCATACACTTTCTTTATATTATGCATGTAGAAATGCATAGATGTTCCTTATTGTTGATATTTTGTATCATCATGATCCACAATAAGGTGCTCTGGTCTAGTTACTAATAAGAGTTTCCTTTATTTTGTTGCTGTAGTAGTACAAAATTACCTTCCATTGGAGCAATGGCTGGAGGGCCGATTAAGCTGTGGAATGAGTGGGCGACCCAAATCCTCGTCCTACTCAGCTTTGCGCTGCAGATTTTTCTCTTTCTCTTTGCTAGGACCCGTCGGCATGGACCCTCCGCTGTGCTGAAGATCTTCCTCTGGCTGGCGTACCTTATGGCCGACTCCACCGCTGTCTACACTCTCGGCCATCTCTCCATCAGCGGTTCGCCACGGGAGCAGAAGCTCACCGTATTCTGGGCGCCGTTCCTCCTAGTGCATCTTGGTAGCCAGGACACCATCACCGCCTATGCTCTTGAGGACAACAAGCTGTGGCCCCGCCACCTGTTAAATCTTGGCGTCCAAGCCTTTGGGGTTGCTTATGTCCTCTATAAGCATATTGCTGAGATTCCCACCTTGTTGGGATTGTCTACCATGTTGATGTTCATCGTTGGTGTCATCAAGTATGGGGAAAGGATATGGGCCCTCAAGTGCGCCACCCTGGACAACATCTTGAGCTCTATAAGAGAACCTCAGGCTCTCCCTACTTACTACAGTGCGCTTCCGTGCCGTGGACCGAAGGCAGAAGTGCGCGATGAGGAAGAGCTCCTGTTGTTTGCCCAAGCCATGCTCCCTCTTTGCAAGGGTGCTATGGTTGATTTTCCTGTGGCTTTGTTTAGGTTCACATTTCCAGCTGGTGAGAGGTTGTCCAATTTTTATATACGTAACTGGAACTGGAAAGCTACGCTCAAGGTGGTGGAGATGGAGCTCTCCCTCATGTATGACATCCTCTACACCAAGGCTGCGGTGATCCACAACTGGTATGGCTACTGCATCCGTGTATTGTCGCCGCTCGCGACTGTCGTTGCGTTCGTACTGTTTCAGATAAGTGGTAATGGAAGTGCTTACAGCAGAACAGATGTTGCTATCACTTACATTTTGTTGGTTGGTGCTTTTCTCCTGGACATGGCATCAGTGTTGAGTGCTTTGGGGTCAACCTGGACATGTCATTTCCTGTGGACTAGAGGGTGGAGCAAGCTCGGTAATGTCATCCTGTCCCTCCGCCGGCATGTCAAGGCAGCTGCAGGCAATAGAGGGTGGTCAGGCTCCGTTGGGCAGTTTAACTTGTTGCATTTCTGCTCTCGTGACACAACCAAGCTAAGCAGTAGAGTGGCCAAGATGACGGGGCTCGAGGAGTGGTGGAACAAATGGTACTACCAGGAGAGACTAGTGATTTCAGAAGATGTCAAAGGGTTGGTGTTCCAACATGTATGGCAAGCATTGAAGGAGATTCATGACCCTGGAGCAAATGATGATACCCGATCCCCACCCCTCAAGGAGGGTGTGGAGGAGCCCATCGCGATGATGCCAACCAGGACAGATTCTGTGAGTTTTTGTCCTGAATCTTACGGAGATTCTGCCAGGAGGCATATGAAATTTGACCATAGTCTGGGCTTCGGTGCTGATCTCCAACAGGCGATCCTTACCTGCCACATCCTTACAGATGTTTTCTTCCTGTGCGGTGGCACCCCCAAGGATGATGCAGCTGTTTTGTCTGTGAAGGCGGTCAAGGCGCTATCGGATTACATGTTGTTCCTCATCGCTATACGCCCCGACACAATACTTGGTCTTGAGCTACGCAGCCTTTACGAAGCAACCCGTGATGCTTTGGAGGATACATTGCGTCACCGTCCTGTGTTGTTGTACGAGACAACCACCGATGCTTTGGAGAATACACTGTGTCTTCGTACTGCGTTGTTCGAGGATAGACCGGTAACACCGTGTCTCTATCCTGCGCCGTACGAAGCAACCCCGGATGCTTTGGAGGATAGACCAGTAACACCGCGTCTCCATGCTGGCCGCAGTTCTGCAACAAGAGAGACGAAACTCGCCAGCGTTCTGCAAAACACTGCAGACCATATTCTTATAATTGAGAACATCAATCTTTCACACGGAACAATATGTGCCCGCTTGCTTCTAGAACTGGTAGATGTAAGCAAACCTGACAAGCTTGGTGTTATATCTCGTTACAGAGGTTTGTATTATGTCGCCATGGATAAACTGAAGCTTCTGATGCCAGACCTGGAATCCTCATGCAGAGGTGGTGAATTTGATATGCCCAAAGCGTTGGCACTCATCTTGGATACATGGGTGCGTCTGCTTATTTTCGTGTCTGTCCGATGCAGCAGAGATGCCCATGCTAGACAGATCAACCGTGGCGGCGAGCTCACGACCGTCGTGTGGCTTATGGCAGAACACGCTGCCATGCTTCGCAATCCACCTGCAAAAGATTATTTGGCTTGCTTGGTGTGAATCGCGCTGATCGGAAGATCCATAATGTGCTGCTGCTTAGTGATGTCCAATCAATTGTGCACTATTGTATCTCCTCTGCTAAGATTCCTGTCATCACATACGTTTTTTTAGACAAACTACTCCCTACTCATGTCCGTCAAAGAAATTTGTACTCTTTCCCTGTGTTGTTGTGTCATGATTGGCTATATATGCTGCTAGGATTTTGTGGGCGTCTGCATCCCCCTATGTAAACACCAATCTGACAAGCTGCTGCAACTGATGTGAATATTCTGTAAGCAGGGAAAGTACTGTGGTTCGTGCATGAGCACCTTGGCAAGCACTTGAGTACATTTTTTCTTTCTTTTTTCTCAGTAGTAGCATCAGGATAGTCAACATTTCAATTATCAGATAGAGATTGATTGTTCTGTCATGGTTTATCTGGAACCGCACGAACCTGTCAATCTTTTCTGAGTTCATATCCAAGTATAAGTATAATTGCCAGTAGTTTATAGCAACAGGTTTCTTCTCTTCTCTTTCCATCTAGGCCCTTGTTTAATGTTTTTTTCGTGATTACAATCATTGTCAGCTTGGTGGCGCCACAATGCCGATTAGTATATTTTTGTCAATTTGACCAAATTGGTGCACCATTAGTTCGCCACATCAAGGTGCGGCCATCCCACGCCATGATCCTAAATGTTTCAGATCCACAGTAGACCTACACACTCAGAATGAAGAAAATAGAAAATAGGCCAACTGACACTCATGACTTCATTTATTGTCATGCATAACATAGTAACACATCATTTAATATCATATGATAGTACTCCCTCCATTCCTAAATATATTTTCGTTGTCGCCGTGTTTTGGCTTGTTGCATTTCATCATGGCGTCGTGTGCATTGCATCCGCATGTTTTCGTAAAACTCGTAGTCGTTCGTAGTTGCTGCTTCTCTCTTTGTCTCTGTTGACCTTTTGTCATGCCCCCTTGTCTTTGTCGACCTCTCTCAGACCCCTCGCGTGCGCGTCCGAAAACTTCCCCGAACCCGATACGGGCAATCGTGACCAATGGGTTCGGATCATCCCCAAACATCCCTAAAATATCTTCGGTTCTTTGTTGGACTCTCTCTAACCTATTTATCTCGGCCATATGATTTAGATCGGGTGATCAAACTCCCTCCTTTCCATATACTTATATAAACTCAGGTGAACCCTAGCCTCTGTCTAACCCTATTCCCCCTCCTTGCACCGCCACCCACTCTCCACCTTCCTTGGGATCCTTCCCCGACCAACCGAGCCAGCCGACCAGCCTCCACCTTCCTCGGTATCAAACCCTTCCTGCACTTTCTAGATTGCTTCCTCAATCATTTTGACGGGTGTTTCAAGTTGAGCTTTCGTGAAAACACACTTTCCTGTTTCTGGGTTCAAAGTTCTCCCATGCCCAAAGAACCAAGTCCTACACCGATCGGGCCAGTTCAGTGTCGCCGGTTGGACCCCTTTAGCAAGCATGTCGTTCTCAGCTTTGTCCCACGTAGGCCTGGCAACATTGTAGCCACCTGACCCCGTACCATGGTGATACTTCTTCTTTGCAGCATTTATCTTATTTGTATATGGCCTTTTCTTAGCTTTCTCTGATTTCTTGTACGCCACAAATGCGGGCCGGTGATCTTTTATCTTCGCATATTGACCGCTGAATTCTGGAGTCTCGTCTTTCTCGACAAACTTTTTGTTCAATAGTTTCTTCCAGTTCTTGAATAGTTCTGCCATCTTTTTAAGAGCAAATGCCTTGACTTTTCACTGTATAACTGGGTTATTTATATCCTCCTCTGGCGGTAGGCTAAAATTTGTCATCATCAAATTCTAAAGCTCATCTTTCTGTCTATCGTCGACATAAGAAACTTCACCGTCCTTCTTCTTATTCCATTCTTGGATGCTGATCGGGACGTTGTCCCTGACAATAACTCCGCACTGATGTATAAATTTATCTTTAGTCCGTTTGGGAGCAATCGGTTGGCCATCTAGAGCGACTTCTTCGATTGAACCTTTCATCCTGGCCCAACCTTTTCTTTGGGCCTCGTCTCTTTACAGAAGTTTGGCTTGATCCGGAGGGCTAAAAGAAGAAAGAAGCGTTAATATATGTACATACAAAACAACTAATGCATCTAGTCAGCAGAGGCTTCATTAATATATATACCTCGCTGGACTTTGCAACAGTTAAGCCTCTAATACCGACGGAGCCGTCATCTCCTCCCTCCTCCATTCGATCACCGGAGCTGTCCACTAGTAGATAAAGGGGCTTTTGTCCCGGTTAGTAAGGTCCTTTAGTCTCGGTTTTTGAACCGGGACTAAAGGGTCGTTACTAATGCCTCTCCCCTTTAGTCCCGGTAACGAACCGGGACTAAAGGCCGCGGCCACGTGGAGCTCCACCTTTAGTCCCGGTTGGTGTTACCAACCGGGACTAAAGGAAATTTTACGATTTTTTTTTTTTGAATTTTTTTGGAAATTTTATTTTCAAATTTCTGAATTATTTTAACCTCTAATCTCTAATCACCACCCCTCGTCACTGCTCAATTTATCCTCTAATCTCTAATCACCCCTCATCATTCCAAATCATCTAACTTCCCGAATGGTCACCCATCCTCCCACTACCCCAGCCTGAGCACGCTTAACTTCCGGGTTCTATTCTCCCTCGTTTCCAAGTCTGCACTTGTTGTTTTCCTGTCAATAGTAAGATGTCAATCCTATTAACCCTCAGGAATTTTGCTTGAGCATGAAGTGACACATTTCACTGTTTGAGTTTGAAACTATTGTTTTAAAAAACAATAATTATTTAGTAACACTAATATGTCTTGAATAATTAGTTTGACTATTGTTTGACCATAGTTTGACCACAGTTTGACCAGATTTGACCAAAATTCAAAATAACTGAAATAATTATTTAGTAACACTAATATTATAGAATAATTAGTTTGACCATTGTTTGACCACAGTTTGACCACAGTTTGACCATTGTTTGACCATAGTTTGACCATAGTTTGACCACAGTTTGACCAGATTTGACCAAAATTCAAAATAACTGAAATAATTATTTAGTAACACTAATATTGTAGAATAATTAGTTTGACCATTGTTTGACCACAGTTTGAAATTTTTTCGATTTTTTCCACTCTAGATCTAAAAAGGCCCGTAACTTTTTTTTCTGTTAGGTTTTTGAGGATTTTGAAAATGTTTAAGGGGGATCCCCAAGTTAAATTTGGATGTAACTTTTCGAGTAGATGATTTTTCATATAAAAAACTTTTTCATCCGAGTTAGTATGCAAAAGTTATGCCCATTTTTACAAATTCTCGAGAGATTTTGCAAATAAAGTCAAAATTCATATTTGCAAATTTTCCCAACAACTAAACCACATATCACATGGGAAACTTATTTTCTTTTATTTTTTTGACATTTTCTTTTATTTTTTTTAAAACTGAAAAGGCGATCCACAGGGGGGGGGGGGTAGAGTTTGAAAATGGGACCTTT
>LR880970.1:843638522-843652696 GCA_904067115.1 Aegilops sharonensis
GCACCCTTTAGTCCCGGTTCGTGGCACCAACCGGGACTAAAAGGTCCAGACGAACCGGGACAAATGGCCCACGTGGCCCCTGGGCGCACGAACCGGGACTAATGCCCCCATTAGTCCCGGTTCTAGACTGAACCGGGACTAATGGGCTAATCCGGGGTGGACCAAAGCCCTCTTTTCTACTAGTGGTCATATCCTCCCCCCTCCATTCTGTCACCGAAGCCCTCATCCTATCTTCCCTCACCATCGGTGTAGTTGAGAAACGACAAGGTGATATCATCACCTGATCCGTTGCAGATTATATCACCCAACAACTCTTCTTTTTCTAAGTCTTTGTCCATAGTTTCTGCAAATATCACAACGTAGCAATATAAAATCATGAGAGATGGATTAGTGGCAAACATAGATCTAATCACAAGAAGGAATCATGTGCATATGAGCAATGGATTAGTGGCAAACATCATGCAAAGTTGACAAGTTTTATAACAGTCAGTTTCAGACGATCGTCGAGGATTCCTCCCCCTTCATGTCGATGTTATACCGAAATTATCAGGGTTATGTTTTACGCCCCCCTCATGTCGAAGTCAATGAACAACATGAAAATTTCTAAGTGATTGCTAAACTTTTATGCTTCATTTATATGAACAACCGCTATGCAGGAGATCGAACTACCCAATCTACCCTATTGACCTATGCCGCCTACCGAATAAATAAAGTCCCTTCGGTTCACTGAGGTAAGACTGGTGAATTAGACGTCAATAGTATTATACATAACAACAGTGCTATATGATATTACTGTTGTAGCGTTATATATAAGACCCCACCCGCCACCTTCGACAAACGGGTAGGGCGGGAGGGGGTAGGAGATCGACAACGCTCTTTCTTCTAGGGTTTGGATGGCCTCCAGAGTTGGTCGGGAGAGCGGACCGGGAGTAAAAAAATCTTCAGGTATTGGATATTCTGAAAACCTAACATTCTCTTTGTACTTAACTATGTTTGTGGCGTCACTAAAGAAGTTTTGAAGCTCCATCGAACAAACTAATGAACATATCTCCTAATAATACTTGTATGATGCACAAAACAATCACTTTCCACAATAGACTTTTTTGTAAGCAACATCAAAGTAGAGAACATTCACAGAGAACATTCATCAAACAAATTTAATACTCCCTCCGTCCCAAAATTCTTGTCTTAATTTTGTCTACATACGGATGTATCTAATACTAAAACGTGACTTGATACATTCTTGTTTAGACAAATCTAGGACAAGAATTTTGGGACGGAGGCAGTATGAGTTTTAGCAAGATCATCATGAACAAAAATTTCATACTAATTTCTATGAAAAAAAAATCTATGAACAAAAAAAATCCATACATACATACATACATCCATCCATCTCCATTTAACACATCATCTCCATTTAATACATCATCTCCATTTAAGACATACATACATCCATTCATACATACATCCATCCATCCATTTAGCTAGCAAGATCATCATGAACAAAAACAAGCAGTGGCGGCGGCTGCTAGTAGAGCAGGGCAGCGGCGACGGCGACGCAAGCAGACGAACGGACTGCGTACTCGGATTCATCTCGTCGTTCTGAGCAATTTTCATGTATAACGTATTTTCATCCAAGTTACGGATTAGTTTATATTAATATTTAAAGTTTTAATTCATTTTTTAATATAATTTAGTTCGAAAATTGAATGTCAAATTGCGGCCATCCCGTGTACCGCAGCCGACGTGCCAACTCCCACGCGCCCGCGTCCCTCTGCTCCGCGCGGTGGTGCGCTGGGTCCGGCCACCGCCGTAGCCACCGGAATCCTGTCATGAACCCTAGCAAAATGGCACGGGAAGGAGAGAATATCCCCGATCTCGATCGATTCACCCTCGCGCAGGAAGCGCGCGTCCACCGTGCGCCCGTGCTCGTCGAGCAGCACGATCCGTAGAGCCTCACGACGAAGCCAGACCACGCCGTTGTCCAGCGAGATCCGCCGCGCGGTCACCAGGTCCGCGGCGTACGTCACGCGCCAGCGGGCGTCCATCTCCCCAGCATTGCACCAGAATTGAGAGCTAAAGAAGGACAATACTGAAGAAGAGAGTTGAGTTGGGGCATGGGCAGTCACTTTCCATTGAATATATATTTTTGTTTGATGAAATAATTCCCATTCAGTCCGTAATGGACATGGTTAACAAACGAAGACTCGCTATGGTCTTTTGTGTTTATATATAGTAATAGCCATGACGAAACCTGTGATGGTTATTGCTAGCCAATCATATCTGCGACCAGTAAGATAGTACTCCGTGTATACATATTTGAGTTTAGAATTTGACTTTGCTGTCAGTAGGAACACACCTACCGCAGCCTGATGGGTACTACAAGCAGACGAAGATAAGGCGACTATGAAAGATTGTGCGCAGTTATTTATCACCTAGAATAGACGTGTTGTATAGACGTGTTGTAGATGTTTTTTTATTAGAAATACTGTAGCAGAACAAAATTGGTACTGTACAACCGGACCAGACATTCTAGCTAAAGCGTCTTTTATAGCTTAATGTGTTTTTTCATCTTTTGGAATATTTTTAAAAATACGAAACCTTTTTCAAAACTGGAACTTCTTTGGAAACGCGATTTTTCATTTCAAATTTCTGAACCCTTTTTATGAAAAATACTTTGATTTTGTGAATATTTTTCAAATCTTAGGAACCGTTTTTCAGAATTGTAAACATTTTTCTGAAGCTGCAGACATTCTTTCAAAAAGACGAATAAATTACTCAATTTGTGAACGTTTTCTTGAAAACATGACGATTTTTAAATTTCCGAACATTTAAAAAATGCAAACACTTTTCCAAATTGGCGAGCATTATTGGAAAACAAAAACTCAAACATTTTTTCAGACTGGAAAAAAAAGTGTTCAAGTTACTAAAATTTTCATCCACACTTTGAAATTCCAAAATTGTTGAATTTTTTTACGAAATTGTTAGGAAAAAATAAAATGTTTATGTTGAGTGATAATGACGGGAATTACAAATACACTCATCTAAATGGTATGTTTTAGGCTATGGATAAATGATCCCAGCGTCTTGTAAGAGCCTGGCTTGGATATTTGAGGTATCCATGTCAGGTTTGAATGACTTCCAATATCGTTTACATGTTGCGACACGTCTGACCATTTATCGTCCTATTTTCACCGAGAAACTCTAGAAAATGCAAAACTTCTCAAAAATCTAAACAACTTGGCATTGTGCCTTGAATTGTTCATAGAAGCTGGTGGAAAATATTGAGGGTTGTTTGACGGATGTCGAAAAACAACGAGCTTTCAAACGGACCCTTCTGGCCTATCTGAACACCCTTCGTTGAACATAATTTATTTTTGGAGATCCTTAAATGAACCTCACTTTTGCAAGAAGGTAGGCATGCCCATGGTAGGCACATGCCTGGTTTGGGCGATTTTCGAAACCATTTGCAAGTAGTGACACATCCGGTCATTTATCGGCCTTCTTAACCAAGAAAATTTCAAAAAAAAAATGTAAAATTGGGCGAAACCCCAAACAATTTGGCATGGTGCCTTGAGTTGGTCATACAAGACCATGAAAAACAGGGCAATTTAAGGGATGTCGAGAAATAAGGTGCTCCCAAACATACTGTTCTGACCAATCCGAACACTCTTCATTGAACATGGTATTTCTTTGGAAATATCAGGACTGCCCCCAACTTTTTCAAGCAAGTGGGCATGCCCATGTTAGGCATCCATACCCAGTCTGAATGATTTCCGACACCGTGTGCATGTTGCGACATGTTCTGTCATTAATTATCAATTTTTTCACCGAGAAGACTCAAGGAAATGTAAAACTTGTCGAAAACCCTAACAACTTTTCATGATGCCTTGAATTGGTCATACCAGGCGCTTGAAAAAAATTTGGAGTAATTTCAAGGATGTTGAGAAAAAATTGGAGTAATTTCAATGATGCAGAGAAATAACATGCGCTCAGACGGAGCCTCGTCGCCCCTAGAACATACTTCGTTCAACATGGTCTATTTTTGTACATCCTAAAAATGATCCCAACTTTTTCCACCAGGTGGACATGCCCCTCATAGGCATCCATGCCATGTTTGAATAATTCCCGAAACTGTATGCAAGTTGCGACACATCCAACCTTTTTTTTTTGCATTTTCTTACCGAGAAAACTCTAGAAAAATACAAATCTCGTCGAAAACCAAACAACTTCTTCTGGTGCCTTGAATTGGTCATACGAGGCGATGAAAAAAAATTAGGACCATTTCAAGGATGTTGAAAAACAGCGTGCTCTCTGATAAACCTTTCTGGCAATCCCGAACACCTTCCATTGAACATGGTGTTTTCATGGACATCCTTGAAATTACCACAACTTTTTGCCACTAGATGGACATGCCCATGGTAGGCATCCATGGCAGGTTTGAACTACTTCCGACACCATATGCAAGTTGCGACACGTCTAGCCATTTATCGACCTTTTTTATCGAGAAAATTTTAGAAAATGTAACTTGCCGAAAACCCATGCAACTTCGATTGGTGCCTTGAATTGGTCATACAAAGCCATGAAAAAAATACTGGGAGCATGGATGCATACCATGGGCATGCCACCTGGTGGCAAATGTTGGGGTCATTTCAAAAATGTCGAAAAAAACACCATGCTCAATGTAGCATGTCCGAGTAGTCATCCATGCCAGGTTTGAAGGAAACATGTATTTAAAATCATAATTTATATAGATACTTAAAGCTGTCATTTTAAGTTTCTAACATAACTAATAAATACAAAATGATAGAATTGAAAACAACAAATTCTTTTTAAAAGCATTTAATAAATATTTAAATGGAAAAAGAATTAAAATCATGATTTAAAATAGTTACTTAAGATTGTTGCTTTGGTATTTCAATTTTGTACAGGTTCCAAAAAAAAGTTTTAAAAGGAAAAAAAGATAAATTAACAAAAAAAGAGAAAAATGAAAAAAATAGAACAGAAAGGAAAATCTTAGGCCTTGCCCAACTAAGTGACGGCATCGCTCCTGTCAAGCGACTATTGAAATTTGGTTGGAATTTAAAAAAATTCTTATTTTCAAAAAAGTTGTTCACAAATAAAAAAAATGTTCCAGCATTAGAACACTTTCTTGATATCATATATTTAGTCTCATTTCTGAAAAATGTTTTGGAATTTAATTTTTTGTCCGAGCTCTCAGAATTTTTTTTGTTTTCACAATTTTGTTTGTCCTTTTCAAAAAATTATTCGCATTTTGGAATTCTAAAAAAATATTAAAGACACAATCCTTTTTTGAAATTACCTTACAATTTTCAAAAATGAAAATATTTTTTAATTTATGAACAAAATTTGGAAAGAACGAACCTTTTGAAATTTTGGGGAACATTTTGAAAGTGTGGCCATTTTTTGAAAAAAGAAAGAAGAAACGCAACAGGAAAAGTAAAATAAATAAATAAAAATAAATTATGGAAAAATGACCAGTTCACAAAGTGTTCGTAAAATCTTTTTAAAATTCCAAGCCCGTCACTTACTTAATGGGTGCGTATTGCTTTAGATCGTCTACCAAAGGCATTGTATCGCAGTGGTTGTGGACGCACGTAATGTTTTAAGTGGTTGGTAGGTTCGATTCCCAGCTTGTGCAATTGTTTTCCGCTATTTTTCATCGCATGCCACTGCAAATGGGCCGGCCCAAGTAGGCTGCCTGGTGTATAGGTTGCTATAAAAGTAGATACAAACTGTGAAATGTCCAGATTACCCTTTAGACGATTCAGTTCTGGAGGGAATGGGCGACCCAAATCCTCGTTCTACTTGGCTTCGCTCTGCAGATTTTCCTCTTTCTATTTGCCTGGACTCGTCGGCGTGGACCCTCCACCGTGATGAGGATCCTCTTCTGGCTAGCATACCTCATGGCCGATTCAACCGCTGTCTACACCCTCGGACATCTTTCCATCAATGGCTCATGGCGCGAGCATGAGCTGGTGGTGTTTTGGGCGCCCTTCTTGCTCGTGCATTAGGTAGCCAGGATACCATCACTGCCTACGCCCTCAAGGACAACAAGCTGTGGCCACGCCACCTATGCAAAACCGAACCGAAAACCAAAAACCAAAACAAAAAGAACCAAACCGAACCAAACTTTGATCTTTTCAGGTTTTGGTTTCAGTTTCAGTTTTTGATTTTGAAAACCATATGACCTTCGGTTTTTCGGTTAGAAACCGACGATTTTCGGTTAACCGAATTAAACCGAAAGTAGCTCCACCGTGTGAAGATTTTTAGCTGAAGCCACAGCAACCCCTCCTTTTATAGCCTTCTTCCCACCGCGCTGCGGCTCCATACGCAAGGTGGTACTAAACGCTGCAGCTTGAGCAAACGACTTGGGCACCTGGCGCGCGGTGTGCTTGCTTGGGCCTCATATTGTCCAGCCCATACGGCCACTTTCTGTCGAGCAATTTGCTCAGGCTGGGGCTGCCGACCGCTTGCCTAAAAAAAGGGCCAACCAGTGTCTTCTGTCTGGATTAGGATCGATTGGCTCGTGGGTCAGACTCTCACATGCGCACGAATACAATTGACTACCCTTAAAAAAGGAATATAATTGACTCTTTCCATTTTTTGCTCGCTCCCTCATGTAATAAAAAACTTGTGTAATCCTCGTATCTGCTGCCATCTAATGCCTAGGACCAAATCATGTGTGCCATCTAATAATGATCTAATCTACGTAGGCATTTCTCGCAAGGAAAATCTTACCTACATGGCTACATGCACCGACCAAATCATGTAACCAAAAAATATCTGTTGTTCATTCAAAAATTCGCGTCAACTTTGGATTTTTTGGTTATTACCGAAATCGAACCGAAACAAAATGGTTATTACCAAAACCGAACTGTATCTATGTATAAAACCGTATAAACCGAAGTATAAAAACCGTATAAACCGAACTGAATCAAACCGAAAAAACCGAATGCACACCCTGATTGGCGTCCAAGCCTTTGGGGTTGCTTATGTTCTCTATAAGCATATCGCCGAGATCCCAACCTTGCTGGGATTGGCTACTGGCTTGATGTTCGGCATTGGTCTCATCAAGTATGGGGAGAGGATATGGGCCCTCAAGTGTGCCACCCTGGATAGCATTCGGAGCTCTATCAGAGAACCTCACACTCTCGGTACTTACTACCGTTACCTTGAACCAAAGGGAATAGGCTGCGATGAAGAAGAGCTCCTGCTTTATGCTCAAGACATGCTCCCCCTTTGCAAGGGTGCTATGGTTGATTCTTCTGTGGCTTTGTTTATGTACGAATCTTCAACTAGTTTGGGCTTCTCCAAATGTTATGTAGAGAACTGGAACTGGAAAGCTACCTACAAGGTGGTGGAGATGGAGATATCCCTGATGTATGACATCATCTACACCAAGGCGGCGGTGATCCACACATGGTACGGCTACCTGTTCCGTCTGGTTTCACCCCTGGCCACTGTCTTTGCGTTCGTACTGTTTCAATTAAGAGTCAATGAAAATGGTTACAGCAGAGTTGATGTTGTTATCACTTACATCTTATTGGTTGGTGCCCTCCTCCTGGACATGGCGTCGTTGTTCAGTAATTTGGGGTCAACTTGGACATGTTGTCTCCTATTGACTAGAGGGTGGTTGAAGCTCGGCAATGTCACCATTTTCCTCCGCCGACTTGTCAAGGCTGCTCAATGCTACAGAGGGTGGTCAGGCTCTGTTGGGCAGTTTAACTTGCTGCAGTTCTGCTCGCGTGACACGACCAAGCTAAGCAGCAGATTGGCCAAGATGATGGGGCTCGAGGATTTGTGGAACAAAAGGCGCTATGCTGAGACCCTGGTGATTTCAGAGGATGTCGAGGAATTGGTGTTGAAACTTGTATGGCAAATACTAAAGGTAATCAAGGACCCATTGACAAGATATGAGTCTCAGTTCCCACCCCACGAGAAGGGCGTGGAGAAGCCCACCATAGCAGAGATGCCACACGACCGCTATGATGATATAGGCTTTGGTCCTGAGTCATATGAAGATACTGCCCGGAGGCATATGGAATTAGCCGAAGGTCTGGGCTTCGGGGCTGAACTCCAAGAGGCGATCCTTACCTGGCACGTCTTTACGGATTTTTTTCCTCTTGTGCGTCGGCACCCCAGAGGACAAGGATGCACCAGCATGTACATATCTGAAGGCGATCAAGGCGCTGGCAAATTACATGGTTTTCCTCATCGCTGTACAGCCCGACACGATATCTGGTCTGGAGCTACGCAGCATGTACGAAGCAACTCGTGACACTGGATGAATTGTGGATTATGGCGTCGATCTGGCCTGCATGAATATCCTTTAGAGCCCAGATTTACAACAGAGGAGTTGATTGCCTACATCCTGCAAACCGGTGGAGGCAAGAATATGTCCGGCAAGTCAAGCATTATTCTTCCCCGTGCGGAATTCTATGCCCGCCTGCTGCTAGAATTGGTAGACATAAGCAAGCCTGACAAGTCTGACGTCATATCCCGTTATGAACGTGATGATGGTGCTGCCATGGAGAAACTGAAGCTTCTGATGCCAGACCTGGAATACTGGTGCAGAAATATTGGTGTGTTCGATATGCCCAGAGCGTTGGCGCTCATCTTGGATACGTGGGTGCGTCTGCTCATCTTCGTGTCTGTCCGATGCAGCAGAGACGCCCATGCCAAACAGATCAGCTGTGGCGGCGAGCTCACGACCATCGTTTGGCTCATGGAAGAACATGCTGCCATCTTTCGGGAACCACCTGCAGGATTTCGGCATGCAACCCCATACTTTGGTTCCCCTTAGGGTGGATCCAGTTCATCGGAAGATCCAAGAAGTGTGTTATAGCAATTGTATCTCCTCTATTTCTATTCCTCTGCTAAGTTTCTTGCCATCTTTCGTCCAGCCGGTTGTGGCTTTGAATTGTTTATTTTTTATTTTGCTCTTTTTGTGAGCTATACTTTGCAGACCAGATTATTTGTTTTGTTGGACTTGCTTTAATAGAGTGGCCGCATGCATCTTTCAGATGCAGAGGCCGGTGGATGACCTCCACTAGTAGAAAAACACCTAATAGTCCCGGTTCATAAGGGTCTTTAGTCCCGGTTCATGAACCGAGACTAATGGGCCGTTACTAATACCTCCACCCATTAGTCCCGGTTCAAACAAGAACCGGGACCAATGTGCCTCCACGTGGCCTTGTGCGCCGAGCCCAGTCAGGGGTCCTTTGGTCCCGGTTAGTGGCACCAACCGGGACCAAAAAGCATCCACGCGTCAGCATTCCAGTAGTTAGGGTTTTTGTTATTTTTTTTAAAACGAGGGGGGGGGGGGGGATTGGGGGTTTTGGGGGGTTAATTTACGTGTTTCATATATTGTGTTAGCTAGCTAATTAATAGAGAGAAGTGTCTTCTCTTATGTCCGTGCTTGGTCGACTCTACGTACTATATATACATAAGTGATCGAGATAACCATTCAGTACAGAAGTTCATGCATACCGAGAGAAGTGATCGATCGACCTCTCACCTTCTCCGAGAGATAGGTCGAACAACAAGTATCTGACGCTACTGGCTACATACATGCGTGTACAATATGTATAAGATCTCTTATAATTACAATCCCCTAGCAATTGAAATCAATTTCCACATGGTATTCTCCGGCTTTATTGATGACGTGGTCAAGAAAGAATCCCGCCAATTCCTCTTGAATTGCTTTCATGCCATCTGGTTCTAGGAGTTCATTCCGCATCTGCCACGTCTAATTTGAAGAAGGGGGTTAATTAATACATATATATATATATATGAATGAAACTCAACAGAAATGATGGTGTAATAAAATGAAATTGTGAATATTATTGCTTACGCACTTCATATTGTCTTTGAGAGTAGCCCCGCTTGTTTTTCAAACTCGCGTTGTGGATGAACTCGCACATGTAGTATCCACAGAAATCATTCCCTTCTTCCTGCCACAAGCACTTTAAGAGAAATAGAGGTCAATCAAACTGATAATGAAGCATTATAAATGGCATTGATGAAAGTATAGCTATAGAATCAACGGGAGATGCGCGCAACTAGCTAGCCAGTAGTACTTACTTTCGGGTATGTATATCGCAGCTCCTTCGGCAGTCCTGGAGCTTCTGCGGTGAACTGTTTCCAAACCCTGCAAGACAAAGAAAATAATTATTATTACTTGAGATATCAGGAAATGAACAAAAAGTTGCCGATATGGTGCGATAATGATCGATTGAACTTACTTATTGAGCATTTCAGTCATGTCCGCATAGGATTTGGGATCTTTCCGTCTCGAGTCTAAGACGGTTACTAGTCCACGCTCAAGCTTAATCTCCAGAAGAATATAGTGGTACCTGCGCACGCATGCATAACTCATCAATTACATTACTATAACCTCGCTCGAGTAATAAGGGAAACCGAATATGCACACGACAGTAACACTCACTTGCCGTTGTAAGGAAAGAGTATGGTATCATTGTTTTGATTTTTTATCAATGATTGTAGCACGTTGTCCTCGACCTCTTTGATGTCCTTTTTAACCAGAAATTCATCTATGATATTTGTGTTAATGAACCCAATATCATAAATTTCTTGTTTTTTGCACTCGACGATCTTCAATCTGCATAATATATTGAGGATAATTAATTATAAATACATGAAATGAAAGAGCCGAGCTATATATAGAGACTTAATGACAGAAATAGTACTTACAGATAGTAGCAAAAGACCATTAGTTTATCGAGGGCCTTTTGATTGAAGAACGCGAAGAACTCATCAAATGGAACAGTCAACAGGTCATTTGCAACGAGATCGTGCTCCTCTTTAATATGCAGATACAAAGCATTCATATCCTCAGCCTCTCCGCAGGTTTCCATGTACCAATTATGGAATCTTCGCATCATTGTTGTCAGAGATTTTTCATCTTTGACGAGAGGCTTCCCGTACTCGTATCTGTGTTCGTCCACCTCCAAGAAATCAGGAAGTGCATCGTCGGGCAGGTAATCGTCAAGATTGCCATAACCGGCCACCGTCCCCGGAGCATTAGACACATTGAGCGGGGGGCACGATTGCTGTGCTTGTTCGCCGAGCTGGGCAATTTTTTCCCCTTTGCTCGTTCTTTTGACCTTTTAGCACTGACAGTAGTTCCCGACCGCTGGGCTTGGAGATATGTCTGTTCAGTAATGCGCTCATAGTTGGTTCTCGGCAGGGACTTTGGTGGTTTCCTCAGGGCATCGATAGTGCGCTTTGCTTTCACCGGATCTACCTTCTCCTCCGGAGGTGGATGTCTCTTTGCTTTCACCCCTTCAAAGAACTCCTTCACGTGGGTCCGCACAATCGTATCGTTTTCCTCCTCGGACCTCTCGTACGGTAACTTCTCTAGAGGCTTGAGAGATGATGGACCGTATTTGTATTGCCTCCCGCCTCTGGTTGTGCTGCTAGACGCCGGAGCAGACGGAGCGGCTGCGGCGTCTGTCTTCTTTCGTGCTTGCTTACGAGGCAGAGGAGAAGGAGTACGACGCGCCGGAGCAGCCGGGGCGACGGCGGTTCTCTTCCGCCCTTGCTGGCGAGGCGGAGAAGGAGGATGCTGCTGGCTGCTCGGGAGCGCCGGCGCAGGCGGAGAAGGAGGCGGAGTGCCGCCATGCGCCGGAGAAGGAGGCGGAGTGCCGCCACGCGTGCCCTGATCGTCACTCGCCGGAGGAGGAGGCGGTGGAGGAGGCGGAGTGCCCTGACTCGCCGGAGCAGGAGGAGGAGGCGGAGGCGTCCAGTTCGGAAGGTTGATGAGCTCCTTCTTCCATAGGCATGGAGTCTTCAGAGCAGAACCCAGCCTAGTCTCCCCTTCACCGGTAGGGTGGTCAAGCACGAGGTCCTCAAATCCCTCCGTTATTTCATCCACCATCACCTTAGCATATCCTTTTGGAATCGGCTGGCAGTGATAAGTTGTGCCGGGTCCACTAGAATAAACTTGGCCAACAGCCGCCTTGACCTTCAAATTCATCCATCGCGCCATAATGTGGCAATTTTGAGACTCCGTGATACCATCCACGGGATAGCTGGCAGGAGCCGTCAAGACATGCTCCGGCTGAAGCAGCTCGGTGGAAGCCATGCTGCTTCTCCGCTGAGATGGCGGGGTAGCTTCGGGGGAAGCTTCGGCAGGTCGTTTGCTGCGATCTGCTGCTTCTCGTTCCTCTTCTCGATCCTCTAGCCCCATTACCCTTTCGTGCAGCGCCTGCAGTTGGTCCTGCTCCAGTTTCTTCCTCCTCTCGTGGGTTTTGTAACCCCCTGCGTCCGGAAAACCAACCTTCCACGGAATGGAGCCTGGCGTGCCTCGTGTCCGTCCAGGGTGCTCAGGATTCCCAAGGGACATTGTGAGCTCGTCCTTCTCCCTGTTTGGAAGGAACGTCCCTCGCTGCGCTGCATCGATATAGTGTCAAAGGTTCTTGACTGGTATTTCCAGTTGCTCGGCCGTCCACTGGCAAAACCCTGTTATAGGGTCCAAGGTTCCGCCAGACCCGAAGAACCAAGTCCGGCAACGGTCTGGCCATCTCATTGTGTCTGGTTCGATCCCTTTTTCAAGCAGATCATTCTCAGCCTTGGACCACTTAGGCCGGGCTTGCAGGTAGCCACCTGACCCCGTGCGATGGTGAAGCGTCTTCTTCACAGCATTTTTCTTGTTTGTCTCCGACATCTTGTTACTCTTTTCCGATGTCTTGTGGGCCACAAATGCAAGCCAGTGATCTTTGATCTTCTCATATTTGCCGATGAATTCTGGTGTCTTTTTATTTTTGACAAACTGGTTCAGCTCTTTCCTCCACCTCCTCATTAGGGTTGCCATCTTCTTAAGAGCACAAGACTTGATTAATTCCTCTTTAACTGGCTTCTCCGGATCCTCCTCTGGCGGTAGGGTGAAATTTGCCTTCAGCTCAGTCCAAAGATATTCTTTCTGCATATCATTGACATAAGACACCTCAGGGTCTTCCTCCTTAGGCTTATACCATTGCTGGATGCTGATCGGGATCTTCTCCCTAACAAGAACCCCGCACTGAGCAGAAAATGCCTTCCTTGTCCGGATGGGTTCAATCGGTTCGCCGTCGGGCGCGATTTCTATGATCTCAAACTTTTCATCCGAGCTCAACTTTTTCTTCGGGCCTCGTCTCCTTACCGAAGTTGTGCTTGATCCGGAGGGCTAGAAATTATAAGGAAGAAAGACGAGAGTAATTAATATGTGTACATATACCAAAACAATGGAAGCATCAATTAACTAGTCAGCACGGGCTTAACTAATATATATATACCTGGCCGGGCTCGGTTCGGTCAGCGGAGCAGTCAGCAAGGTCTCCTTCTTGTACCTCCATTGTGTCACCGGAGCCATCATGAACATAGTCCTGTTCTTGTACCGGCATTAATGGGCCGAAGCCATCATGAACATAGCCCTCTTCTTCACCCCGTTCTTCCAGCTGACCAACGGTGTCGAGGAGAAATGACGCAACTTCATCCCTTCCATTTGCGATTATGTCCCTCAATATCGCTTCTGTTTCTTCGTCTCGGCAGTGCTCCATAGTTTCTGCAAATATTTACAACATGTCAATTATTATTCAAACATGGTACAGTGGCAAACGTAGAACCTAGCCATCTAATCACAATAAGGAATAATTTAGTGGCCTCGACGCTGCTTCTCTAGGGTTTGGGGTCGCCTCGACACAACAACGCTTCAAAGGTTTGGGGTGGCCTTAACGACAAAGCTCTTTTAACTTGGTAAATTTGTTGGGTGGCCTCGAGAGAGTTAATTTGTCGGGTAGGGGCGCGGCGGGAGGGGGTAGGAGACCAACATCGTTTTCTCTCTAGGGTTTGGGTGTCCTCGAGAGTTTTGGTCGAGCGAGAGGGCCGACGGGGGGTATATATATCGACCGCCCCTCGTGTCGAAGTTATCTCGAGGGGGTTATATCGATAACGACGCGACAACGACGAGAAAGGAAAATAATTAAGGAAAAGGAAGAAAAGAGGAAGAAGGAAGAAGGAAGAAGAAGAAGAAAAAAAAGAGGAGAAGAAGAAAGGAATAGAGGAGAAGAAGAAAAAATAGAATTTTTTTTTCTATTTTTTCTTCTTCTCCTCTATTCCTTTCTTCTTCTCCTCTTCTGTTTCTTCTTTTT
>LR880970.1:843683227-843694425 GCA_904067115.1 Aegilops sharonensis
AAAACCAGCTTTTACGCAAATAAAACTCAGATACAGAGCCACAAAGCCCTACTGCATATAGTATAGTTTTATCATCTGTTTTCTCATATTGTGATCTTGCCGGTACATTCAATGTACTGACCTACACGGCTGCAACGTATCATGTTGCAGATATTTTTCTTCCGACGAGTAAGATTACGGTACAGGGTTACGGTCTACACTCAACCTGCCGATGGCGTTGATGGGACTCCACACCCGTTTGATTGTTTCCGCTGATTATTATGAGGTATATATCATTTTACGTTATTTATACATGTGATTGCACTTTGATATATACATTGATATACTGTGTGTGCCAGCATACTGATCCAGGGATGGCACAGTAACACAGAGGCTTGACCGTCTGAGGTCGGGTCGCTACATGTAGCGTCCCTGTTGATATAGATGTCCTAATTTTGTAAAACCGTGATATGCAGTATACTTCATCCATGTTTATTTATTTTTATCGAATTCCAGATTACAATACAAATTGAAACTACGTTAAGTTGAGAAGATCAAAGAAGAAATCTAACGGCTCCACTTCACATTCCAGCACATACAATACAAGTGAAAGAAGCAGCAGATGGAGGCATCAAAACTGCCTTCACATTTCAGCACAGCAGAGAAGATTCGGGCTGGTATGTCTTGTTGCAACTTCCTTCTTTGAGGTCTGCTTCGGTACCCCCCCCCCCCCGCCCCGCCGCGCTTAACGTATATGGGCATTTTGGGCATACGGTGCTTAACGTATCCCGCGCCGTATGCGGCGTACCCATACAGGTAGAGCCGAGCGCATGGCTCGAGCCGATACGGCTGGCTCGCAACTACCCTCTCCCCGTCGCGCGAAAAAAAAACCCACGACCTGCGTTGATCACGCGGCCCATTCCAACGTTGCCCCGCCCCGCCGATCGCCGCCCTTACCCGCCGATAGCCGCCTTTCCCCGCCGATCTAGACGTGATCACGCTGCCAATTCCAACGTCTCCCTGTTCGGCCGATCGCCGCCTTCTCCCCGTCTTCACCCGGGATCTGGCCGGCGCGGACAGATCTTGGAGTCGCCCGCCGTACGTGATGTCGCCTCCGTGCAGGTCGTCGCGGTGACGTGGCCTACGTGGACGCCGTCGCCGCCCGCAACTCCGTGATCAACCTCTCTGGCAACGTCCTCGCCGTCCGCAGCCACGCCAGGCGGGCCAAAGTGCACGTGCATGCCATGTAAGCCTTCTAGTTTGTCAAAAAAATTGAATTTGTAAATAATTATGTGCAATCACTTGTTAGATAAGAATTTCTCATCTGTATGATCGTAGTACATTTAATTTCATTTAAAATTGATAGATCAATTTTTATTATAATATTGCAGTGTAGGTTGAGAGATCATTTAATGGATAAAGAAACTAGATTTACGGATCTGTTTTTGGACACGAGTGAGTGGGATGGTAGCGATAGTGTTGATCGTACGAATGGTAATGATAGTAAAGATGATGATGATGGCAGCGACAATGAATCCTGGTCGTCGTACGATAATTTACCTGAGGAGGATTTTGAAAAGAAGAAGGAGGGTGCTTGTAGTGAAAACGTAAGTGTCTTGTACATTCTTTTTATCGGATGAAGAACCATATGGTACTTACACGTGCATATGATTTTTTTATGTGCAGGAGGATATTGACGTTCAGAACGAGGAAAATCATGGTGTTGAATCTTTCGGGGATAACATAAGCCAGGTTCGGTCCAAAATTTAAGATGTCATTGAATAATAAATAGTTGGTAATGACAACTTACACTTGCTTATGTGGAATATTGTAGGCTAACTTTGATGGTTGGAGTGGTGAAGATGGATATGAGCATGAGGATGGAGCTAATATGGACATTGAGGAAGCTGAAATCCAGCAACGTGCGCTGGAGACACAGTTGAAGGTTATGGGTATGACATTTGCATCACAATGGGAGGCTCACATGTTCTATAATAACTACGCCAAAGACCGTGGATTCAGTATCAGAAAAGATAAGGTGAAACGAGGAAAAGGACTTTCAACCACTGTTCGGTATAGGAGATACGTTTGCTCGAGGGCAGGAAAGCGTCACAGTAAATTTTTAAACCCGGAGGGCCGTACCCGCAGGCTAAGACCAGAGACTCGTTGCGAGTGTGGCGCACATTTAGTCGTGAAGTTGGACAAAGGACGTGGAGTTTGGTTCGTGGCAGTTTTTATGGATGATCACAACCATTTTTTGGCTAGACCAGATGAGGTGGTATTTCTGCGGTCACATCGAGTGATGGGAGATCACCAGATAGCTGAGATCTTGGCGATGGAAGGAGCTGGGATCAGAAAGCATATCATCGTTGACAACTTCATTAGCAGGTATGGCTCGTATGATAAGTGTGGGTTTCTGAGACGAGACGTGTACAACCTATGTTGCCGAGAAAAAATGAAGTTGATTGCAAAGGGTGATGCTAACACGGCAATCGGGATTATGAGGAGCAGAAAGGAGAAGGATCCGGAGTTTTTCTTTGAGTACGTGCTCGATAAGGAGGGCCGTTTGAAGAGCATGTTCTGGTGCGATGCACAGTCGCGGCGGGACTATCAATTGTATGGAGATGTCACGGTGTTCGACAGCACATATAAGATGAACAGATACGGTATGCCGTTCATCCCCTTTGTTGGTGTAAACAATCACCGTTGCACCACAGTTTTTGGTTCTGCCATTGTGTCCGATGAGACCGAAGCGACGTACGTGTGGCTGCTCCAGACATTCCCGAAGGCCAATTGTCAGAAAAAGCCAAGGTCAATCATCACAGATGGAGACGCTGCAATGATACAAGCTATTCGGTTGGTTTTGGTTGATGTGTTGCACCGTCTCTGCTCATGGCACGTGGAAAAAAACATGCAGAAGCACCTTAATTACAAATCGCTAAGTGAGTTCAGGGCACTCTTGTACTACTCCACCTCTCCAGCCAACTTTGAGGCGAGATGGCACGCTTTCGTTCATAAATGGAAGACTGATAAAACAGAAGAGTGGTTGAGTAGGATGTACAGGAAGAGGAGTCTGTGGGCAGCATCATATCTGTCAGATGGTTTTTTTCTGGGTATGCGCAGTAATCAGAGGAGTGAAAGTCTTAACTCTTGTCTTCACCTGCACTTGGACGGCGGTATGACTATTGTTGACCTAGTTGTGCATTATGAGAATTTCATAGTCCGACTACGTGAGAACGAGGCGCATGATGACTGTGTTTCAAATCAGTCATTGCCACCATCAGTCACAGAATATAAGGATATTGAGAAGCATGCCGCCAAAGTATTCACTCATTCCAATTTTTATATTCTTCAACAAGATCTGAAGAAGATGGGAGAGCTTGAGATTTTTGAGACGCTAGTGGGAGTTGACTGCCACACCTTCATCGTGACATGGAGGAATAACCGGAAATTTCAGTTCAGCGTGAATTATCAAGCTGAAAACTCTGAGAATTCGATAGACTGCAGTAGTGGACGAATGCTTCGGAAAGGATTGCCTTGCAAACACATTATGTATGTGTTGGTTCATCTCAAAATATCTAAAATACCTAAGTGTTGCATCCTTAAGAGGATGTTGAAAGTTGCGAGAGGTGGGCTGCCTGCACAGCGAAAGAGTGACTTGTTTGGCTGGGGTTGGACAGGGGCAGAGCAGCGTGCTCGCTATAGTCAACTCAGTATAACAGGAGCTGAAGCTTTTCATGTTGCTTCAAATGATCCATTCGTCTATGATGAGTTGATGCAGTGTCTGCAGAATATAATAGCGAAGAAAAAGGTCCCTGATGATGATGCCGTTGGTAGTACAAGAAATGTGCATGAGGAGCCACGTCAGCCGGAACAACATGTTGATGTCATAGGTGATCCCGTAAAAGTTTCCACGAAGGGCTCCCCTAAACAGAGCAGGACAGGGCGGGCAAAGAAAGATCCAAATGTTACAAAAAATGGAAGACCAAAATCATTTTCTGAGAAAAAACCCGGTCCTCTTTGTGGCATTTGTAAGAGAGAGGGCCATAGACGACAAACGTGCCCTGAGAATGAAAAGTAAGTTTTCCATAATTTTAATTATTTTTTGGTTCTCTCTTCACAATTGTCTAATGAGTTGTTTACAATTTGTTATGTAGGAATCGGGCATAAAGAGAACCGGGCATAAAGATGAAGTATTCATAATCAATTGAAGGCACTGGCAATTTCAATTTATTTGTTTAAGAATAAGAGACATGGCACTTTGAGTTTATTCTTTAAACCACCTTGTTCGATGAAAGTCATTACCACTTTCAGTTTATTTGTTTAAGAATAATAGACATGGCACTTTGAGTTAATATTTATGCCACCTTGTTCAATGTTATGAGACATGCGATTTATATTTTTATGTGTGAAACATATTATATTTGTATGAATGTGTTACTGCTGTCATGGCTTAGTCAACTTATGAACATTTTTAAAATTTAATGTATGTGACAATTTTTTTTAAAAAGCCCCAGCCGTGGCCGGCTGCGCGCACGGACAGTAAACTACAACGCCTTCTGGCCGCCGAGCGGGGAGGCCACGGCGCACAGCAGGGCATTCATTAATGTTCTGTAGCGAGCTTGTGAGAAGGCGAAGACACGGGTATGTTAACCGGTCGGCGCGTCTCTCCGCGGGCGATGTGGGACTAAACCTACTCGCCACAACGCGCACGAAGAGGATCGGCCCACGCGCCCGACGCGCATCGTTTATGGGCCGACAGATCGCCATATTCCCCCTCGGGATCGTTGCATGTGCCCGCTGGCTGGGGCGGGACGAGACGTGCGCGCCTGTCGGTCGGCCGGGTGCTGGGCCAGCAGACCCGCGCGTGGCGCACGACCAATGGCGCCAGCCCGCACTAGCTGGACTGCGCGGGCCCGCAACTGCCTCGGCGGGCGGCCACCGCACGGCCTGGAATATTCGTCGGATCCAGCGCCGCTGCTGCCACCAGAATCAACGTGGGATATTGTGCAGGTTTTATCCTCACCGCGCCAACTCAGGACGGCGGGCATATTTTTTAATAAAAAATGACCGCCGCGAGTAGGAACAACAACAACAGTACATTTAGGGGCAAATTTTTACAGCAAATTTCTATAGCAAAGTGTGGCGGCTAAAACAAGCGCCACACCTTAGGCACAAATTTCTACAGCAAAAGTCTCTTCCAGCTGTGGCAAGCCTAACCTTAGTAAAAAACCAAACGTGTACCTAGAAAGATGTGGCACGACACACCTTTGGCATGGCTAGCTAAGTCATGAACCAAACATGCCCGTAATATCGCAGAGGCAAACTGATACATTTTAGGACAAAAAAAATATTATTTGCCCACACGCATTTAAATGTGTAGTGTCTCACAAAAGCAATAAATAAAACGTGGAAAATTGTCGAAATCTATCCCAGTGCCATGTCGCATTACAATCGATTAAAGTATCCAACAACGGTAGGGAAACCTTCTACGGGACTAAAACCCTACCAATGCTAATACCTACTCCTTCTCCATGATTTTAACAATTTTCATCTTCACTTTCTCTAATCTGTTGACCTCAGAAAAAATGATTTCCGCGACAATACGTGGCCTTGACTCATTAATCTCTTGCTGGTCAAATTCATGTGTCCAGCGATCTCCGTCCCAGTATTTTATGCACCACATCACAAAAAGTCCACAAGACACTCTGCAATAAACATGTGTGATCAGCTTAGGATATAGCATGCACTTTCTTGTACTCATTTAACTTACCCATCATGTTGTGCCGGCATTTTATACTCATTAATTGGCCACGATGAGACATCTGGAAATTTTTTTGATTCAAGAATAGAGTTGGCCTCCATAATATCCTTAGATATTTCAGCTCTCTGAAACAAATTAACAAACCAGAATTTAATGTCTGACTCAATAATTTTCTGAATGCAAGTGTGAAAATTTTAGCGTACCAGGGTGCCAATCATATTGCGAATTCTTTGGCTAATTGCGCCTTTAGAATTTGAGTCAAGAACTTGAAACTCCTCCTTGACGGTGTGCATCACTATGGTTATCCAATGATTATCATTAACGTGCATAGGAAAATACGCCTATATAGTAATCAAATGATGTTAGCGCAACTAAATAGTAATGAATAACAAAAACAAATAAATATGAAAGAAATACCTTGTCCCGTCTGAAATACTCATCCATTACTCTTGCGACGACTTTTGCTTTCTTTGTAACTTGTTCTGATTCTAAATCATTAATTGACTTGGTCTTTCCCCTAGCCCTACCCAACATAAATTTTGGGAACCACGTTGTTGATATGAAACGGTCAGTGAAATCACGGTGTTGTAGGTGTTTACAATATGCATTGATTATCTGCATACATAAACAAAAAATTTCTATCAACTTGTGAAGTTCAAATGAGAGTATTGTTAAAACCAAACTCATACTTAAAGCGCCATTCAACCATTTAAACTTCAGGACATCGTGAAGCATAGCTGGCGTGCATATGTCCCCATCTGGTGGCGGCATATCGACCACGGTTCGGTGTGCATGCTTCTTTGTCGATGCGAGAGTCTCAACAAAAAATCTGGCTGCCTCTTTGTGATCCGGAGTCATATTAAGAGTACTTGCCAGAATTGAATATGGTGACGATGCAAACAGATCTAAAAAAATGCAGCTACAGTTGTTAAATATAATAAAAAATTTACATAACGCATGAATGAATTATAAAGTAGTACTTGACTTACTTTTTTTAACACGTTTCTTGCGGGTAATGAGAAGGTCGTACGGGGATTGACAATATTTCGACGGATTTCGTTTGCGTTTACCTTCATTGTCCTGACTGCCTTCACCATTACCTATGTTGCTCTTTGCCGGGAAACTCTCAGACATGTCTTCAGACTTTGTTGGTGACAAACCACCCATAGACTCATCAGAAATATCAGCATTCTGCGGGGTTCGGGACATAGACAGAAACTCTTTTGTACGTACAGTTGATGACGAACATGGGGACTTTTCATTATCGTGTATAATGAAAGGATCAGTAGCGTCACCTTTACCCGGTGTCGTCGTCGGAGCACCCGTGTCATCAACGGGCACGTCGGTATCATTGAAACACGTGAAAGATGTTACTAGCTCCACGTCGGTAGGTGAATCAATATCTGGCCAATATTTTGATGACTTGTACTGGCCATTCTCCATCCCAACTCCTTGACGTACATTATCAAATTCATCATTGGTGTCCCTCTTATTGGGTTTTGTACAGCACACCTTCCGTGTTCAACTTTTCCATTACCATCTACAAACTCAAATGAAACACGATCAGCATTTGAACAACTAAAACATGTTTAATATAACTTCTACATTACCTGTGCACATCTTTCGGGTATATTAAGAACCTCCTTGTGAAGCAGCTTTATGTATGTTATCACACGGTCCATACTGTTAGTCGTGTTCAATGAAACCCCTGACGTGCTTGGCTTTCTACTCCTGCCACCACCTTTCCGTTTAGGTTTCTTCGTTTCTTCATCTGGGACAGTCCCTTCACGTGCTACCTTAGCACGTCTGTACTCTTGGCTAACGCAATTTTCAAGCTGTACAACAAAAAATAAATAACAACTATAGTTAATTACTATTTGCAACCAATAAGGACTATACTTATTGACTTACATTGCCGGTGCCACACCCGTGCATGTTGTCATAGTCGTCTCTCTTTTTCCCTTCCGTTTCTGGCCAGTTAACCATTAGTGGGTATTCACAAGACAAACGATCAAATGTATCCACACCAATTGGCTCAACTTTTTCCCAGTATATATACTGCATGATAGTAAACACAACTAGCCGGACACATAGATCACATAAAAAATATATGTACATACAACTATTACAAATTTCTTGTACCTGAAGAAGAGCCAAGTTCCCGATAGGCCACTTGAATTTTTCAAGATCTTTGACCAATTTTTTAATAGCATCCATGCACACCCTCAAGGTGAAATCGTTCCAATTGTATGACTTGATAGCATTCACGTCCTCCACCATTTTGTAATAACGATAAGGAACAAACTTGGTGGATTGTGGTGCTAAGACTGTACCCATAAGAACCAGTACGGCCCTTCTCACAAAATCATCATCATATGACTGAGTATCAACAATATTTTTTATCAACTCATCGATGAGGATTAGGCCTGTTCTTTTGTCTAGAAACCGATTCGGAACCATTTTTTTGGCATCTAGTTGTACTGTTGCTATCATGCTACTGACATCATCACCCTCGTTACGTAGCCCGAATATGTCATAAACATCTTCATTAAGCACACTGATGTCGTCTGTATTTGGCCGAATAATAAATCGCTTTCTAGTACTATCATACGTTGTAATCATAAATTCCAATAAATTTTTCCTCATTTTCACAGAAGGAATTCTCAACATACAGTCCAAACTTGTGCCACGTAGCATCATGCGCTGTCTGGGTGTGAATTTTTCCACCAATTCACACCACTTCTCAACCGAGCAGTACACATCTCCCAATTCTTGCATTCTAAATAAGATGCCAGTTATCTAACTAGTTACGAGATTCAAAAAAGATTACATATGGTTTAATACCATACCTTCCGGCGTCTAGACGAGCACCGGCAGCCCCCCTTGCCAAACCCCACCCGGTGTGGGTTAGTCGTGGCAGCCGCACGCCCTCTGCCCACACGAGCGCGCTGGCCGACGGCCCGTCCTAGGGTTTAGGGTGCCGGCGAATTTGCCGAGACGGCACGGCCGGGCCTGAGATCCAAGTCGCGCGCGCAGATGACGGATTGTATGGCCGCCGTCAGGCCGGCAGGGAAGGGAGTTTGGACGGCCACGGCGGTGCGACCGTCGGATCGGGGACGGGTGAGGATGTGCGTGGAGGCGGCGGGGCTAGGCGGTCTTGGGGCGAGGTAATGGCGGCTTGGTTTCCATGCCATGCACGCACATACGACGTCATCGACGTGGTCACGCCATAGTGGGCCACTTGGCCCGTCCCGTCAAACTACCGCCGGCTGGCCCACGATGCATTTATTAAAAACATGCATTGTAGTTTAATACCACATCGCTAAGCCGGCGCGCCGTTGACTCCTTTATATAATTTTCTTTCGGTCAATGCACGAACATCTCAGTTCGTGGGACTCTATTTGGAGGATATGCAGGATCGATGTGAGTCTTCACCTGCTCAGAGCTTGTGAAGGTTCACATGGATCATGCATATTCTTCAAAAAGAGAGCCATTATCTTTGATGTTTTTTTAACGTCAGAAATTATTAATGCATTTTTTAATGCAACCATTTTAACGTCAGCCGGTGGACCCCAAACTTTTTGGACACGCATTCATCGCCAGGTCCATCATGCGTGCAAGTTTTTATAATTTTCCGGCGCCGTATGAATCTCCTATGTTTTTCTTCGTGAAACGCACCGAAATCACTGAACGGACGTGACGCAACGTGTGTATGGTGTCCGAAATCGTTCATCTCTTGCGTGGGGCCCTAAGATGGGCATGCTCACATTTCATGCATGCCACCTCGTACCAGCAATACAACCGGCACTGATCAATTCACTTGCAAATGAAGTTTTTTTTCAACATCCTTGAAATGAACTCAAATTTGTGTGGCTTTTTTTTCAATAATTTTTTCGGTGAAAACACCACATACCACACCCCCGGACGTGACGCAACATGTTTCTCGTAACGTTGAGATGCATGTTTCCGTTTATTTTTTGAAGTTGCACGACTAACATCAATTTAAACATACGTTTTTTTTAAAAAAAAAGTGCACAGAGGGACAAAATGGAAAAAAAATTGCTAGGTAATAAAGTGATTTGACTATACATAGCTACCCGGGCAGGTATGTAACGTCAAATCTCTTAATATTAGCTATTTTAAATCTAACAAAGAGCACGAACGCGGCTATATAAGCCGGTCGTGGCGTCCCTCGGTGCGCGAGAAGGCAAAAAAATAGTGATGAAAAAAAAAACAGCCCAACCGGTTGCAGGCCGCAACTGCGCGTAATCGGTCCGGCCCGATCAAGCCGGGCGGCGAAAGGGCCGGCCTTTCGGCCCAGCTACAGCCTGCAGCACAGTCAACCGGGGCAGTGGCGGGACGGGGCGGGAATCAGAGGAGTTCGAAAGGGAGGTTGGAGGCAGGTATATAAGGCGGTCGCGGCGTCGTTCGGCGGGCGAGGTGGGACTAAACTTTAGTCCTCACCCCCGCCGACCCTGCCCCCGCACCGCGCGCAGAGTCAATGGGCCGGCCCACGCGCGCCGTCGCGCACTGTCACTCTGCCGGCCCATGCAGCAGCCATTCTAATATAGTCCCACCTCGGCAGCCGAATGGTGTCCACACCAGTTTATATAGCCGCCTCCGGTAGTCATTGCATGGTCATATCTTATATTGTGATATGGCTCTACATAACTGCCCGGCAGTACACTGTCTGATAGTGAACTGCCCGGACAGTTAGGTAAAGTCATATCACAGTATTAAATATGTTTATTTTGTCATTTTTTTTATTTTTTTAATTTCAAACGGAAAACAAATTTTTGTAAATATGGTTCCCAACTATGATTTTTTTTACTCCGTCAAACGTCACGACACTTTTTCTTCCACACGTTGCCATCATCAAAAACAACACCAACGTAGGCCCCCACGCCAATTGCACCAAAATCTTGCGTGGGGGCCTACGTTGGCCGTGCCCACATGTACGCACACTTTGGTGCAATTGCATGCATGCCATCATGTAGCCCCAGTGCAACCACCTACCTCTCGGTCTGCCGGGGAGGAGGTCCCCAACTATGGTTTTTTTTCTTCTCCGTCAAACGCCACGACAATTTTTCCACACGTTGCCATCACCATCCACAGCACCCACGCCAATTCGCGTATTTTTCCGGCGCTCGGCGCATTTTCTAGGGTTTTCCAGGTCGAAAATCGCAAAAACACTGCCCCCGGACGTGACGCAACGTTCGTTTTGTGTCTGTTCTCGTTCCAACCTTGCGTGGGGGCCTACGTTTGCCGTGCCCACATGTACGCACACTTTGGTGCATTTGCATGCATGCCATCACATAGCCCCAGTGCAACCACCTACCTCTCGGTCTGCCGGGGAGGGGGTCCCCAACTACGATTTTTTTTTCTTCTCCGTCAAACACCACGACACTTTTTCCACACGTTGCCATCACCATCCACAGCACCCACGCCAATTCGC
>LR880970.1:843695245-843709610 GCA_904067115.1 Aegilops sharonensis
TGCATGCCATCACGTAGCCCCAGTGCAACCACCTACCTCTCGGTCTGCCGGGGAGGGGGTCCCCAACTACGGTTTTTTTTCTTCTCCGTCAAACGGCACGACACTTTTTCCACTCGTTGCCATCACCATCCACAGCACCCACGCCAATTCGCGTATTTTTCCGGCGCTCGGCGCATTTTCTAGGGTTTTCCAGGTCGAAAATCACAAAAACACTGCCCGGACGTGACGCAACGTTCGTTTTGTGTCCGTTCTCGTTCCAACCTTGCGTGGGGGCCTACGTTGGCCGTGCCCACATGTACGCACACTTTGGTGCAATTGCATGCATGCCATCACGTAGCCTCAGTGCAACCACTTACCTCTCGGTCTGCAAAAAAACTGATTAATAATTTTTAATAAGCTGTAAAATGTTAGGCAGTTACACAAAACTCATTAACAATTAAAAAAATACTAATTATTTTTACCAATAAATTGTAATAAAAAACTCATTATTCTTACTTATAAATTAAAAAAACAACGCATTATTATTATGTAAACATATTTAGCCGTTAATGCAACACATTACAGTACTAAACTTTGCATATATGTTAAATATTATTTAGACATTTATTAACATTACATAAATATTAAAAATGTAATTACTAATTGACAGAAATAACTGATTAAAATATTCATTACAAAAAAACTCATTATGAATTAATTATCCAAAAACTCATTATTGTTTTAGCAATTAATTTTAAAAAACTCATTAGTTTTTCGTATAAATTTTAATAAACAACTCATTATTATTATAATAAATTTTAATAAAAAAGTCTTTGACAGGGTGCATTGGCCGGCACAGTGACAGTGCGCGACGGCGCGCGTGGGCCAGCCCATTGACTCTGCGCGCGGTGCGGGGGCAGGGTCGGCGGGGGTGAGGACTAAAGTTTAGTCCCACCTCGCCAGCCGAACGACGCTGCGACCGCCTTATATACCTGCCTCCCACCTCCCTTTCGAACTCCTCATTCCCGCCCCGTCCCGCCACTGCCCCGATTAACTGTCCTGCAGGCCGAAGCTGGGCCGAAAGGCCGGCCGTTTCGCCGCCCGGCTTGATCTGGCCGGACCGATTAAGCGCAGTTGTGGCCTGCAAGCACAGGAGGCAATTTTTTATCATTGACTTTTTTTGTTCTATAAATTTTTCTTATAATTGTTTTTTTCCTTCTATAAATTTTTCTTATAATTGTTTTTTTTCTTCTCTATATTTTTCTTATAGTGTTCCACCATTATCAGTAGGATGCATGCCAAGTTTTTTGTATTTTTCATCGCTTAATGAATGTTCTATAATTTCTCCGAATCTGTCGACAAGTTGGCCTCCTTCTCCAGACCCCGTTTGGGCAGGACCGAAGGCCCCGCCTGAAAGGAGTTTTTCCCGACAGCCTTCAAATGTATCCACATTTTTTTATAGTGTTCCACCATCATCATTAGGATGCATGAAAAGTTTTCTGGCTTTTTTATCGCTTTAACAATTCTTCATAGACCGTGCGAGTATGAGTGAAGGCCCCATGCATGCGTAACCGAGCACTGATTTTTCTCGTAACGTTGAAATGCATGTTTCCGTTTACTTTTTGAAGTTGCACGACTAACATCAAATTAAACATACGGTTTCTTTTTCCAAATAAACAATTTCGAGTTCATTCATAATTCAAACTACCTTACATAACACTAACCATAACCGAGCACTGCTCTTACATAACTTAGACCGAAATTTAAATAAAAACCCTAAAACTAGACTACTCGTCGTTGCTGGCGCCGGTGAGGTCGACGACCGGCGCCATACCGCCGGCCTCTCCTTCGCTGCCATCATCGCCACCGTCATCGTCGTCGTCATCTTCGCTGAAATCCCACCAGTTGTCTTCCCGCGCCTGCTGCTCCTGCACCACCGCTATGGCCGCCAGGCGCTCTCGTTCCTCACGAGTCGCCGCCGCCGCCGCCGCCGCCTCCTCTGCCGACTGGGCCAGCACCGCAAGTAGCCCCGGCGTGTCGTCGGGGTCTCCGTCTTGCGCGAGGGTGGCCTGCACCGGCGGGATCTCGACCAGCGCCAGGTCAGGGGGCGCCTGCTGTGCCGGGGCAATGGGGGCGGCTGGAGGTGGGCCGTGGCGGCGGCGACCACGGGAAGTGCCGGCCTCGCCGGTAATGTCCCCGACGGTGCGGCCGGCCGACGCGTCCCTGTACGCGCCGAGGACGATGTCGAAGTTCTTCCCGCGCCAGAACCTGCGCTGGGCCCTCCGGTTGTAGCGGCCGCCAGGGAACGCGAGGAGCTGCTGCCTCGGCGGCGGCGGTCCCATGGTGGGGATGCCGTTCGCCCCGATCCGCCATGGCCGCGGCACTTTGGCTGCCGGCGGCACCATCACGCCGAACCGGGCCATATCCTCCGTGTCGCCGACGGTGAGGCTCAGCGGCCAAATGCCGGTCGGCCACGCGCCCTCGTCGGAGTCACTGGAAGATATTGCCGGCGAGGAGAGGGAGATGGGCGTGCGAGGAGAGGAAGAGAGATGGGCGGGGCGAGGGAGATGGCACGGCCTGCTCAGGGCTGGCGCGGCCTTTTATAGACGGCGGGGGGAGGGAGGTGGGCGGGCGAGCCGTCGGTGGCGCGCGCCTCGAGGGAGAGGCGGGCGCCTGGCGGCACGCGCGAAGCGGTGCCGTGTGAAAGGGAGGCAGCGGCGGCGCGTGAAGGCGCGACGCGGCAGGCGAGGCATCGGTTGCGTGGGTACGCGGCGCGACGCGGCAGGCGAGGCAGCGGTGGCGTGGGTATGCGGCACGACGCGGCAGGCGAGGCAGCGGTGGCGTGTGTACCTGCGGGGACGGCACGCGCGGCAGTCGAAGCGCTGGTGGCGTCTGAAAGCAGGTGGGCGGTCGCCGCAGCGGCGGCAGCCGACCGGTCGCGTCAGCTGCCGGCCCGAGGCGGAAGGCACGGACTACGACGGCAGAAGGCTGGCGGCAGTAGATCAGCCGCGAGCAGTTAGCGCCGCAATTAGTGCGCACTTAACTGCACGACCGCGCACCGCACCGACACGCCCTGCATCTGACATTGTGGGCCCATGGATGCTAACGGCTCGGCTCGGCTCGCGTCCTCACGGCTGCCAAGCGGCTCGGCTCGTGTGGCAGCCCCGTATACACAGGCGCGCGGGGGTATCGGCGTGGACGCGGGAGGGGGGGGGGATTTTTTACATAAGACGATCATGCCCCTGACAGCGAAGGGGTATGGGCAGATCTCAGCCCTTGATGTGTTTAAGGGGGGTGTACCGAAGCAGAAGTGTCCTTCTTTTAGTATTATATATTGCCGCTCGTGCTGCTAAACAATAAGACACTATGCAGTAGGCACTGGTAGGTACACAGAATTTCCTGCTAAAATACAAGTTCTTTATACATTAATTACACTAATGTTCCATGTCACCATTGGAACGCTTGAGACGGCATATATCACTGCATCGGTACCATTGGAACCGGCCTTCAGACCGATATCGCTCGTAGCCGGCCGCGGTGGGTGGGTTGAAAAACACGCTGGCGTGTTCCTCCATGAGCCAGACAACGGTCGTGAGCTCGCCTCCACGGTTGATCTGTCTTGCATGGGCATCGCCGCTGGATCGTACGGAAGCCAAGACGAGCAGACGCACCCATGTATCCAAGATGAGCGCCAACGCTTTGGCCATATCAAACACGACACCAACTTTGCATGAGGATTCCAGGTCTGGCATTAGATGCTTCAGTTTACCCATGGCGACATGATCAATATCTTCATAAGACGATATGACACCGGACTTGTCGCGATTGCTTGTATCTACCAAATCCATCAGTAGCTTGGCATACAAAGTTCCGTGCGAGATGATGACGCTCGCCTTCCCAAGATCACCATGTTTACTGTTTTGCAGGATGCTGGCAAGATTCTTCTCTTTTATTGCATAGGTATTGGTACGCCATATCTCCTCGAGAGCATCACGGGTCGCTTCATACAGGCTTCGTAGCTCGATACCAGGTATGGTGTCAGGGCGTACAACGATGAGGAACACCATATAATCTGACAACGCCTTGACCGCCTTCAGATATGCAAATAATGATGCATCCTTAGGGGCAACGCTGCACAAGATGAAAACATTTGTAAAGACGTGCCATGTAAGGATCACCTCTTGGAGTTCATCGCTCAAGCAGAGAGCATCATCAAATTTCTTACGCCTCCTGGCAGTATCATCATATAATTCAGGACGAAAGCCCAGCCGTTCGGAAATCGATGGCATCATTGCCTTGGGCTCCTCCACATCTTCTGCTCTTGGATGCTGAATCTTCTTCACTAGTTGCCATACATGCTTGAACACCAACTCCTCGACATCCTCTGAGATCACTAGGGTCTTAGAATAATGCCTTTTGTTCCATAGATCCTCGAGTCTCACCATCTTGGACACTCTAATGCTTAGTTTGCTCTTGTCACGAGAGCAGAAATGCATCAAGTTAAACTGCCCAATGGAGCCTGACCACCCTCTATTTCCTGTAGCAGCCTTGAAATACCGACGGAGAGACATGATGACACAACCAAGCCTCCTCCAATTCCTAGTCCAAAAGAAACCACATGTCCAGGTCGACACCAAAGCACTCAACATTGACGACATGTCTAGGAGGAAGGCACCTACCAACAAGATGTAAGTAATAGCAACATCGATTCTGCTGCAACCGTCTTTATCACCACTTACTTGAAACAATACAAATGCCGCAACGGTCCCGAACGGCAAGAAGACACGGATGCAGTAGCCATACCAGCTGTGGATGATTGCAGCCTTGGTGTAGAGGATGTCATACATGAGGGAGAGCTCCATCTCCACCACCTTAAAGGTGGCCTTCCAGTTCCAGTTCCAACACCAGCTCAAGTTGGAAGAAGAATTATGTGGATGAGAAATTAAAACCACAGGAAAATTAATAATCCCACCCTTGCAAAGAGGGAGCATGGCTTGGGCAAACAACAAAAGCTCTTCTTCGTCCCGCTCTTCTGCGCTCGCTCCCGAGGGCGGCGGAAGATCACCATAGTAAGTAGGGAGAAGCCCACACTTCTTGATAGAGCTTCGGATGTCGTCCATGGTGGCGCACTTTAGAGCCCATATTCTCTCCCCATACTTGATGAGACCAATGACAAATATCAAGCAAGTAGCCAATCCCAATGAGGTGGAGATATGTCCAATATGCTTGTATAGGATATAAGCAACCCCAAAGGCTTGGACGCCAAGATTTAGCAGATGGCGCGGCCAAAGCTGGTTGTCCTCGAGGGCGTAGGCGGTGATGGTGTCTTGGCTACCAAGATGCACGACCAAGAATGGCGCCCAGAACACCACCAGCTCGTGCTCGTGCAATATGCCATTGATGGAAAGATGCCCGAGTGTGTAGATAGCAGTCGAATCGGCCATGAGGTAGACCAGCCAAAGGAGGAACCTCAGCAAGGGGGAAGATCCACATCGACGGGTCCTAGCAAAGACAAAGAGGAAGATCTGCAGTGCAAAGCTAAGTAGGACGAGGATTTGTGTTGCCCACTCATTCCAGATGTAAATCGGCCCTCTGGCCATTTTGCTCCACCGAAAATTAACTTTGTGCAGCTATAAGAACAAGATAAAAAAAGTGTTATTAGCAACTAGATAATGTGTTTTCGACACCCATAACATGCAAGAAATGTGCATGCTTGACGAGTAGATAGTACAACTTACATTCGACAAGCCGCTTATGGCATGTACAATGATTCTATATTAGAAATGACATGTAGGATAAATGATGAGGTGGAGGAGAGGAAAATCATAAGAAAAGGCTTGTCTTCTCTTATTTAAGAGAAAACAAGAGATGTCCTCTTAGCACAATATGTCTCATCACGTTTTTAGGAATAACTAGTTCTAGGTTATTGATTTGAGGAATTAAATATGTGTTATATGTAATGAAGAGTATATCACTAGATTTCTACATAGATGTAGTTTCTAAATACATATTTTTTGTCACATATAATATATATTTAGATGGTTAAATTATTGACCTAGAACTACGCGAATGACTTATACATCGAGACGGAGGTAGTACATATTTATAAGGCCCATACATATTTCTAGATTACCAATTCAAACAATAAAAGGTGAGTTAAATGTCATATAATATACGCCAATAGAAACTTCTTTCAATGGACGATTCTCTTCAACCGATTGATTTGTTGCCTCTCGTCTGCCACCTCGCTCGTACGACACGTATCCACGTGATGTGCGCCCCTAACTCACTTTTTTTCCTAGCAAAGTCTCCATTACAAATTTTTTCTGCAACACCATCAATGTTGCAGAAGTATCTCCCCTAACATCAGTTATGTTGTAAAAAAGGTGAAGACAAAAACTGCAACAAGACCTCAGTTGAAAACAGTTTCTACAACAAGACCTATGTTGCAATAAAAAAATATAACAAGAACTGTGTTGCAATGGTAGAGGGCGCCTCGGGTGCTTGATGCGTCAGATCTGAGAGCTCATAACTCAGCCGATCTTTTAAATAGATCAGCCAACAGACACTTAGAGCGCCCTATTTTTCTTGTGGTTATAACCCATGCATATTTCGTTAATTCAATTTTACTACCTTCGTCCTGGTTTATTGGTCCTTATTGTATTTGTGCCAAATTTTGACCATAAATTTAACTAATAAAATGTTCATGCATGTCACAAAAAATTACATCATTGAAAACTAGGTGCAAATACGAACCCAACGATATAATTTTTGTTAACATGCATTAATATTTTATTAGTTAAATATTTGGTCAGAATTTGACACAAATTACAAAGAAGACCAATAAACTAGGACGGAGGCAGTACAATATAAGTACTCCCTCCCTTTCGGTTTAGGGAGCCCAATTCCAGAATCTCCCCAACCGAGACAAATGATGCGTGGTGGAATCAATTTCAAAGCTTGCAAAAGTAATTAATTAATGCAGCTGTTATCCTCAAATTGTGTTTATCAATATACTAATTGCCATGGATGAATTTGTGACCACTAAATGACCCTAGAACTTTTACATGCATTGATGAATTTTCTTGTAATTATTGCATTTAACAATTCGATAGGCCTCTAAATCTGAACAGGTGATGAAGAGCAATGAAAATGGGAATTAGATAATGCAAAAAAAAAAGAATCAAAATTTTGACATAAGCCCTCTAAACCGAAAAGGAGGCAGTACGCGTAGGTTGGTTTTATAAACGGCAATAGAGAGAGTATTGAATGTGGAAGTGAACCGACGGTGTTGTAATTAAGATACTATTTGACCAAGAATACATATTGAATGGGGGTGTTGATTTGCTCAGCAAGGTCAATTCTTCAAAAACACCTTTTGCTTATAGAAAGAAAGGCAGTAGTACGCTCTTCATTCATTATTATAAGACGTTTTGGATATTTTAATGCGGACTATATATAGACTAAAATGATTCGATTTAGCTAGAAGAAAGTTAGAAGACCATATTATAATAAGGAACGGAGGGTGTAAGAAGCAAACGCACCTTTTCAAGGCTTGGCGTGAGTTGATACCGGCCGCCGATGGTAAGAAAATCGCTCAAACCTTGGAAGTAGCAGGGGGAGAATTAGAGCTGAGCTTGCCCTGGTACTACGTTGTGTTCGAAGCAAGCAGATTCGGAGGAGCTCGGGGAGATGGCAATGGCCGGGTGGTTGGATCGCACTACACAGTGCAGTACTAGATGCAAAGAGTCGTCCCTGAGGAATCCAATCCAACCCATTTTCCTTTGCTTTTTCGGGTGATGCAAAGAACGATGGCTACGGCAGGAAAAGAAACAAATGATGCTCGTTGCGTCTTGCGTCCGGCAGGAATCAATCCCTTTGCTTTTCTACTTGCCACCGACACTGCCGGCGAGGACGCACGCTTTATACGAGCATTATTCTGCGAGTTGCCTTGCTAACCGCACGCCCCGACCGAGACGATGGGCGAACGGCAAGTTTCTTTCGTGGACAAATCCGACCATGAAAAATGTGACCCTAAAATCAGATTAAAAGCTGGCCAAATCAAATATCAATAGCGAATCAGTCTGTGGTTGAATGGTTAGGTGGATAGTGGTATCCTAACCCAACAGAGTTCAAGTTTTGGTGCTTGCATTATTTCTGTGTTCATAGGGATAAGTGTATATCTGCTCCAACCCATTATCCCTGCTCCAAGACGATGCCCTTGAGAGGGAGGAAGGCCCCGTCATCGTCCTTTCCGGGAATCCCAGATCTACGGTTTTCCCTGAAGTAGCTGGAACGATATGACGATGACTGCAACCGACAATGCCTTCGACAAGAAGACAACACCATCGTCCACCATGACCGAGATCGACATGGTTTTCTTCGGAATTCATGCCACTCCGAATCAGGGAATGCCCGAATCCATGCTAAGTCACGTCGTGACGGCACGTGCAGCCGCTGGATCGCTGTTATTTACACCGATTTTGGAGTTAAGAGCCGATCTCTACTCATTGACGATGGGGCCCCACTGGTCAAATACCACTTTCACCTTGTCCACGTTAGCATTTGAATAGGGCAAACCAGCCAGGGAAGTTTTCTGCCCGATATGAGATAGTTGAGGTGGGTAAAGGAGCAGAAAGAAAATATCAGAGGGTTATGTGAACCATCAACTTTTTTCAGGATAGTAAAATGGACTTTTTTCAATGGCATTATTGTGGGAGCATGGTAATTCCAACGGATGGCAAGACACAGCTTGTCGATCAATATCGATGTAGCCCCACACAGTCTGCTCAAAAAGAGGAAAAAACCCTGACAGAGATGATCTGACGGAAGTGCGGCGCTGCCACACAGAGGTTGTCTCGTTTGATCGCTTCATTTCCTACCCAAGGATACAATCCATAGCGTTGCGGTCATGAAGAATTCGGCTGAGAGCATCACCGATCTGTCCACAAGGTGCGCGCTAGCAGACTGCTTGTTTAATTTAGACTATTTTGTACTGTTGAATGATTATATTAGTGAGTATATTGTGTTCATACCCATCAGTTCATCAATCCATAAAACACTAAAAATATTTAATTCAAGTTGTTCGGCATAATTGTCATAAACACTAAATGAAACAAATAGTTATAAAAAATACTATACCACATCCGAACCATTGACCGGACGAGAGCCGACGGGGGCGGATATCGAAACCATGGCACTATATAATAACAAACAATAATACAAGTAAGAAAATTATAAAGGTAACTATCTAAATCATACAAGTAAGATTTTTTTTAAAAAAAATATAAGAACAAGAGGCTCACCATGATGGTGTCGGCGACGAGATCGAGCGATCAACGGCGGTGAGGACGGAGACGGGACGACACCCTACACATGTGCAAACTTAGAAGTTAATTTGAGCTCATATTGCATCTAAATCAAATAAACTCCCACATACACTCCTTCACTAAAACCCACAAATCACTCTACTTCTAGAGCATGAAATGAGCTAAACTAGAAATGAGAGATGAAAGGATGAAATTGCTAACCTTTTAGAACACTTGGATAGTTGATGTACCTCCAAATCTAGACAAATCTTGAGGAAAATAGAGTTTGGAGTTCGAGCTTGGAGGAAGAACAAAGGAGAAGAAAGAGGAGACATCTTAAGTGTGGCTCGGGCATCTCATATCATGTTTGTTTTGTGTGAACTCAAGTGGCATCATGCTCTCAGGCATTTCATCGAGCACCTCTTGTGCATAGGAAGGGTAAACAAAACACCCTTCCACCGTCTACTAGTTGAGGTGTATCCCTTGCGGGAGCCCCTTAAGAGTCACTTTCAATGGGCTGAGAGCGTGCTACTTTCGCCATCACTTGGCGCGCTCAGCCGCCGCCACATGTCGTGTGTTGCGCGCTCACTCAGGATTTTAAATTTTTATTTTCTGAACGTGTTTTCAGGTTTAGATGGTTTTCCCCATTTTTCTAGCTTTTCGGTTTTTGCCAGGATTTTCCTAAATTTTGGACAAAGAAAATATATTTATGCGTGAAAACATTTTTTTTGCTTCCTCGACAGACACATTTACTTCTCGTGGAGGTACTTGCTTCAGTGAGTGGAACTGTGCCTCTCAGGAAATAATATTTTAATTTTTTTTGCTTTTGCGAGAGACACATATTTATTTCTGGTGTAGGCACAAAATTGCTTCTCCGAGAGGAATAACTATGCCTACCGAATAGGAAAAAAAAACTTCTGTGAAAGGCACAAATTTACTTCTAACGTGTCTCTCGTTAAAAAATACATTTTTTTACTTTCGAGAGAGGAACAAATTTGCATTTGCTTCTCATGAAGGCACATATTTGCTTTCGCGAGAGGCACAATGGTGCCTCTTCAAAAAAGGAAAAAATAAAAAAAAAGTGCTTTCGGCTCATTTTTTTTGTTCAATTTTTCGTGAAAATAAAGATACATCAAAACCTATTGATATATGATCTAGTTTTGAATATCTCGACACGAGAAATCCAACAATGAAAATGTTTTAGGATTTAGACACATGGTTTACAAGATACACCGTTTTGAATAAACTAATATGAAAAAAAATCTCGTGTTGCGACAAGTGACTGCAAATGCGCACTTGTCGCAAGCTGGTGTGGTGGGAGTGATCTTTGCAATGGGTATTCCTTATAATTAGTGATTCAGCTATGGGCACTACTCTGCGCCAGCACACCGGCCCAAATTTTGGCCGGTCAAGTGCGAGGCGCTAGAACAAATCATGTTGGGCCGTCTGATTCTCTTCCCTTTCTTCCCCAACGCGCATCAGATCCGTGCACGAAAACATGGGCGCCAAGCGCTCGCTCTTTGGCCCCCGCGCGCTCGCCCTCGCCCCCCGCACTCGCCGGCCACCCTGGGCTTGCCGTCTCTCGTCGCCATGGAGGAAGACGCCTTGCTGGTCGCAAACGCCTGGTCATTGTTGTCACAGCAAAATCCATCGCCGGTTGCAGCAAATGCCTATAACAGTTGTAACAAAAAATGTCACATACCTCGGTTGTAGCTCGTTGCGCCATGGATGCTGACTGCACCACTACCGACTGAAGCATCAATGGCAGACCACGGGTATGGCTCGTGGTCGAAAAGCTGGTGGTGGCATTTTTTAGCAGGTGTTCTAGCAAAAACCAAATCCAATGGAAGCATTTTGGGCGGTTCTTTCCAGCAAACCCAAAAGCCAATGGTAGCAAATGTGGGCACCGGTTCCAGCAAAAACCAAAACGGTTGCAGCAAAAAAAAAGGCATCGCTGTCGTCGATCAACACCGTCGCGCATGCATGTAGCAACAAAAGTCACTGGTGGTAGCAAAAACAGGCTAGGGTTGTAGCAAAAACGTCGTTGTTCCAGCAGGACGAACTCCGGTGGTAGCATTTTTGGGGCTGGTTCTAGGAAACCTCCCCGCCGGTTCCAGCAAACTTGGTCGCTGGTTCCAACATCCTACGAGCCCGTGTCGCAGCTCCAGGTTGTGGATTGCTGCATCGCAGGACGCGGCCGCTGCTCTCGGGTGGCGCGCCAACGTCTTCCGGTTGAAGCTTTTGTCGTCGTTGCTTGTAGCTTTTGGGTCGCTCATTGCAGCATCGATGGAGGTGCAACTTTTGGGTCTCGTTTGGGAGAGGAGATGCTTGCAACGGCGGGATAGGAGGCACTCACGAAAGCAGCAGCACGACGCGCCGCTAACACCGGCGAGCTCGTACTGAAGGAGATGGGATGGGGTCAGACAGAGGCAGAAAAAAGAATAAGGAGAGAAAAAGAAAAGAATGTGAAAAAGAGAACAAAAACGTTTGGGTCCATCGAGCGTGGGTGCCAGCGTGTCTTGCGCATGAAAAAAGGAAGCCAATGAGAGCGACCGGCCGAGCGCTTCGACCGGCGCTCCGGTCCCAAACGTTTACCTTCTGCTATTTGGCAAGCAGGTTAGGTGCGAGCGACCTTGCACGCGCACTCCAACGCGTTTGATCCTTTTTGGGCCGGCCCATTTCAAGGTGTATTTCCAACTGGTTTTGGGAAGATGAACCTTCCCTGAACCGTTTTTTGTTTTGCATTTGTTTTTCCTTTTGATTTTCTTTCCTTTTTCCATTTTTCTGTTTCTTTCTTCCCTTTTTTTTCTTTTTCGTGTCTTTTCTGTTTTGTCTTTTCCTTTTTATTTACTTTTTCATTTCTATTTTCTTATTTTTGTTTTTCATTTTTCATTTTTGCAAACATCTTTCAAATTTACGAGCATGTTTTGAAATCACAATGTTTATTGTTCCACCTTTTTTGGATCATAAACAATTTTTAAAATTCGTGATCATTTTTTACAAATACGTGAAAATTTTACAACTCATGATTTTTTTTTCAATTCTGGAGCATCCAAAACAATAAGGTGTGCATCAAGGGCACCTCCTCGCGCGTTCCACCTCGTCAATTTTACTGTGCTAGCAAGAAAAAAAAAGAAAAAAAAACGCAGGGCGTCGGTGCCTTCTTTTCTTTCTCTCTTCGTATCACGCAACCTCCCCTTTCCTCCCTTCCCTAGGCTGTCGCCGCCACTGCCCCAGCTCCTCCGGCGCCCGGCACCACAGTCCGCCGCCTCTATCCCCGCCCCGAGCTCCGCCGCCTCTACCCCCGGCTCCTCGCTGTAGTGCCAGCACCGGCCCGAACACCAGCTCCCCCACCCCTCCCTTTCTTCCCCGAGTACGGCAGCGGAACGAGGGCCACGACGCCACCGCCGAGCACGGTGGGACCACTTTCGTCGGATCTGTCGGTTTGCCAGACTCAGCTCGACATCGTGGCTGCTGTCCAAGGTGAGGAAGAGGAGTGCGGCGGCGAGCTCTTCGAGTCGGGGCCCTCGCTGCTCGTCTTCCTGCTCATCATCCAGGGCGGCAGCATGGACCTCTCCTGCTACGGCGAGAGGCTGCTCAGCTCCGCACGCTCCCTCGACCTCCCTCCTCCCCCCATCCCCGGCCCCAACCTCTTCCTGCTCGAGGTATCGCGTTGCTCCCTCCCTCCCTGCCATCCACCCTTTTTCCTGTGTTGCATCAAGCCATCCAGTGATATTGATTGGTTGCTTTTCATTGTGCCATGCGCCTGTAGGTTCCAGTTTGAGCTGCTGATGCGGCAGCCGCTGGATTTGATAAAAGGGCATGCAAGCTGCAGAAATTTGGGAAAAAATACATGATGAGCCTATTAAACATGATTTATGTTTCACGTGGATCCTACTTAGTACAATATCCAACAATTTAGGCAAACGGACACTGATTTCAAGCCATATTTCATCATGTTGCATATATTTGTACAGAATATTCACTCAGTTTTTTGTTAAATAAGCTACCTTTGTAGCTTCCATCATTTGGAAGATAAGTTTTTTTAGTTTAACAAATATATGTTACTTCTGTCAGTTGTAATGGAATATTCATGTTTTGGACTTTGGCCATAATTTGCAGAAGGAAATGGATACTACTGTCATTCAGAAGGACTTGGGCCTTCCAGTTGGAGGAACAATATTCGGGAAAACAGTATGCTTTTCGTGTATAAGTTACTTTTGTCTACTTTCCACAAGAAAAATCACATTTGAGTAGAAACTTGTATTTACTGTGCTAGATACTGTTACTTTTATCTACTTTCCACAAGAAAAATCCCATTTGAGTATAAAATTGTATTTACTGTGCTAGATACTTACCCTGGGGTTCGGAGCCATTGGCATGGAAATTGCCAAGAGACTAAGACCATTTGGAGTGAAAATTCTTGCTACAAAAAGAAACTGGTCATCAAATACAGTGTCTTGTGGTAAGCTGCAGTAGTTGCAGTATCATTCCCTTATTAGATGTTGTGTTATCTTCCTCTCTCAAAATATTGCTATTGCAGATCTTGATGGGCTGGTTGACAAGAAAGGTGGTCCAGAAGATATGTACGAACTCGCTCGAGAAGCTGACATAGTTATAACTTGCATGACGTTAAACAATGAATCAGTTAATTCTTCTCTATGTTCATTTATTTAATAAAAATTCTGCCAGTAATATCTCTATTTGACTTCAGTTATGCGGTTACTAAGCTATAAATATTTATAGGTTGGGATTGTGGATCACAAGTTCCTGTCAGCTTTGAAAAAGGTACATGTATTTTTCTCCAATATACTTGTCTGCATCGTAGGAGATTTACATCTTATTTCTTAAATCTTCTTATGAGATTTATTTATTTTACGGAATAAATAAGCCATCATTCTTGGTTCATCCTGTAAGAAGAAAATTTGTATACGAGGAAACAATAATCTTAGAATAGTGTTGGAGGATCAGATTGTGCTGGTGTATTCATTGGAATAACCATCAGAAAATGCCAAAATGATCCCAGGAGCATATGTTCTTGTTTCAAAGAACAAGCGTGCTGCTCCAAGTTTTCAAAA
>LR880970.1:843723574-843740082 GCA_904067115.1 Aegilops sharonensis
GGCTGGCGGTATTATCCATCATGAACTAAGGTTCGTGGCATAGAGTTGATATTTTAGTATTTCTCTCCTTGCACACACATAAATGGACATATTTCATGACAAAAACTTACAGAGTGCATATATTATTTTGCAATCTACATATAGGATCTGTTTTTGATTTTTGGAAAACTGTGAAATATGCACCTGACAGCAGGACTCCCATTCTCAATAGCTGCCATGTTCTTGTAGGGATCATATCTCATCAATATTGCCAGAGGGCGCCTACTGGACTATACGGTTGTGTTTAATCACCTTGAGTCAGGTCATTAAGGTGGTTTAGGCATTGATGTTGCTTGGACGGAGCCATTCGATCCAGAGGATCCAATTCTGAAATTCCCAAATGTTATTATAACACCACATGTTGCAGGAATCACGGAATACTCTTACAGAACGATGGCAAAGGTTTGCGCTTGTTTCTTTGCAATGCACAGAGTTGGTTCTCATTTACCAATCATGTAGTTGCCGCTAGTAGTTATATCTTGACAACTCCTATAGTGACATTATACTATTTGTGTTAAAAGAACTTCTAGATTCAGAAGCGCCACATTTATTTATTTATTTTTGAGCCAACTATGACGTTTTAATATCATTAGGTAGCATCAATTACATTAGACTCTATAATACGTCTGGTGGATCATCTTTCCAAACAAAACTAGCACTAGAATCATATGATTTATGAGCTACCTCATTGGCTTCATGAGCACACTGTTTAAACATCAGTGCCAATTTGGATGATCAGCTTTCCTAGCCACAGGCCTGGTATGAAAAGGCAGTATTCTGTTGGAAGAACTTTTTTTCTCATGACTAAAAGCATCAGTAAACAAGAACATATATGCTTAAACAAAATGGTTTATTGATATTAGCCACTTAGCAACCTCCTCTTTCTCTTTGCGCATAAACTCATGATTTTCCTTGTGGATTGTTGCTTCCTTTTTCAATATCCTAGAATTACTTTGAACTGAAGGACACCTCATTCAACCCCTGCTTAGATAGTCGTGTCATGTGCATTATCATTTCATTCTTAATAAAGGAAGTCACCACCATCATCATTAACTGTGTGTATTATCATTGAAATCTTCTACGTAAAAGAATTAAAGCTGGCTGACTTGTGTGACCATTTACCATTTCCTCTCGTACTGAATTTTGCTCTGCCTTTGTGTGCAGGTTGTTGGTGATGTTGCCCTCAAGCTTCACACGGGGGAGCCATTCACCGAAATAGAATTTGTGAACTAGGCAAACTGAGTAGATGGCGGCATTGTTGATTTAATTTAAGACGTATAACTAGACCCAGAATTACCAAATAAAGGTATGACTAGACCCAGAATCCACCCTTCGTCCTGTGTTGCATCCAGCCATCCAGTGATATTGATTGGTTGCTTTTCATTGTGCCATGCGCCTATAGGTTCCAGTTTGAAGCGGACACCGTCGTCGTCCCTTAGATTCCCTCCTCCGCCGCAGATCGACTCCAGTTGCGTCGACTCCCGCCGCCGCCGGGGTATACTCCGCCAAGATCGCGCCACCACCGCTGCCGCCACTGGTATTTCCCTGCTCCTCTGTCCTTGCGCTAAACTGTAAAAAATATATTATTTTCATCGGCAAACTTATAGAAGTAGGATGGTCCTTTTTACCTTGGAGACATTGTCTTGTAGTTGAGGTTGGAGATGCAGAGCTTGGTGCAGCATATGGATAAGGCACGCCCAGTTTGACTTGTAGGTGTTGCTGATTTTATCATGCACTTCCATACAAAGATTAGAAGTAGAAGGTGTTCTTCTTACATTTTCCATGCAATTTTTTTTGACATTTTCATAGCATTACTGAATACAATTGTATTTGCATGACATTTATACACATTACTGAATGTACATCGCTGAAATTGAGCTCTTATGTACTCAGTGTCAGATACAAAGTTCAAGTATCAGTTCATATAAGGAATAGGCATCCTAACTTTGTAAAAGTTAGATATGATAAACATAGGAACTTACTTCTGGTACTAATCCTTTGATGCTTTTATTTTTATTGCCACCAGTATAAGATTAAGCTGGACAGCGAAATCTTGGATAGTATGTAACACCCTTTCTGCATATTCAGAATATGTATGCAAACACACTCAATTTCATCTAACTTTTGTTGATAGACATAAACCACTACACAACATTATATGCTAGGAACGATGGGATGCACGTCAGGAAACTTGTCATGAATGATGCTTCAACGGATGCTGCAGTCATCTCAACTGGTCAATCATGATGAAAAAACATATGATAATCCCCATAATCTAGTGTCAATATTACTGATTTCTCCATGTGCTATGCAGCTTACAGGCATGGAAAGAGAATAGGAAAAACGATATACTTGCAACTTCAGGTTTTCTCTAAACTTTTGTTTGCCATCTTATTTAATCACATGTTCAATTGATAATACACAAATATTTGTCTACTTTTAGGCAGCATTGAGTTTGCTGCACATAGCTAGTTCCCTAGGGAATGTTCAGTCTGGTGAAACATGTTAAGAAGAAGTATGGAAATCTGCCTGTGTTCATTACTAAGAATGGTAAGTCGCTGAAGATTGTATATTTTCCTGCCGATAAGATTTTTTGCCCTTAAATAAATTGTCAGTGATAATTAACTACTTATATATGGCAGGCATGATAGGTTGAAATATGTCTTCAAGATGATAAGAGGATACAGTACCACAACAAATATGTCGGTGTACTAGAGTAGGGGTACCCTAGTATCCCGAACTCGTGCACGGGCAGTTGCAGCACCCCGCGGCAGGGCTGGCCTGGTAACCGTCAAGATCATCCAAGGCTCCATTGGAGTCATTCAAGAACAAAGTAATCAAGACCCCGGCAAGAGGAGCTTGCCGGGAAGGCCACTCAAGGCACGAAGGAAACAAGGCCCCGGCAAGAGGAGCTTGCCGGGAAGGCATGGTGGGCGCCTAGCTCCCAGGCGTGACAAGTTTCCTGCCGCGGCAAGGCGCTTGCCGGGGCAGGCAACCTCTCTTCATCTCCGCTCCAGCTCATCCGCCAACGTGTCGCCGCGGGGCTTCCCCAGGGGCGCGTGTCGATGGGCTGTGCAGCCAGCGGGGAGCAGCGATAAGCGGCGCCGACAGGCTACCATCGTGGCAAACGGAGGCGCGCTTGACGGTCCCTGTTACACTGTTCAGGCGACTGAGACGGGCATTAATGACTCTTGTCCCTTGCCGTCAGAGTTAGGTATAGATCACTGTACACTGTACAGTTTGGTGCACCAACCACTGTTTTTACATTTGTACCCTCCTACATGTTGCCACCTGTGGTGACCCCTTGTGCCTATAAAGGAGGCCCAAGTGCAACGTAGAAAGGTTCGGTTCCGTTCAACTCATTCGATACTACACACACTCAGGCTAGGTTTTGTAAGCGCTCTGTGCTCCCTAGCAAGAACACTATAATCCACAAAGCAGCAGTAGGAGTATTATCTCTCCGGAGAGCTCCGAAGCTGGGTAAATCTGCTCGTGTGCATCGCTTCGATCCGCTCTTTGTGCATCCTCCGCCCCCCTCCGAACCACAAGGGACCCAGGTCCCATAGGTGTTCGTGGGCCACGATCAGCTTCCCCGACAAAATACATGTTAGATGCTATAAGGAGATTTCATTTCTCTGTGCATATGCTAGAACTGAACCACCAACACTGAGCATCATCAATGTGTGCCACTTTAATCGCTGACCAGATTGATACTTAAGTGCTCGATATGCAGCCCAAACTATTGCAGGTACTTTGTGTGGTTCTAACTATCCATGTTTATATTTAAATGTCAATAAGATCAGTATGGATGTGGAGCCATGGTTCTCTCACTAGCGACAATGTGTATTCNTGCATCGCTTCGATCCGCTCTTTGTGCATCCTCCGCCCCCCTCCGAACCACAAGGGACCCAGGTCCCATAGGTGTTCGTGGGCCACGATCAGCTTCCCCGACAAAATACATGTTAGATGCTATAAGGAGATTTCATTTCTCTGTGCATATGCTAGAACTGAACCACCAACACTGAGCATCATCAATGTGTGCCACTTTAATCGCTGACCAGATTGATACTTAAGTGCTCGATATGCAGCCCAAACTATTGCAGGTACTTTGTGTGGTTCTAACTATCCATGTTTATATTTAAATGTCAATAAGATCAGTATGGATGTGGAGCCATGGTTCTCTCACTAGCGACAATGTGTATTCTTGCAGTTAGAATGGAGTTGTTTTAAATACTAGACTACCTACAGGACTGAGCGCTACAGGTGCGGAGGATAGTTCTTCCGATTAATCATCGTGTTGAGGCAAGTGCACGGCGGACCTTTTCTACGTATACTTGACTGTGTTGTTGATGCAGGTACACACCCTCCTCTCTTCTTCTTGATATTTTCCTTCCCCTTTCTTCCAGTGCCCTACTTCTAGACCATCTCATCTATGTAGTCATGAAATTTCATTTTTCTAAAATTTAATTCAGGTCTATGAAAATAAGTTGAGTAGTTTGACTAGAGGATGACAGAGGACGTCGAGATTTTGATCCAGCAGCCTTGCCCCCTTTCGTCCGGCGTGCCGCCTGCAGGAGATTACGTTCTAGATCTTCAGAATTTTTAGGTACTCACTCTCCCTTGATGCTCTTTGATNATCATCAATGTGTGCCACTTTAATCGCTGACCAGATTGATACTTAAGTGCTCGATATGCAGCCCAAACTATTGCAGGTACTTTGTGTGGTTCTAACTATCCATGTTTATATTTAAATGTCAATAAGATCAGTATGGATGTGGAGCCATGGTTCTCTCACTAGCGACAATGTGTATTCTTGCAGTTAGAATGGAGTTGTTTTAAATACTAGACTACCTACAGGACTGAGCGCTACAGGTGCGGAGGATAGTTCTTCCGATTAATCATCGTGTTGAGGCAAGTGCACGGCGGACCTTTTCTACGTATACTTGACTGTGTTGTTGATGCAGGTACACACCCTCCTCTCTTCTTCTTGATATTTTCCTTCCCCTTTCTTCCAGTGCCCTACTTCTAGACCATCTCATCTATGTAGTCATGAAATTTCATTTTTCTAAAATTTAATTCAGGTCTATGAAAATAAGTTGAGTAGTTTGACTAGAGGATGACAGAGGACGTCGAGATTTTGATCCAGCAGCCTTGCCCCCTTTCGTCCGGCGTGCCGCCTGCAGGAGATTACGTTCTAGATCTTCAGAATTTTTAGGTACTCACTCTCCCTTGATGCTCTTTGATGGAACCTACTTTGCAGCGTGCCAGGTAGGGGGCGTCGAGTTTGTGTGAACCCGATCCAACGTTCACACGAGCAACAATCTTCATCATCATCTCAGCATGCCACCGAAGAAGAAGACTTCGGCGGCGGCAGGACCGTCCGTGTCCAACCCACCACCACCGGAGCAGACGAGTGGTGGGGAGGACACTGGCGGAGGAAACGGCGCCGGCGAGAGAGCTCACGACGCCACCAGGTCCAAGGACAAGGCGGCGCAAGCTTCGGCGGCCGAATCCGCTCCGCGTCTTTCTCAAGAAGCGCGGGAAAGGCAACGTCATGGTGCTCGCAGCACCATACGTTCGATAGATCAAGGCCAAGCTGGAGGCTCCCGAGGCCCTCGAGACCCGCATGCACGCCAGCATGCCGGAACGAGTGGGGTACGGTCGCCTGAGCGAGATGCTGCTCCTCCTAACTTGGTTAGGAGTCCGAGCACATCCCGTTCTTCGCTCCGTACGCCTTTGCCACCCTCCACTCCGGCGGAAGCCTTGGCAAGAGCTCAGCTACTCCTAGACTACCCTCCAACGGCCGACAAGGTCGACGAATGGAGGGCCACAATCCAGAGTCTCATCGGCTTCGCCAACGGCGACATCCCGCGGCAACCAAGCGCCTCGCAGCCGCGGCAAGGCGACAAGGCACGAGCCGATGGAGACGAGACCTGCGGGGGTGCAGCCACCGTGCACTCCCCTTCCCGAAGGCCAAGATCGCCGACTCGTCGGATCCACCTCGACAGTGACTCCACTGCGTCGTCGGATCCGCGAGCTCGTCGCGACCAGCGCCAAGTTCTTCAAGAACGGCAAGACGAAGACGCTCGAACTCGCATCGAGCGCCGGAGAGAAGCGCGGCGTCAATCTGATCAGCGCGCCGGGCCCACTGTCGATATGCATGCGCCAGGGGAACCAGGCGGCTTGCCGTACGCGGTAGGTTGCCCCGCGTTCACTCGTGAGCTGCGGCAAGTCAAGTGGCCCGACAAGAAAAACTTCAAGCCAGATGTGCCAGAAAAGTACGATGGCAGGACGCACCCATCGGAGTTCCTCAGCATCTACACCATCGCGGTGCAGGCTGCGGGAGGACGAGATGACAAGATCCTTGCCAACTACTTCCCTCTGGTGCTCAAGCCAAACGTCAGGTCTTGGCTCATGCACTTGCCGGACAGCTCTATTTCTTCTTGGGCGGATTTGTGCCATCAGTTTGTCGGCGCCTTCACAGGCGGCCACAAACCTCATGGCCAAGAGAGTGATCTTCACCTGCTCGCCCAGAAGGAAGGAGAGTCCTTGCGCAAATTCATACAGAGATTCAGCCGTGTGCATTACAACATCCCCGATGTCCACCCTGCCGTGGTGATCAGTGCATTTCACCAGAATGTGCGAAACCGCAGGATGAGGGAGGAGATGGCGATGCACAAAGTTAAAGACGTCAGCGAGCTCTACGCCCTGGCCGACAGATGTGCACGCGCTGAGGAGGGGAGAAGACTCCCAGGAGAGAATGTGGGAGCAGAATCTGACAGTGAGGAGACCGCCCCGGCAATGAAGAGCCGGCGGCGGAACAACAGAAAGAAGAAAAACCAGGAAGTACTAGTTGTCGAGCAGTCCGGCAATGGAGGTGGCGCCGGCAAGGCTAAGGCAAGTGGCTCCGGCAAGGAGGTTGCCGCTGACACAGACCGCCAAGCCGTGGCGGCCGCCGACAAGCAGGACAGCTCCAACATGCAGTACTGCAAGATACACCGCACCAAGGGCCACGACCTCCAGAGCTGCAAGAAAGTCGAGCAGCTTGTTGAACTGCAGAAGGCAGAATACGAGCGGCGAGACAAGGAGAAGGCCCAGGAAGGTGCTGGTGCGGCAAGTAAGAAGAGACCCGGTCGGGGAGGACGCCGCGGCAAGGCAAAGCAGCGGCAAGGAGACAGACCTCCCCGCGGCCGCGACAAGGAAGAAGACGAAGATGAAGATGACGAAGACATGGAAGACGACGAAGCTGACGAGCAAGAGTTTCAGAAGGCAACAGAGGTCCTTTGCGTTGACGGTGGTGCTTCTCTGCATACCTCGCACCGCCAACTCAAGCAATGGATGCGTGAGGTTAATGCGGCAGAACCATCCATAGAGTCACGCAAACCTCTGAAGTGGTCCAGCGCGCCCATCATCTTTGACATTGAGGATCACCCTGATCGCATCACTGCGGTCGGGTGCTTGCCGATGTTGGTCTCACCAACTATCCGCAACCTCAAGGTCACAAAGATGTTGGTGGACGGCGGGGCCGGCCTGAATCTGATCTCTTCCGCAGTGCTCCAGAAGCTTCAGATCCCCGACAGCGAGCTCGAAGAGACTGGTACATTCCAAGGAATCAACCCAGGACGGAGCAAGCCGAAAGGGAAGATTACACTGCCGGTGACATTTGGCAGTGAGATGAATTTTAGGACTGAGAGAGTCACATTTGACGTTGCCGATTTTCCATTGCCCTACAATGGCATACTTGGCCGTCCAGCACTTGCCAAGTTCATGGCAGCCTCTCATTACGCCTACAACCTACTCAAGATGCCTGGCCCGATAAGCGTCATTTTTGTTCATGGCGACAAGAAGGATGCGCCTATCTGTGCCGACAAGATCTACTGGGATGCAGCAGCCGCCACAGATAGCAAATCACTTGCCGCTGAAGCTCCCGGGGGAAGGAAGAAGACCACTTTGTCCGGCAAGAACTCTGATGCCCACTCCGGCAAGCGCACCTCTTCGGAGTGCTGCGCTACCGTCGAGGACGCACCATCGAGCTCCACCGGCAAGTGCAAGAAGAAGATGGCAGCTCCACCGAAGACCAAGAAAGTGCCCGCCAAGGAGGACGGCACTGGTGGTACCTTCACCATCAGTGCCACGCTTGACCCTAAATAGGAAGGCGAGCTCGTTGCTTTCCTGCGGGCGAATGTCGATGTGTTTCCATGGCAACCATCTGACATCCCCGGTGTTCCCAGGAAAGTAATTGAGCACCACCTAGTTGTCTGTCCTCACGCGCGGCCCGTCAAGCAAAAAGTTAGGAAACATGCAGTGGAGCGCCAAGAATTCATAGCAGAAGAAATCAAGAAGTTGGAAGCAGCAGGCCTTGTCAGAGGAGTGCTTCATCCCACGTGGTTGGCCAATCCGGTGGTTGTACGCAAGGCCAATGGGAAATGGAGATTTTGTATTGACTTCACAGATGTTAATAAAGCTTGTCCCAAAGACCCATTTCCCTTGCCTCGTATTGACCAGATTGTAGACTCCACGGCTGGATGTGATTTGCTTTCATTTCTTGATGCATACTCTGGATACCATCAGATTTTCATGGCACAGGAGGATGAAGAGAAAACCACATTCATTACACCATGTGGCACATACTGTTTCATACGGATGCCTTTCGGTTTGAAGAATGCTGGTTCAACCTTTGCAAGGGTAGTCCATGATGCTTTTGAGCCACAAATACACAGAAATGTAGAAGCCTACATGGATGACATAGTGGTCAAGAGCAAGGACAGAGCAACCCTGGTTCAGGATTTGGATGAAACATTTGCAAATCTGCGCAAGATCAACCTCAAGCTCAACCCCGAGAAGTGCGTGTTTGGAGTCCCTTCCGGCAAGCTTCTCGGGTTCTTTGTGTCTCAGCGGGGAATTGAAGCCAATCCCGACAAGATCAAGGCCATTGAGCAGATTGAAGCACCAAAGCGCGTCAAGGATGTCAGAAGGCTTGCCGGTTGCGTGGCCGCTCTCAGCAGGTTCATCTCTAAGTCGGCTGAGCGCGCCCTGCCATTTTTCAAAATTTTGAAAAAGGCAGGTCCAATGAAATGGACTCCTGAGGCGGAGGCTGCGCTGCAAGACTTGAAGAGGTACTTGTCCTCTGCTCCAATACTTGTCGCACCTAGCCACAAGAGAAGTTGTTGCTGTACATAGCAGCGACCAATCAAGTGGTTAGTGCTGCGTTAGTAGCGGAGAGAGAGGCAGATGATGAGCCGGCAACCGAAGCAGACGCATCCAGCGACAAGCTCTGGTCCCGACAAGGACCGATCTGCGCAGGATTGCGACAAGATACAAAAAAGGATGGTGCAGCGCCCAGTCTACTTTGTCAGTTCCCTTTTGCAAGGGGCTAGGTCAAGGTATTCCGGTGTGCAGAAGTTGCTTTTCGGCCTCCTCATGGCCTCGAGAAAGCTGCGCCATTACTTCCAAGCACATGAGATAACAGTTGTCACTCGCTTTCCGTTGAAGAGGATATTGCAGAATCCAGAAGCAACAGGCAGGATTGTCGAGTGGGCACTGGAACTTTCAAGCTTTGGCCTCAAGTTTGAAAGCACTTCAACTATCCAAAGCAGAGCATTGGCAGAATTTATAGCAGAGTGGACGCCAACGCAAGACGAAGAGATACCGGAGACGAGCATCCCCGTCAAGGAGGCAAGCAAAGAGTGGATTATGTACTTCGACGGTGCTTTCTCGCTGCAAGGCGCCGGTGCCGGCGTGCTGCTTATCGCACCCACCGGAGAGCACCTCAAGTATGTAATCCAAATGCACTTTCCCAAGGAGCAAGCAACCAACAATACTGCAGAGTATGAAGGTTTGCTTGCAGGTCTCAGGATCGCGATAGACCTTGGGATAAGGAAACTCATTGTCAGGGGAGACTCACAGCTTGTCGTCCGCCAAGTGAACAAAGATTATCAGAGTCCGTTGATGGAAGCATACATTGATGAAGTGAGGAATCTAGAAGAGCACTTTGAAGGCCTGCAAATGGAACACGTTCCAAGAGCTCAGAATGATATTGCTGATGGCCTCTCGAAATGTGCCGCACTTAAGTTGCCTGTGGAACCAGGAATTTTTGTGCTCAAGCTAACTCAGCCAACCGTAACACCATCAACATGGCAGAGCAAGAAGAGAAAATTGGTTTCCGGCGACTACTTTCCGGCAGAGCTCCCTGAAGCCGCCGCCAAGAAGGTCCCTAAAATCAACACAAATATCGCTGAGGAGCAGTCTGCTCCGACAAGCCCTATGGTTTGTTTCGTTGAAGCAGACGCTCCCGACAAGTCTTGCTCCGGCAAGCTTGACGGGGATCATCAAGCTCCGGCTGAACCGCAGGTTCTTGCCGTAGAAGCTGATGTTCCCGCAGCGGCAGATATGCCTTTAGTCCTTGTTGTCGAGCCACAGGCTCCAACATGGGCACAGCAGATCGTCCATTTCCTTCAGACAGGAGAACTTCCCGAAGAGCAAGAAGAAGCGGAAAAAGTAGCCCGGCAGTCAAGTATGTATCAGTTTGTTGACAACATCCTGTACAGAAGAAGACTCAACGGAGTGAAATTGAAGTGTATTTGCCGGGAAGATGGACAGAAGCTGTTGGCAGAGATACATGGAGGCATATGTGGTCACCACATTGGCGCAAGAGCACTTGCCGGCAAAGCTTTCCGGCAAGGTTTCTTCTGGCCAGAAGCCCTCCAGGATGCAACTGCACAAGTAACCAAGTGTGAAGCGTGCCAGTTCCATTCAAAACAGATACACCAGCCAGCTCAAGCTCTCCAGACGATCCCTTTATCCTGGCCATTTTTGGTCTGGGGGCTCGACATCCTCGGCCCCTTCCCCCGAGCTGTCGGGGGCTTTGAGTACTTGTACGACGCGATCGACAAGTTCACAAAGTGGCCGGAAGTGGAACCAGTGAGGAAGGCGACAGCACAGTCAGCAGTCAAGTTCTTCAGGTCAATTGTTTGCCGTTTTGGGATTCCTAACCGGATCATCACCGACAACGGCACCCAATTCACGAGTCGCACCTTCATGCAGTACGTCCAAGATCTTGGCGCCAAGGTCTGCTTTGCTTCTGTTGCTCATCCGAGAAGCAACGGTCAAGCAGAGAGGGCAAATGCTGAAGTGCTGCGGGGACTCAAGACCAGGACTTTTGACAGGCTGCGCAAGTGCGGAAGGAATTGGATCGAAGAGCTGCCGGTGGTTCTTTGGTCGATCAGAACGACGCCGAATCGAGCCACTGGCCAGACACCTTTTGCTCTAGTCTATGGAGCAGAAGCAGTTCTCCCCACGGAACTCGTATATGGATCGCCTCGAGTGCTCGCTTATGATGAGCTTGAGCAAGAGCAGCTGCGACAAGATGACGCGCTGCTCCTTGAGGAGGATCGTCTTCAGGCAGCTGTACGAGCCGCTCGTTATCAGCAAGCTTTGCGCCGCTACCACAGCCGCAAAGTTAATGCCAGAAGCTTCGAGGAAGGCGAACTTGTTCTTCGGCGCGTTTAATCCGCCAAGAATTCCAACAAGTTGACGCCGAAGTGGGAAGGCCCCTATCGGGTGAAACGAGTCACTAGGCCCGGCGCTGTCCGCCTTGAGACCGAAGATGGCGTTCCGGTGAGCAACTCCTGGAATATAGAACATCTTAGTAAGTTTTACCCATAGGGCGCGGTTGCCGGGACCCCGTTCTGGCAACCACCCTTTGGTACAAGTCTTGCCGTTGTTGCATGTAATCCTTTGTACAAAGCCGGGCGCAGACCCCGTGCATCAGTAAAGCTCATGTGTTGCACACAACTTGTCAATCTCATGCTTTCATCATTATTTTGCATGTATTATCTGACATTTCGTGCAGCATCCACACCCGGTAAGCGATAAAGAGCCACTAGGCTCCATAACTTTATTTTCTCTTCTTTCTTCTCAAACAAGAAGAAGGTTCATCCACCCACAAGTTAACCGGGGGGGGGGGGAGGAGAAGATAATGGTGTGGGCCACCAAGTGTCGCTCGAGGAAATATCGCCTCGCCGGGAAGCAAACGACAGAAAAGCTAAGTTGCTAAGTTTAAGCAACCAGTTTTTAAATTTTTTAAGTTATCTTCCTCGAACGACAGTACTTTGTATGGAAAACCTGTGCGCGGAGGAACCAACTCGCGGCTAGCTTGCGCCCTTACTTTGTTTCGAGTCTGCTCAACAACTTAAGCATGCTGCAACTAGTTGCGACAAGGTTGCTTGTCGGAGGCGGCATCGCCAGCAGGCTGCTGAAGTTCCGCACTCAGCGCTCGCGGCAAAGGTGTTCGCACCGACAAGTTTCCCTTAAAGCGTAGGGCACAAACATACAAGGGAAGGAGTCAAGTAAAGGAAATAACATTGCATTCGATTGCCTAAGATAGTGTATAATACAGAAATGACTTGTCGCAGATCTAATAATTTTTTTGCCTAAACATGATCTACAGCGACAAGAGAAAAATAAGCTTGGCGGCCTAATCCACGCGGTCGCCATCGAGCCTCTTGACTCCGCTCACCCTGTCCACAATGGGTGCGACAAGGGCCTTGAGCGCTTCAACGTCAGCGGATGAAGGCAGGGACTTGAGGGCTTTGGTGAAGTCGATACCTGGATTGCGGAAGGCCACCTTCATCAACACCTTCTGGAGAGCCTCGGCGCAGACTTGGCGCGACTCCTCCGCCAGCTGCTTTGGGATCTCCTCCCGGAGCCGCTGGAGACCCGTCAACACGCCCTTGAAGAATAGACTGAGCTTGACGCTGGGTTGAAGGTTCTCGTCGGTGGAGTACCCAAGATCCACCATCCCCAGTTCCATCAGCTCATTATGGATGCCGGCGGCGGTGTCCAGAAGACCTTCTGTCCAGTGCATGATGTTGTCTCTGAGATTATTCTGGGCAGTCACGGCATCCGACAGCAACTCCTCGGTGGCCTTGATCTTCTCCAGCAGGCCCGTTTCCCGCTCCTTGGTGCCATCCAACGCCTCCGTCAGGGTGGTCAGTTTCAGCTCCAGGTCCGCCTTGGCATCCTTGGCGGCATCGAGCTCCTTGATTTTATCAGCAAAACGACCCTGCAACTCGCCGAGGGTGTAGGCGTCCTTCTCGCGCTCGCGCTTCAACCCGGCGACCTCCTCGACGCTCTTCTGGAGGGTGGATTCCAGCTGAGCCACCCTCGTCTCCAAATCCTTCTTGGCGGCCTCGGCAGCTGCAGCAGCAACTTTTGCCTCCTGAAGTGGCCCGCCAATCGACTGCTCGCGCACGGCAAGATCTTCCTCATAGCTGTCGAGGTTGATCTTCCGCTGCGCCAGCTCACCTTCCTGCGCGGAGAGCTTCTCGCCGGCAAGCCTCTGCTGCTCCTCGACCTCGGCCTTCTCCAAGATAATGGCCGTGCGCTCCTCAGCAAGCTGCTCCCGCGCCTCTTTTATATCCCGAAGAGTCTCCTTGTTGGCGCACCGGAGCTCTTCCGCGCGTTTCTCCAAGTCAGCTCCCGCCCTCGCGACAAGCGCCTCCCTGGACTCCAGCTTGGCTTGTCGGGCGCGGTAGAGCGACAGCAACTTCCTTAGCAGTTGCTCCTCCTCAGGCTCACCGCTGCTGCCGCTCGAAACATCAACCAGCGACAGCCCGACGGAGGCAAGCAGTTCTGCGTCGAAGGTTTCTCCTTCCACCGGTGCCCTGGAGCTTGATGCCCATGGGAGCTTGATAAAGACACCCTCGCCAGCCTTCAGGTAGGCGCCGGGCTGGGGCTCTTCGGAGTCTGGTGCGGCATCGGTGGCGGGAGGATCGGCGGTCGGTGCAGCGCCTGGCGCTCCTGCGGCCTCAGGGCCGTCAGTGCGACCGCCGGATCCCTCCCCAGCCTCTGCGCCAGCAGCCTTGGCGGCCTCCTCGCCGGCGGACCCATCGGCGCCGGCCTCCTCCTCCATGTTAGCGGCATCAACATTGTCACCGCGGGCGTCCTCCTCGCCGGCAGCCTCAGTCTCCATCGGATCTTCGGCGGATGGATCTGATGGTCAGAAAAAGAAACAACAAGTCAAGCAAATGATCGAAGAAGAAGAACAGAAGAAAAGGACCCAAGGGAAATTCTCAAACAAGAAGATTACCTGCAGTTGGGTCTGTTGCCGCGGTCTCCACCACCGGAGGGTTGTCGGCGCTGCCCCTTGCCGGAGAAGATCCCCTTGTCGGAGAGGCCTCCCTTGCCGGAGAGCGCTCCCTTGGCGGCGAATTCTCCCTTGGAGGCGTAGTTGAAGCAAGCAGGATTTCGGGGGTGACCTCCGGGGCCTCCTGATGAGGCTGAACCTCGGGAGCGGCCTCCGGAACCTCCTGATGAGGCTGCTCTGCTCCTACACAATTCAACAAACCAGATATCAGTGACGGAAGAGCGCCCAAGCACACCTAACCATGAGAAATGAACCAAACACTTACGCTGGGGGCTGTGCTGGGGGCTGCTCTGTTGAAAGGTTGCCGGATCCGGCAAGGTAGTCCCAGACGTGCCTCCTGTCGCCACAGGGGAATCGTCGGCGACGACAACCACCGGAGTCTTGGCTCTCTTCGAAGCCCTCTGAGCTGGCGTCCTGAAGAAGGAGAAGGTTCAGAGTGAAGTCAGTTAGATATAAAATAAAGCAATAAGTTGGAAGATTACAAGTAGCAGCGACAAGATCTTACTCTTCCTCTTCTTCCTCGGAGCTGAGGGCGGAGAGGTCAAACTCCGCTCCGGCACGACGAATTGGGGGAGAAGATTCCCTCGGACGCTTGGCGGGTGCAGGGGGCGCGACTCCAGAAGACCCCGCGCCCGTCGCCGTGGCGGAATGAGGCGCTCCCGCGGCAACAGTGCTTGCCGCGGTGGAGCGCGTCGGGCGGCGAGGCGGTTGCTGCACCGTATGCCGCCCCGCCACTTCCCCAGTCTTGCGGAGGCGTCTCCTTGGCGGGGCAGCGGGCTCCTCCTGCGGCAAGCTACTTGACGGCGGTGGAGAGGCGCCCCCGGCAGGCTTGCTCGGCTCGTCGGCGGGCTCGGTCTGCTCCTCCTCACTGACAAACTCCTCCTGGTCGGCAAGGCTTGCCAGCTCGGCCCTCTCTGCCTCTTCGACAGTGAACCCAAACTTGCCAGCGGCGATAGCCTCTGCCGCCTCCTCCAACCTTGTGGCGATGCGCGCCATCTCCTGATCGGTGGTGTCGCGGGTGAGCCGCCTCTGCTCGTCGGCGCGGATCGGCACCTCCACCAAGGTGTCGAAGAACTGCTGCACTACGTCGTCGGCGGGCTCCTGCCAAGTTGGAACGATTCCATGGGAATCGCACAACGGCGTCATCGCGCGGATGCGGTCAAGCGACGAGTTGTTGCACAAGGGCACGATTCCCCTCGGCAACATGCACCACTCGGGATGATCTGCATCAGGCTTGAACAGCTCCCGCAGCATGCCGTCAAGCTCCAAGGTGGTAAAATTCCAATTCAGACCTGGGCGCAGCCTCATTATGTCCGCCGCGTTCTGGAACTCCCAAGCAGGCCTCCCTCTCTCCTACAAGGGCGCAATGCGGCGGCGAAGGAAGTCCGCGCCAACTGCTCCTACGGTAAGCCCTGCTTGCCAGAGACGCAGAATCCTAGTCACGGCAATCTTCAACTTGGCGTCCTCCGGCGCCAAGTTGCTCCAGTCATTGCCGCACACTATGGGGGTTTTGCGCAGGGCAGTAAAAGGCTGTGGTTCCTCCTCTAAGATCCAACACCAGTCAGCTCTCCACTCCTCCCACTTGCTGCGCAGCTCTCCGTCAAGATACGCTTCCTTCTTGCCGATCCTGGATATCCATGCGATTCCTCCGGCAAGCGGCTCTCCTCTCTCTACGCGGGGCATGAAGTAATGGCGGAAGAGTGCTACGTTTGGGTGGACCCCGACAAAGTTCTCGCAGAGGTGTGCGAAAACGACCATGGTGAGAATGGCGTTGGGGGTGAAGTCAAGGAGGTGGAGGCCATAGGTATTCATGACATCACAGAAAAATTCAGAAAAGGGCGGGCAGAGCCCGCAGTGGAAGAAAATCGCGAAGAAGGGGTACCCGATGGAGACTTTATCGGAAGTGGCGGCGGAGATCACCCTCGTGAAGGAAATATGCCCTAGAGGCAATAATAAAGTTATTATTTATTTCCTTATTTCATGATAAATGTTTATTATTCATGCTAGAATTGTATTAACCGGAAACATAATACATGTGTGAATAAATAGACAAACAGATAGTCACTAGTATGCCTCTACTGGACTAGCTCATTAATCAAAGATGGTTATGTTTCCTAACCATAGACATGTGTTGTCATTTGATTAATGGGATCACCTCATTAGGAGAATGATGTGATTGACATGACCCATTCCGTTAGCTTAGCACTTGATCGTTTAGTATGTTGCTAATGCTTTCTTCATGACTCATACATGTTCCTGTAACTATGAGATTATGCAACTCCCGTTTACCGGAGGAACACTTTGGGTACTACCAAACGTCACA
>LR880970.1:843748525-843762406 GCA_904067115.1 Aegilops sharonensis
TAGCCGTGTGCGGTGCCCCCCTCCACCATATTCCACCTCGGTCATATTGTAGCGGTGCTTAGGCGAAGCCCTGCGACGGTAGAACATCAAGATCGTCACCACGCCGTCGTGCTGACGGAACTCCTTCCCCGACGCTTTGCTGGATCGGAGCTCGGGGATCGTCATCGAGCTGAACGTGTGCCAAGAACTCGGAGGTGCCGGAGTAACGGTGCTTGGATCGGTCGGATCGTGAAGACGTACGACTACATCAACCGCGTTAATATAACGCTTCCGCTTTCGGTCTACGAGGGTACGTGGACGGACACTCTCCCCTCTCGTTGCTATGCCATCACCATGGTCTTGCGTGTTCGTAGGAAATTTTTGAAATTACTACGTTACCCAACACCTCGTGCGCGGGTGCGCCCGCGTCGCCGTCGACCAGAAGAGATAGTACACCTCCCGCAGCTCCTTCCTGTTGAGCAGGGGATCGAAGAGGGCCTTCTCCTTCCGCAGCGCCGCGAGCCGCTGCGCCTCGGCCGATTTCACGCCCTTTCCCTTGTCGGCCTTCGGAGCCATGGGGAGAGGTGGTGGAGGAGGACGACGGCGTTGGTGGCACCGGTGGCAATGGAGGGGGCGGAGCGTCGCTCTCTTTGGGCTCGAGAAGAAAGGGGGATGCGGCGGAGGTTTCTGATGTGACAGTACGGGCAAGTGGGCGCTCTGCCCCTGTACCCCCTGCTTATAAAGAGGGCGAGGGGGCGGGCGTTCCGATCTTTCCCATTAAAGAAAGCCCCACGATCTCCCCCACGACGCCACGTCCGGTACGTGACGTTCGTGGGGGGCGTGGTGGGTCCAAGGCGAGTAATGGCGTAATCCGGACCGCGCGTGCCCGTGCACTGTTTTGGGCCTGGCCCAACAGAGCTTGGCGCCGTGTGTGGCCCAGGCCCGGGGGCTCCTGTCGGTGTACTAGAGTAGGGGTACCCTAGTATCCCGAACTCGTGCACGGGCAGTTGCAGCACCCCGCGGCAGGGCTGGCCTGGTGACCGTCAAGATCATCCAAGGCTCCATTGGAGTCATTCAAGAACAAAGTAATCAAGACCCCGGCAAGAGGAGCTTGCCGAGAAGGCCACTCAAGGCACGAAGGAAACAAGGCCCCGGCAAGAGGAGCTTGCCGGGAAGGCATGGTGGGCGCCTAGCTCCCAGGCGTGACAAGTTTCCTGCCGCGGCAAGGCGCTTGCCGGGGCAGGCAACCTCTCTTCATCTCCGCTCCAGCTCATCCGCCAACGTGTCGCCGCGGGGCTTCCCCAGGGGCGCGTGTCGATGGGCTGTGCAGCCAGCGGGGAGCAGCGATAAGCGGCGCTGACAGGCTACCATCGTGGCAAACGGAGGCGCGCTTGACGGTCCCTGTTACACTGTTCAGGCGACTGAGACGGGCATTAATGACTCTTGTCCCTTGCCGTCAGAGTTAGGTATAGATCACTGTACACTGTACAGTTTGGTGCACCAACCACTGTTTTTACATTTGTACCCTCCTACATGTTGCCACCTGTGGTGACCCCTTGTGCCTATAAAAGGAGGCCCAAGTGCAACGTAGAAAGGGTTCGGTTCCGTTCAACTCATTCGAGACTACACACACTCAGGCTAGGTTTTGTAAGCGCTCTGTGCTCCCTAGCAAGAACACTATAATCCACAAAGCAGCAGTAGGAGTATTATCTCTCCGGAGAGCTCCGAAGCTGGGTAAATCTGCTCGTGTGCATCGCTTCGATCCGCTCTTTGTGCATCCTCCGCCCCCCTCCGAACCACAAGGGACCCAGGTCCCATAGGTGTTCGTGGGCCACGATCAGCTTCCCCGACAAAATACATGTTAGATGCTATAAGGAGATTTCATTTCTCTGTGCATATGCTAGAACTGAACCACCAACACTGAGCATCATCAATGTGTGCCACTTTAATCGCTGACCAGATTGATACTTAAGTGCTCGATATGCAGCCCAAACTATTGCAGGTACTTTGTGTGGTTCTAACTATCCATGTTTATATTTAAATGTCAATAAGATCAGTATGGATGTGGAGCCATGGTTCTCTCACTAGCGACAATGTGTATTCTTGCAGTTAGAATGGAGTTGTTTTAAATACTAGACTACCTACAGGACTGAGCGCTACAGGTGCGGAGGATAGTTCTTCCGATTAATCGTCGTGTTGAGGCAAGTGCACGGCGGACCTTTTCTACGTATACTTGACTGTGTTGTTGATGCAGGTACACACCCTCCTCTCTTCTTCCTGATATTTTCCTTCCCCTTTCTTCCAGTGCCCTACTTCTAGACCATCTCATCTATGTAGTCATGAAATTTCATTTTTCTAAAATTTAATTCAGGTCTATGAAAATAAGTTGAGTAGTTTGACTAGAGGATGACAGAGGACGTCGAGATTTTGATCCAGCAGCCTTGCCCCCTTTCGTCTGGCGTGCCGCCTGCAGGAGATTACGTTCTAGATCTTCAGAATTTTTAGGTACTCACTCTCCCTTGATGCTCTTTGATCGAACCTACTTTGCAGGAAAGCGTGCCAGTAGTAAGAAGTTTTAACAAGTCTGTTACTGAAAGTGTTGTAGGCACTGATGTGATCCGAGGTGACCAACCTGAACAGCAGTTTAGTGAAGGTATACTCAGACCCGAGGATCCTAGAAAATTATAAATTATAGATGTTTGCATAGCCAGATCATTGATGGGTGCATATTATTGTGCACACAAGCAAACTTAGTTGAGTACTTCATTGATTAATTTGGACTAACTGAATGTGATCTTCCCAATCTAATATGTGTACTTCTAGCTCTAAGGACTAGCAAGAGTTGAATATTGGAGGTTGTAAATGATGGAACTCATATAACTGAATGTGAATGAAGTACCGATAGTTGCTAATTTTGTATTTTTGGTTTGTACAACTTAGGTGTTTGATACAGTTCTCCTAAAAGGTAGAAGTGTCTGAGGTGATTTCTTCTTTGCATGATATTACAGTGTCTTCCCGTATTTTCTGTTTTTTGTAGGCATGTTAAAATGTTGTTGTTCCTTTTGACCACACTAATGTGTCTGTCCACTCACCAGTCACCACGCCTAACTATTTTCTATTTATTTTTTTGTAGGAAATCTACTTGCTCTTTCAAGCTATGAATATTTTAGATCAGTATATTTTAAGGTTGTAAAGACTGATGTGTCGGCTAAAGATTAAAGATCATAAATTCATTGTTTACCCTACCAAGTTTATTTCTCTTTGACGATTATTCTAGAAACTATATTATAAGTCCATTGCTACTTTTTACATGTAACTTATGGTATATCCTCATATATGTCAAGACTATAAATAAGTGTCTTTGTCCTGCTCATACATCTTTTCATTATGATCAGCGTTAACCTCTCCTGTTGCCTTGGGGTGCAAAGTGAATATGTTGATATTGATGTCATTTTAGTCTTGACTAGATAAGGTGAACCTTACTCTTGAATTTTCTTGGGGAAGTGTTCCAACCAAATGTTGTGTGCACCCAATCGTACAATAATGACCAATTGGTTGTAAACTTGTAGCAACCTGATAAGCTTTGTCCCATCGATTAGCAGGATCGGTGTTTCTCTTAGACATGTAAAGAAAGGTTACATGAGTTGAGATTAGGAATCAAACAATACAGAAAAATGTGCTAAGTCAAGATAGGGCCGCATAGGAACGCCTCAGGAGGCCCGCCATTGGCGGGCTCTAACCACTAGATTTTTACAACTCATACGCAAATAGTCGAGCGAGTCAATGAGGAAGGGCGGGGGAAGCTGCAACTTGCGACCGAAAACTGGGCCGAATACAAAACACAGTTTCGCGGGGGCGAGTGGCGCATGTGCCACACATTGCCCGGACAGGTGGGCCCTCTCCTATCGTCTGGATAGAGCCGGCGGGGAGGAGGATGCTGCTGCGGCGGCGGCGCCGCCGGACCGCCCTCCGCGAAGGCGGTCGCCCCGCTGCGAGGGGAGGAGAGGAAGATGAGGAGCTCGGGCCTGACGCGGGCGGCTCCAGGCGCTGATGCGACACCCAGGGGGTCGCCCCGCACCGCGCTCGCCGCTCATCCCTTCTTCGCATCTTCGCCCACAGGGCCACAGCCCAGGGTAAGCTCGTGGCCTCCCTGTTGGGTGGCACCCACATTTCCCCTCACATATGGAGCCTCACTGCTGCGCGCGACTTCTCGATTTGGTAGTCTAATCCCCCGACTCTGATGAGATGATAACTAACTGCAAGCTCTTGACAGAATAATAAGTCTGACATCCTGCATAACACTGTCTCCACCGTTTCAATACATCTCAAAGGCCTCTTTGATTCGCAGGATTCTGAAAACGTTGGAATAGGAAAAACGTAGGATTGAAATGTCATGCTCATCTCAATCCAACGGGATTTTTAGTTGTTTGATTGCATCATAGGAAAAACAAAGGATTCTTTTAAAGAGGTTTGAGCGGATGCTAAAAATCCTACCGGAAGTAGTACAAAAAAATCCTTAGGAAAGATTACTATAAAGGATTCAATCCTATGAATCAAACAACCAACATAGAAAAAATCCCTAACAATTCTAATCCTCCAAAATTCCTATGAAAATCCTTTGAATCAAAACAGCCCCAAATGTACACTATCTAGAAAAGACTGGCGAGGGTGTTAGGCACTTCTTCTTCATCCAGATCAGTAGCCAATCAAGTTTACAATCAGTTAGCCTAGTTCGTTCAGAATGGGCAATAATGTGAACAAAATTAGACTTCAGTGAGCATATACCGGTGCGAGATGCACATGTATTAATGGATAGTGAACAATTGGTCTGCATGTGCGTTTTTTGGGGATGGGATGCGATAGTTTGACTACGATTGCAGCTGGACACACCTACTGTATCCAGATGGGGTATGATTTTCTTCAGGACTGGGATGCTACTGACTGGAGATATTATTAAGTGTACAGAGCACTTGCTACTGCTAGTTGTTGCATTGAGTTTAGTTTACGAAGCATGGACTTAATTAGGTGCTCTATCCAAGAAATGGGGTGAAAAGACTCCAACTCGCATGTGCTTGTTAAGAGATGAAGATTATAAGTATTGACCCCTAAAGTCACCAAGACTTAATTGACTAATTGACTCTGCTCTCTAGTGCAAACTATTGCATTGGATTTTCAGTACTGGTGTTGGGCAGACGGACCCAAGCTAATCCCCATCCACTCTCTTTCCACCGAATTTGTCCTGTGCCTGATGGTGTCTGCACGGTGAAGAACTGCAGACCACCTAAGCTTCCTGTGTCATGTAAGTCATCCTATTTACTCCTCAACGCTTGCACATTTCTTGCATATTAGGCACACAGAGAATGCATAAGCTGGTAATGAGAGTTCTTTTTATCTTTGTTGCTGTAGTTTAAACTCCAGTGGAGCGATGGCTGGAGGACCGATTCGGATCTGGAATGAGTGGGCGACACAAATCCTCGTCCTGCTCAGCTTCACACTGCAGGTTTTCCTCTTTCTCTTCGCTAGGACCCGTCGACATGGACCCTCCACCGTGCTGAAGATCCTACTCTGGCTGGCGTACCTTATGGCCGACTCCACCGCTGTCTACACTCTTGGCCATCTTTCCATCAGAATTTCGCCACGCGAGGAGAAGCTCGCGGTATTCTGGGCGCCTTTCCTCCTGGTGCATCTTGGTAGCCAGGACACCATCACCGCCTACGCCCTTGAGGACAACAAGCTCTGGCCACGTCATCTTTTAAATCTTGGTGTCCAAGCCTTTGCGGTTGCTTATGTCCTCTATAGGCATATCGCCGAGATCCCCACCTTGTTGGGATCGGCTACCGTCTTGATGTTCATCGTCGGTGTCATCAAGTATGGGGAAAGGATATGGGCCCTCAAGTGTGCCAACCTGAACAACATCTTGAGTTCTATCAGAGAGCTTCAGGCTCTCCCTACTTACTACAGTGGGCTTCCGCGCCGCAGACCGAGGGAAGAAGTGCGGGATTACATGGGGCGTCAGCTCAGAGAACCGTTTGCAGAAGTGCGCGATGAGGAAGAGCTCCTGCTGTTTGCGCACGGCCTGCTCCCTCTTTGCAAGGGTGCTATGGCGGATCTTCCTGTGGCTTTGGTCTTGAGGTACAGTATAATGAACTGGAACTGGGAATGGAACTGGAAAGCTACGGTCAAAGTGGTGGAGATGGAGCTCTCCCTTATGTATGACATCCTCTACACCAAGGCTGCAGTGATCCACAACTGGTATGGCTACTGCATCCATGTATTCTCGCTGCTTGCGACTGTCGTCGCGTTCATACTGTTCCAGTTAAGTGGTAATAAAGATCGTTACAGCAGAGTTGATGTTGGCATCACTTACATCTTGTTGGTTGGTGCCTTTCTCCTGGACATGGTGTCAGTGTTGAGTGCTTTGGGGTCGACCTGGGCATGTCATTTATTGTGGGCTAGAGGCTGGAGTCAGCTTGGTCTTGTCATCCTGTCTCTTCGCCGACATCTCAACGCGGCTAGAGGCAACAGAAGGTGGTCAGGCTCCATTGGGCAGTTTGACTTGTTGCATTTCTGCCGTCGTGACAAGACCAAGCTAAGCAGTAGAGTGGCCAAGATGATAGGGCTCAAGGATTGGTGGAACAAATGGTGCTATTCAGAGACCCTAGTGATTTCAGAGGATGCCAAGGATTTGGTGTTCCAACGTGTGTGGCAAGTACTGAAGGAGATTCATGTTCCTGGAGGATGGCATGAAGGAGCCCAGGCAATGAGAATTCGGTATGAGAGTCAGTCCACACCGATGGCTATGATGCCAACCGAAATTACGGGTTTTGCTCCGGAATCATACGAAGATACTGCCAGGAGGCGTTTGAAATTAGCCGAAGCTCTGGGCTTCGGTTCTGAACTCCAAGAGGTGATCCTTACTTGGCATCTCTTTACAGATGTTTTCCTCTTGCGCAGCGGCACCCCCGAGGACAAGGATGCAGCATATTGGAAGGCGATCAAGGCACTGTCAAATTACATGGTTTTCCTCATTGCTGTACGCCCAGACACGATACCCAGTCTCGAGCTACGCAGCCTGTATGAAGCAACTCGTGATTCTTTGGATCAAGTATGGGGTACGTCTGGTCAGCGTTATGGTATGAGCAGTGGGATTGATAGAAAGCGAAATGTAATTCTCCGGCGTGGAGAAGAATATGCCAATCTGTTTCTAGACCTGGTAGATACACAGAATCCTAACAAGCCAGACATCATACCTTTTTACGAACATATTGATCGTGCTGGCATGGAAAAACTGAAGAGGCGTTTGATGCCAGATCTGGAATCCTCGTGCCCAGGTGGTGTGTTGGATATGACCAAAGCGTTGGTGCTCATCCTTGATGCATGGGTGCGCCTGCTCATCTTTGCGTCTGTCCGATGCAGCAGAGATGCCCATGCCAGACAGATCAACTGTGGCGGTGAGCTCACGACCGTCGTCTGGCTCATGGAGGAACACGCTTCCATGTTTTTCAAGCCATATGAAGAAGAGAAGTATACCCGTCCACCGGCAGATTCAGAAAGTGAGGAAATTTAACTCGGAGACCGTCCTCGCATGGTCTTGGATGAATCCCGTTCATCAGAATATTCAGAAAGTGAGGAAATTCCACTCGGAGAGCAATTTCGCATGGCGTGGTTCACGAGGAAAAAAATAGTAAAACATGGCAACCTGGTGCTGCTTGCTGCTGTCTAATAAATTATGGATTACTGTATCTCCTCTGCTTATGTTCCTTAGTTAATAGAAGCTGCGTTGTACTGCCAACTTCTATTCAATGCAAAACTTGGTTCTTTTTCAATTTTTTCTTGGGATGATTGTGGATCATATATTACGTATGGCATACTGAGTAAGTTGTGCTCATAATGAGATTCTATCTTCTCATACTAAATCGGAAATCCTCTTGCTACGGTGTTTATGTTTTTGTGTTGCTGATATCTATTTTCATGTTCTTCTCTACGGTGTCGGTGCTAGTGCTATACCGCAATATACTCCACTAAGTTCTGCTGTTCTATTTCTCTGGAAGAATTTTCAACACTCTAGGGCAATCCATGAAAGTGTTCTCTTTTCCCTTTTATACATTTTATTGTCTCATGGAGTAATTAATGTAGTAATAATGATTTTTTTACTATTTGATCTAGACCAACAGCCACACAGTTCAAATTAATGTACAGTACTAAGGAATCATTTTAGATATAACAGCGCCTCCATGTTTTCGGTTGGTACATGGACCCTTCTTGGGATATTTTCTTCTTGTTGGAGTTTGCTTGACTCGAAGCCTTGCAAACATATTGGAGCTCACAAAATGCAACAAAGGTATATATACCATACTCACATTCTTGTCAAGATGTCTCCTGAATCACGCGAACGCCTAACCTCTGACCCCTTTGCTCGATATGGATCCAGAGGACGGGCACGCGCGTTGAGAGCATATAACCTGGTGTCATCGCATAGGAAATGGCGGATGTTGCAGTTTTGCCGGGGAGGCCGGGAACGAGGAAGAATACCGTGTGATGTGCTGGGGGTCCTAAAAGTATATATTAAACATGATTAGTGTTGAACCATTAAAATATGTATACCCCGTTGCAACGCACGTGCAATTATCTAGTCAAAATGTAAGTTTTGACCCTGAATTGTACGAAGAAACTGCCACGAGGTGTAGGAAATTAGAAGATGCTCAGGGCTTTGGGTGCTGAACTCCAACAGGTGATCCTTAGCTTCCAAGTCTTCACGGATATTTTCCTCTTGTCCAGAAGCGGCACCTTCAAAGCTTGGTGCAACATCATCAACATATCTGAAGGGAATCAAGGTGCTGTCAGATTACATGGTGTTCCTCATTGCTAGACGCCCTAACACAATAGTGGGTCTCGAGCTACGCAGCACATACGAAGCAACCTGCGATGCTTTGGAGGGCATGTGGCATGAACGTTGTGATGAAACATCTGTTGCAACAAGAGAGGAGACACTTCCATGCACCTTGAAAAACAGTTCGTACAGGAGCTTAGAGAGTCAACCATCATTCTCCAGCATGGAGCTATGCATGCCAAATTCCTGGGCGAAGTGGTTGATGGAGACGAACCTACTGCCAGTTCTAGCACCAAATATTTGCACAGCATTATGCAACGATTTGGCGCTGATATGTTGCAGCGTTTGATGCCAGATGCAGATGATCTATGCATGGGGTGCAGCAGAGATCGTGTATTCAATGTGCCCAAATGGTTGGCGCTCATCTTCAACGGATGGGTGCGTCTCCTCATCATCGTTTCCATCCGATGCAGCAGAGACGCCCATGCCAGAACACGCTGGCTCATGGAAGAACACGCTGCCATGTTTCTCAAGCCACCTGCAGACGTTCCTCGGCTTGCTTCCTATTGGAGTGAAACTGGTTCATCGGAGGATCTAGAAAGTGCCGCTGCTTTGTAATGCCCAATTAATTGTCGACTAATGTATCTCCTCTACTTCTATTCCTTTTCAAAGATGCCTGTCATCACGTAAATTTGTTCCTTTAGACAAAGAAAGCTCTTCTCTTGTTACTCCAAAGCCGGCCATCGCAGAAATTTGTACTCTATTCACTCTGTTGTTTTACCCCGTACTCTTTTACTCTTTCACTCTGTTGCTTCTTGTGATATATATATATGGTGCTATGCTTTTGGGGAAGGCGTCTGCATCTCTCTATGTGTGCACAACAATTTGACAAGCTGCAACCGATGTGAAGATTAATTCTGCAACGAGAGAAAGTACCATGACTCGTGATGAGTAGCCTGCGAGGACCTTCAGTTTGACTCAGGCAAACAGATGCGTGCATTTTTATATCACTAGATCTTAAATGTATCTAAGCTTATGTATCATGAATTCATGACAATATGAAGTATGCCAGTTTTACAAAATGACCATTTCCATCCCCATTTGTCTACAACTCTACATGCATGAGCTATTTGCATCTCATATTCTACTGCTGTGTTGGGATTTTGTTTCAGCGATCTGAAATTTTGCGGTGGAAGGGGAGGCCGTGAAGGCCATAGAAAACTGACTGAAGAGTTGGCGCCCAACTTGCTAGAGAATGACATGGATTTACATTTTGATCTTATAAGTCTTCACTTCATTGAGCTAATTCGTTCCAGAAAATGGTAACTGGCCGAATTTATTTTGGAGGTGGGAAATTGGGTTATATGGTTTTATTAATCTGGCTATTTTTTACTGGCAGCACAGAAGCACTTGAGTTTGGCCAGAAAAAGTTGACACCCTTTGGTAAAGTTTCCAAGTATGTTGAGAAATTAGAGGTATAACTTTTTATAACCCTAGACGTATTAGACAACTTCAAATCTCGTTTACATATACTAGAAGGAATTTGGTTGTCTGTGATACATGAGATATTATGCATTATTTTTGAAGGATATATCAAAATAGTACGGATGCCAGACCACCATGAAATTTCTCCTGTGTTGTACCCATCTGGATTCTGATTGATATCACCATCTTTGTTGAATTTGCCAGACTATGATGTGGTTTCATTATGTTTAATGATTACAACAGATCCAATTTCAGCATGATATTTGCATTGAATTAGTTTTAGCTTGTCACATACTATCAATAAAACATGATCTTTTCTTTTGTGTTGCCCAAGTACGGAGAAGTAGCCCATTATCATCACCGATACCGGGTGCTGCTAGATTTACTGAACGCAACATGAGTTGCATATGGTTGAAGTAGAGAAGCACCATTCAACCAGTTATATGTAACTTTCTTAGCATGTCACATATGGGGATGTTTTGATTTTGTTTTGCGTGAGTAACTATGGAGATCCTTGTGTTATTCTGCATGGCTAGTATAGCTCATTTAGTCATTTTCTAGCCCATCTAAGATAATTTTCACAAATATTGTTTACAAAAAGTACTTCATTGTGGAAGCTACTAATTCACTTTAATTGAGATTTCACTATTAGTGTTGTCAGCATCATGATGCATACATGACATTTGAACTCTTGGAGCAGGATTCTTACCCACCGTTTTGTTTGAAGGCCTTTCTGGACAAGTAAGGTGCAACCATGATCAGAAAGGAAAAAGGCTATTATCACCCCTGGACTCATTTGCCCTTGAGAGTGCGGAAACAACACCGAGAGTTTTTCACATTTTCCGTTAAAAGAACAGCAAGATGCACATATCTGCAGCGACCTGACATTGTTGACAGTGTTGTACTTTGATAGAGTGGTGCTGTATGTGTTTTTTTTTCGTCGGGTCGTCAGTATTATGCTCCCCCTTAGTCGTCGTTAAACATGTACATATGGAAGCGCTGAGCCATTCTGTATTATTCGTTCAGATTGCTTTGGTGTGATCCAGTTTGCTGTCCGCTGGATTTCTTTTTTGTCCATCCATTCTGCACTCTAGTGCGGCGAGAAAAAGAAAGGCGGGAGTACTTACCCTAAAACAAAAGAGTCGAAATTCCAATTCGAGAATCCAGATAAAGCGGCGTTTGGTTTTTAGCTGTTTACCATAGTGAACTCCAGGAATTTTGCGAAGGCCAGATCATGTTAGCGCGCGGTTGGTAAAAAGCGCTCGCAAGGGATGCTTCTGCAAAAGCGTCTTACATTTAACCACCCGGCAAGTGTGGTTAGCGATCTCATCTCAAAAATCTAAAAAAAAAGCGTCTTACATTTTTAAACAGAAGGGGGGGTACTCATTTTTTTATCTTCATATATTAGGTTTTGTTTCAAGTCAAACTTCTTGAACTTTGACAGAGTTTATCCAAAAAAATGTAAACATTCACAATAACAAATCAATATCATTAGATATGTCGTCATGGAATATATTTTCATATTATATTTATTTGGTATTGTGGATCTTTGCTATTTTTAATAATAAATTTGATCAAACTCTATAAGTTCGAGTCAAGGCAAACCCAATATGGGTAGTAAAAACAAACGGAGGGAGTAAAATCCCAGCCATTTCTATAGCTACAAGCTGCATCAGCAAGTACACTGTATTCAAAGTATAACACACTCCATCCCGCAAAAAAGAAAAAAAAAGGTATAAACACACTCCATTGCACGTCTTTATTCTCTCCGTTCAGCACACGGCCCCGGCGGAGCACCTCAGAGCACCGGCGTCCTTGCTCAGCGATCTCACCTCGCTGGAGCTCGCCGCCGGGAACGCCTGATGCCTGTTGTAATTCGGCCGCACCCTGTTGCCCGTCTGCTTGAAGACGGCGCCGTTCTCAAACGAGTCCCCGGTGGAGTGCCAATGCCAGTCCTCTCCGGCTGCATCTCCGACCGGCATCCTTCTCGTCACCTGCAAAGAATATATCAAGATCAGAAGGCAATTCAAACGCCACAATTCTCAAATCATCTTTAAAGAAAATATATCAGGCACCAACGTTGGCGCTGTCCGTTGTGGAGGCGATGAACAGGTTGCCCTGGCTCTTGACAGTCGGCTCCATGCTTCCTCCGATGGCGTATGCCCTCCACCCGTCGTACAAGTTGTTGACGACGTGGGCGTAGCCGTGCCGTATCCTCGGCATGCGCTGGTTCACGTTGGGCCCGAAGCGGTTGAACACCACGGTGACCCGCATCCGGCGATCGGCAATGTGCTGGTCGTCGTGGCCCAGCAGCATGACCTTGTCGTGGTCGTGGAACCAGTTGTTGGAGACGGTCACGTCCGTGGAGGCCGTCCTGGCAGCGCGACAGCGTGTTGTGGTCGATCCACACCTTGGAGCTGGACAGCAGCCGGATGGCGTCGCCGTCGCCGACTTCCACGTTCTGCACGGCACCGCCGGGCCGGACGACCTGTCCCGGGGCCTGCGTGCGCACGTGGTGCACGTGGAGCCCGTGGATGACCACGTTGCTCACCTTGTAGAGCACGATGCCGGCGCCCCGGCAGTCGATCGCGGTGAAGCTCTTGACGAAGAGCGGCTGCGCCAGCCCATGTTTGACGTGACGTGCCTTGTAGCTAGAGAGTAGGAGAATCGAGAATGAGCATGTTTCCCTTTCAATTCAGATTTGGGTGGTGGGTCTATTCATAAAGGAAGGGAAAGGAAAACGTTTCGAAACAACCGACTGAATTTAAGCACGGCGTAATTAAACCGCTAGCAGCATCGTCGGATCTCTGTTCATTAATGACGCGTGATCGCCTTGTCTGTACCTCTGGCCTTGACTTCACGTGATAGCATCTTGATACTACCTAGAAACTTATCCAAAAGTCAGAAAGCAACATAGCTTTCACATTAGCATCTAATAATCATATCATGCATGCTGATACTACTTGGAAACTAAGCAGAAGGCTGTAGCAAAATAATACCACCATCATCCATTACTTAGACATCAGCTTTGCATAGCCAAAAGCTAGTCATCGACTACTTAGAAACTAGTGTTTTTGCAACCAAAAGGATCCAACAATATGGTAGACCACCAATCAATCTTACTCAGAAAGGGCTAGAGTTAACAGCAGGATCATCGCCAAGGTTACTAGCAGGATCATTGTTTCCAAGGTTCCCAACAAGATCATCACTGGCACGTTTGCCAGCAGGATAATTGTCAGATAAGTATGTATACACCCAACGCTCCAGGTATTCTTGACCCATGCTGACAAGAAAACCTCGATGGACTGCAAATTCTGGCTTGCATAGATGCATCCCGACCGACATCCTCGCATCAGGTGGCAACGGAATCTTCTTGAGCATGTCCCATAAAGGAGCATTTGGGTCCTTTGGGGCTACAGTCTGTACTGGACTTGCAAGGGTTTCTCGTATGCCTATCAAAGTACTTGTGAGCAGCACATCCATATCAGTGTCATCTTGTGATGCTTGAGCTGATCTTGGCTTTGACTTTTTAGCTTTATCATTTTGTGGTGGTGGCAGAGTATTTGGCTTTGCACTTTTTTTGAAAC
>LR880970.1:843762658-843783633 GCA_904067115.1 Aegilops sharonensis
TACTACCTAGAAACTTATCCAAAAGTCAGAAAGCAACATAGCTTTCACATTAGCATCTAATAATCATATCATGCATGCTGATACTACTTGGAAACTAAGCAGAAGGCTGTAGCAAAATAATACCACCATCATCCATTACTTAGACATCAGCTTTGCATAGCCAAAAGCTAGTCATCGACTACTTAGAAACTAGTGTTTTTGCAACCAAAAGGATCCAACAATATGGTAGACCACCAATCAATCTTACTCAGAAAGGGCTAGAGTTAACAGCAGGATCATCGCCAAGGTTACTAGCAGGATCATTGTTTCCAAGGTTCCCAACAAGATCATCACTGGCACGTTTGCCAGCAGGATAATTGTCAGATAAGTATGTATACACCCAACGCTCCAGGTATTCTTGACCCATGCTGACAAGAAAACCTCGATGGACTGCAAATTCTGGCTTGCATAGATGCATCCCGACCGACATCCTCGCATCAGGTGGCAACGGAATCTTCTTGAGCATGTCCCATAAATGAGCATTTGGGTCCTTTGGGGCTACAGTCTGTACTGGACTTGCAAGAGTTTCTCGTATGCCTATCAAAGTACTTGTGAGCAGCACATCCATATCAGTGTCATCTTGTGATGCTTGAGCTGATCTTGGCTTTGACTTTTTAGCTTTATCATTTTGTGGTGGTGGCAGAGTATTTGGCTTTGCACTTTTTTTGAAACTTTTCTTGTTAGGCTTTAGAGCCGCAACATTGGAGGAGGAAACTTGACTATCAGTTGCAGCAAGAGCAGCCACCGCTTCACAATCATCACTATCTGTGTCTAATTTATCCGAGTCATGACCTGTTGGACCCTTCGCTTCATCAAAGGTGGACATATCATTCATCATGTCATCTTNGGAGGAGGAAACTTGACTATCAGTTGCAGCAAGAGCAGCCACCGCTTCACAATCATCACTATCTGTGTCTAATTTATCCGAGTCATGACCTGTTGGACCCTTCGCTTCATCAAAGGTGGACATATCATTCATCATGTCATCTTTTACCTTATCATCATTGTCAGTTTCAGCTGCAGAGAAAGGGTCTTGCATAAAAGAGCCATCTGCCGAGGAGCCACTAAATAATTCCTTCAACTTGTCGTAGAACTGAATCGGTTTAGAGAGAATTCCACGATCATTGGCCTACATGAATTTTATTGTTAGTTCCACATCATTAGTTGAACAGTCGACAAATAGATAATTTGTATGAGATAATTACCGATAAGCCATCTAGAGTAGATTGAGAGAGTATCACTTGTTTGTTGACATCATCAAACCCACTGCCACTCTCATTGCTATATCTAGCAACTAGCCCCCATGTCTCTTTATGACGCCTAAAGTGACGTTGAACTTGCTCGACACTATAAGAACAGCCATACTTCTTATTTATTGCTGTTGTGCAAGCAGTGTGATGCATCTTCTTGAATACTGCTTTAGGAGGCATCTCAATCTTCTTCTCAATGTACCAGTCAAGAAGAAACTCAGATATAGCTACAGGCCAATTTATAGGTTTTGCCCTTGCATTCTTGTCACCTTTGCATTCTTTCCCCTTACNCACTTGTTTGTTGACATCATCAAACCCACTGCCACTCTCATTGCTATATCTAGCAACTAGCCCCCATGTCTCTTTATGACGCCTAAAGTGACGTTGAACTTGCTCGACACTATAAGAACAGCCATACTTCTTATTTATTGCTGTTGTGCAAGCAGTGTGATGCATCTTCTTGAATACTGCTTTAGGAGGCATCTCAATCTTCTTCTCAATGTACCAGTCAAGAGGAAACTCAGATATAGCTACAGGCCAATTTATAGGTTTTGCCCTTGCATTCTTGTCACCTTTGCATTCTTTCCCCTTACTGATCATATTGCTTTCAGCTTCATCCATTTTATGAACTACAAGATGATACATGACATAAATAGTAATGACAGAACAAGGAAATAATGATAGCATCCATAAAAAAAATTGGCATACAAACAACCAGATCCATTACATGATAGAAGCGTCCATAATATAAATTCACTGCCTTGCAAATAACCAAATCAAGTACAAGATACTGGCACACATAATAGAAAACTATTGTCTTGCAAGCAAGCCGAAAGTAAAACAAATTGCAGCAAAGGGAATATCAATGATGAAATTGACGACGCTCCCACATAGTATTTGCTAGATTGTCTCGCTTTGCCACCCATTGCCTATTGTCCCTTCCATTATCTGTTGCAACTCTAGATGACCTAGGCAGCTTATTATACCAACGATCTTCATCATATATGATGTTGTCAGGACCATTATCAAGGATCCAATTGTGTAGAACACAACAGGCTATGACAATCTTCACTTGTTTTCTAAATGGAAAGAATGGCTTGTTTGCAAGAATTTTAAAACGATTCTTTAAGGTCCCAAATGCTCGCTCAACGGTTGTACGAAGGGATGAATGTCGAAGGTTGAATAATTCTTGTGGCGTTTCTGGACGTCTCCCACCCCCGAACTCCTTCAAGTGGTATCGGACACCTCTATATGGCGGTAGTATACCAGGCCTTGCTGCATACCCAGCATCAGCTAAGTAATATTTGCCTACAAGAAAATATGAGACGAATGGTTTTACTGCCTTTTCAAAGTTATTGTACACCTAAAATAGCTAATGTGTCGTGCGAACCTTCCGGCATTGGAATCCCATTTGTTCTGTTAAGGGCAGCCTTCAGAACTACCGAGTCATGAGTAGACCCCTCCCATCCAGCAAGTACATAGGTAAACCTCAAATCAAAATCCACAACCGCAAGGACATTCTGGGTTGGGTATGACTTCCGACCTCGAAATCTGTTCGCTATGTTCTGCGGGACAAATGCAGGGATGTGGGTGCCATCAAGTGCCCCAATGCAGTCCTATATTAATTACAAGGAGTTGTATTAGTCGAACAATTGGATGATGCAAACTAAAATGTCGAACAGATGTAACACTAGGTACCTCAAAGTAGGGGTAGAACCGACCGGGGCTATCAAGTATCTTTTGGTGGGTCTCTATTGACCTAAGATTTATCATATCTTTCGCAAGATAACACAAGGCATTCAAGACCTCATGGAAGCTTTGGCTTACTGTATAGCTAGATCTCTTGAGGAAAAATCCGACCACTCTATTTCGCAAATTATGGCCGACTGTATGTAGGAAAATGGCTAATTTTTCTTCAACTGATACATGCACTGAATCACATACAAGACCGGCATCACGCAAATGGGTTGATAGCTTCCAAAACACGTCTTTCCTCATCCGGAGTTGACTGATGCAATTTTTATCGGTTGAATTGTACAGGTCATTCAACTTTTTTTGCCTCTCCAGATCTCTATCAACCAATGGCCCATATTTTCTTCGACACATTCTAAGACTGTAATGTCTACGTCGACGACGCCACCGGACAATGGCCAACATTACAGCTAGAACACCTAACACCCGTCGTTTCTTGATAACATAATGGACAGATTCCGTATACATCTGGATATTAGATGAAATAAATGTATAAGGAACAAGTGAGATGTACGTATATGTAGTCAGTAGAACCAATAATAGAGAGATTGATCTACGCCAGATTTAAGGTTACATGCGTGCACACATATATGCAAAGTACTGCTAGATTATTGCTCTAGTAAGAGGTTTCTTCAGATCTGGAAGGTTGTAGCTTGCAATCAAGTAAAAAAAAAAGAATCCAAATAAAAAGGAGCACTAGATGCCTTCATACTAGGAAGTTCTAATCACAAGAACAAATAAACAGAGAAGGGGGCAGCAAATCGTGGCACACATGATAGGGTAAAAATTGCAGTCTCACCTTTAGGATTTCACCAGATCTGACTAGGAACTAGAAATATTGTTGGGGGAAAGAAGAATCAAAGCCAATAATCAGTTTCCCATGCGATTCCTTCTCCCCTTCTCTCAAGAACAAACCCAGAGAGAGAGAGAACAGATTGTGAGCTGTGGGGAGGGGAAACGAGAGTGGAGGTGGAGGGGAAAGTGCGTTGCCCATATATTACCGGGTTAGTAAATTATAAGTGGGGCCATCTTGCCCAGGCAGGTTGGGGAGAGGGCCAGGCGTCCGATTTGCTACGCCTGGAGCCAGGCAACTTACCCAGGCAACTTCACCAGGCAGAAAAATCCCAGGTCACTAACCAAACACACCCCAGGCAGATTCCAGGCAAGCTCCAGGCCAGGCAGATTGAAATGTGGACATGAACCAAACTGGCCCTCATTCCTATGTTGTTGACCAGGACCTTTGACCGTTGACTTTCTAAATAAAATAAAATTTGGAAAAGTTTACATTTTTTTAAAAACACGTATTTCAAAAAGCTTAGGAATTTGGAAAAGTTTACAAATTTCAAAACAAAAACCATGTATCTGAAAAAGTTCACAGATGTGAAAAAAATCACGAATTTCCGAATTTTGAAACATGTTCATGTGTTTTAAGAAAATGTTCGTGAATAGATAAATGTTCACAAATTTGATTTTTCTCTGTGAATTTCGAAAGAATATTCAAAAAAATTTGGAAAAAGTTCCTGAATTTGGATTTTTTTTAGAATTCGTAAAAGAAAAGTTCATGAAAATTAAAATGAAAAAAAAGAGAATAAACCCAACCTCTAAAACGGATGGAAAAGAAAAAAATGCGGAGAAACAGGCCCAAAAAACCCACCAAAAACCGCACTGCTCTTACAATCTAGCCCCCTTCGAATCGCGATACTCATCCCTGTGCTGCCTGCTATGCCATAGAAATCGATAATTTGGAATACATGCTAGGCCCGGTATATCAATTAGCCACGTGTGCTGCCTGCTACGCCATTGACTGTGGTGGTGGATGGTGGTCCGTGTGCATGGTGCGCAATGCATAGCCTGGCCTTGTATGCCGAAGTGCTTAGGAACCTTGATGAGGCGTTCGTGTTGGTGGCAGGAGGCGAGTGGGTGCTTGCCTGGGATTGAGATGAGAAGGGCAGGACTACTAAGGTAGGGCTTCTAAATGGGCAACACATTTGGACTTTTTTTTTATTTTGATTCCACAGCCGGCCAATGGTAGCACAAAATGTTTGGATCGTTTGCAATTTGTTCCATTCTAGCTCCCTTTCAATAAAGTGGTAGCGATGATACAACCAATACCTTCCTTTCCTTAGCGGAACAAGCACTCATATCTCCTAGTAAAGTTGGATGTGCGTCGGTGCACGGTATTGCTATATGTGGGAGGATGTGATGGGGCTAAATTTCATGTTTTGACCCTTTTTCAATACTTGATCGAGATCTGGCCCTAGTTTGTAAAAAATTTGAGATCTGACCCTTTTGCTACCGACAGGGTTCATGGCGGTAGGGTGTAACAACCTGCCGCCAGGTACTTTGGCGGTAGGAAACACCCCTACTGCCAAACAGGCTAGCGGTAGCCTATACAAACCTACCGCCAAGGTGCCCGACGGTAAGTGCGAGCATGCACTGTGTTTCATACTTATGAAAAATTTCCGGTAGGGTGTGCAAACCCTACCGCTAGGGACCTTGGCGGTAGGCTGTTATATCCTACCGCCACGGACTTTGGCGGTAACAAAAGGGTCAGATCCTGAATTTTTTGCAGAACAGGGTCTGATCTCGATCAAGTATTGGAAAATAGTCAAAACACGAAATTTAGCCACATGAGGGGAAGGGGGTGTGACCTTTCCCAAATTTCGAGTCATCCTTCTCTGAAAAGAGGGAGTAATCAGTGATCCATTTGAAGAGTTAGTTGGTTGTGTTTTGAGTGAACTCACTAGTCCTTTAATTAATTTTTCCACAATAGAAAAATGAAGAGAGCACAAGACTTTCAAAGCAATACTCATCCTAGTGGAAGCCCTTGCGAATGTGTGTGTCAATTTATAAAATCCTAGTCACGGTTAATCCCGCAGAAAAGGTAATAGGAATTAGTCCTAGGGTGTCTGGGTCATCATGCCTCCTTGGTTCCGGACTGAGCAAATGAGGAACATGCTAAGTAAGTTTTCTTTTGATGGTTGCTAATTAAGATTTAGAGTTGATAGTAGGTTGTTGGCCTACGATGTCACTTATGTTTTAAGACTGCTTATGTCGGTTGTTTCTTTATTAGGTGGTTGCTATTACTATTTTTTGGTCTGTTTATCTGAATCCTGCATAGTGGCTTTATGTACTATAAATTAAGTTAGGCGTATGCCTTTTCTATTTTAAAAAAATTTGACGTCAAATAATACTCCCTCCATCCATAATAAAGAAATATAAGATCGTTTAAATCAATACTTTGAAGAGGGGGCTATTTTTTATTTTGAACTTTCAGAAAGGGCTAAAAACAGTTCTTTAGAGGTGCCCACATTGCCCCGACAGGTGGGTCCTCTTGCTCCGCTGCCGCTCCTGCTCATGGCCCTGCTGCGGCGGCGGCGTGGGTGGACGGGTCGGCGCGGCGCGCCCCGCTATGCCGAGGAGCTCGGGCCCTGTCTGCATAGCCTGCCCGGTCTGGCCTCCGTCGACCAGCGACGGCTAGCCTGGGCATTGAGATCCTCACTCATGGAGCAGACCCGGAGCTCAGTCCTGGCCGCCGAGGACGCTGGCCGGCCTAACGCGCGCGTATCCTGGCGCCGCTTGGGGGACATCACCCACGCCGCGCTCGCCGCTCATCGCTTCTTCGAATCCTCGCCTACAGCCAGGGTAAGCTCGTGGCCTCCCTGACACATCGAGCCTCCCTGCTGCGCCCAATATTTTCGATTTGGTAGTTTAACTGATCTCATATTTGCAAAGGTTCTGACAGAAAAATATGTGTTGACAGCCTGCTTAACCCTGCCTGCTCCATTTCAATCAATGCATCTACAATGAACACTAGTACTATCTAATATATGTGTTAGATACATCCGTATAGACAAATCTAAGACACGTAATTTGGGACGGAGGGAGTACTATTTAGAGAAGACTGGCGACCGTGTTAGACGATTCATCTTCATTCAGATCAACACATTGTGAAACTGCTCCATTATGCTGAAGGCGTGTATAGTAGACGCTGAATAACAGGAGCATCATGATGCAGTTGGCTTTGTTGCTTTATGCCGGGGTTCGTGGACAGCTAAAAACAAAGCTATCTTTCATAAGCATGTGGTGAGATCTCCTCTGGAAAATACCTATGGCATGTACTCATTTCTCCTGTTCTGGGCAGGACAGGATTGCAGGAAGACGAAGACAATGCGACTCTGAAAGGTGGTGCGTCCAAGCTGATTTGGAAAGCGCTGATATTAATTGATGAGGGTAGAGCTTGTGGGGCCAATCAAGCGAAGTCTGGCGATGGTGGTTCTGGCCTTGTTGCTTACGCGGGTGTCTGGGTAACATTGGGACTTCGGTTGCAATGATAAAACGCAGGAGATCCAATTACTCAAAATGGTAAGAATAGGGGCCAACCGGCATATCTTTAATCTGTCGGCCAACGCTTATCATTCGTGTCTTCCATCATTGTCGCATATAAAATCGTTGGGGAAGTGACAAGAGATAAGGCATGGTTTGGTAGGCTAAGGCAATAATTAGCAGTACTATATGAACTAATTAAGCACACCTATTCTAGCAAAAGGGGGCTGGGGTATTTATTAACTGTTCAATGTTGGAGTACTCTCTGTCACCAATTATCGCATTGTGTTATGGGTGGTGTCATCTTTTGGTTGTAGCAGTACTATTTAAGTGCTAGTGTTCGGCAGATGGACCAAATGCTCTCTTCATTCCACAGGATTTGTCATGCGCCTGATGCTGTCGTGCTGTGTAGAACTGTAGACTCTTTCTCTTGTAAGTCATCCTTACTCCTCACATTCCTTTCATACTATGCATGTAGAAATGCATAGATCTTCGAGGTCTCCATAGGCTCTTGATGCCGTATTGTTTATACACTATTCTGTATCATTGTGATGCATAATAAAGCGCTCTGTTATTGAGAAAATAATAATAGAAATGCATAGATGTAGCTGCTAATAAGAGTTCTCTTTATTTTGTTACTGTAGTAGTACAAAATTAACTTCCGTTGGAGCGATGGCTGGAGGGCTGATTAAGCTGTGGAATGAGTGGGCAACCCAAATCCTCGTACTACTCAGCTTTGCACTACAGATTTTCCTCTTTCTCTTCGCTAGGACTCGTCGGCGTGGACCCTCCGCCGTGCTGAAGATTCTCCTCTGGCTGGCATACCTCATGGTCGATTCAACCGCTGTCTACACCCTTGGGCATCTTTCCATCAGTGGCTCGTTGCACGAGCATGAGTTGGTGGTGTTCTGGGCGCCCTTCCTTCTTGTGCATCTGGGTAGCCAGGACACCATCACTGCGTATGCTCTCGAGGACAACAAGCTCTGGCCACGCCACCTGCTAAATCTTTGTGTCCAAGCCTTTGGGGTTGCTTATGTCCTCTATAAGCATATTGCCGAGATCCCCACCTTGTTGGGATTGGCTACCGGCTTGATGTTCGGTGTCGGTCTCAGCAAGTACGGGGAGAGGATATGGGCCCTCAAGTGCGCCACCCTGGACAGCATCCGGAGCTCCATCAGAAGACCTCATGCTCTCCCTACTTACTCCGATGGGTTTCCTCTCCGGGGACCAAGAAGGGTAAAAGAGCGCGATGAAGAAGAGCTCCTTCTGTTTTCTCATGACATACTCCCCCTTTGCAAGGGCGCTATGGCTGATTCTCCTATGGCTTTGTTTAGGTTCCAAATTGCAACTGGTGCGATCTCATCCAAATTTTATATACGGAGTTGGAAATGGAAAACTACTCTCAGGGTGGTGGAGATGGAATTGTCCCTGATGTATGACATTATCTACACCAAGGCAGTGGTGATCCACACTTGGTATGGCTATCTGTTCCGTCTGGTTTCACCCCTGGCCACTGTTGGTGCATCCATACTTTTTCAGTTAAGTGGCAATAAAAATGGTTACAGCAGAGTCGATGTTGCCATCACTTACATCTTGTTGGTTGGTGCCTTCCTGCTGGATATGGCGTCAGTGTTCAGTACTTTGGGGTCGACCTGGACATGTAATTTCTTGTGGAGAAGAGGGTGGACCAAGCTTGGTAATGTCATTATGTCCCTCCGCCGGCTTGTCAAGGCTGCGGCAGGCAATAGAGGGTGGTCAGGCTCCATTGGGCAGTTTAACTTGCTGCATTTCTGCTCCCGTGACACAACAAAGCTAACCAGCAGAGTGACCAAGATGATAGGGCTCGAGGATTGGTGGAACAAAATTCACTACTCTGAGACCCTAGTGATTTCAGAGGATGTCAAGGAGTTGGTGTTCCAAAGTGTGTGGCAAGTAGTGAAGGAGATTCATGACCCCGGAGTAAAGGATGAGATTCAGTCCCCATGCTACGTGGGGGGTCATATGATGCCATGCGGTGAGCTATACAATTTGAGCTTTCATCCCGAATCATTTGAAGATACTAACAGGAGGCGTACGCAATTATCCGAAGCTCTGGGCTTCGGTGCTGAACTCCAAGAAATTATCCTTACTTGGCATGTCTTTACAGATGTTTTCCTCTTGTGCAGCGGCACCCCCAAGAACAAGGATGCAGCATATGGGAAGGCGATCAAGGCATTGTCAAATTACATGGTTTTTCTCATCGCTATACGCCCTGACACGATACCCGGTCTCGAGCTACGCAGCCTATATGAAGCAACTCGCGATTCATTGGATGAAGTATGGAATACGTGTGCTTATGTTTTTGAACCCAGATTTACCCCTCCCCCAGAAAAAAAAAGAGAGGGGAAGCTTGCCCACGTCCTGCAAGGAGATCTGGGCTGTAGGATAGATGGAAAGCCAAGCATCATTCTCCGGCGTGGAGTGAAATATGCCAATCTGCTTCTAGAGCTGGTAGATACACGGAATCCTGACAAGTCAGGCATCATATCTCGTCATGAAGGTATTGATCGTGCTGGTATGGAAAAACTGAAGGGGCGGTTGATGCCAGATCTGGAATCCTCGTGCCGAGGTGGTGTGCTCGATATGACCAAAGCATTGGCGCTCATCCTGGATGCATGGGTGCGTCTGCTCATCTTTGCGTCTGTCCGATACAACAGAGATGCCCATGCCAGACAGATGAACTGTGGTGGTGAGCTCACCACTGTCGTCTGGCTCATGGAGCAACACGCTGCCATGTTTTTCAAGCCATCTGCAGAAGAGGAGCATATCCGTTCACCAGAAGATTCAGAAAATGAGGAAATTGAACTCGGACACCGACCTCGCATTGTCTAGGATGAATCCTGTTCATCGGGAGCTCCAGAGAGTGAGGAAATTCAACTTGGAGAGCAATCTTGCATGTCATGGTTCATGAGAAAAATAATACAGTAGTAAAAAGTGCTGTTGCTTTAGTGATGTCCAATAAATTATCGATTACTGTATCTCCTCTAGTTCTGTTCCTCTGCTAATATGCCTGCCATCACACAAATTTGTTTCTGTCACAAATTTTAAGGCTCTCGTTAGTCCTGGCCATCAGAGGATCAGTTTGTAATATTTCCCAGTGTTGTCTGCGACTAGCAATATATGCTGGTACGATTTTGTGGGAGGCGTCTGCATCCTCTATGTGTGCACAACATTTTGACAAGCTACAGCTGATGTGAAGATTAATTCTGTAACAGCACGCTGCTGCTGCTGTTGATTACCACTTGCATATGTAGCTAGGTAGGTTTGTTAGTCATGGCAAGCAGTCATGGTGTCATGGCATCCCTCTCAATGTAGGTTAATTGTTGTATCTCAATGCCAACTTCGCATACATAGTTCTTCCACTGTACATGGGAAAAAATATGATGTAGTGCTGAAGTTTCTAATGTAAACTGTACCTATTGATGATATGCTGCCATGTCTTTTGCTCATGGAGAAACTTGTATGTATCGACAGTAATGCTGTCGAAGAAGAAACGTCGTTTTAGCCATGCTCGTTCATCTTGGAATACTAACTAGATGCACTGCGACAAACAATCTCGGGGGTATTTGTTTTCTGAAGATATCTTTAACAGGATGTCAACATTTTTCTTACAAATACATACCATACGGTTTATGAGTCGTATCCTCCTTAGCATTGGTGGGAAACTGTTAGTATCTCACTGCTTGTCATGTGCCCATAACTGCGACCTATAATTCGTGTTGTCGCGCGCCTTACTGGTAGGCCCTATGGTGCCATGTTGAAGTTTATTCATGTGCAATGGAAGAAGAGATGGCTCTGAACTGATGGGAGCTGTTGGATGTGAAACTGAGCGTGCCGCAACAGGCTATGAGCTCCTCCAACAGAAGGACTTGTCTGAATGTTTGACTTGCAAGGTAACAACTTCACTGAATCTCTGAATGTCGACTTGTTTGTGTTGAAAACCGGTTCCACTTTCCAGTAGTCTGGTATTGTAATCAGCTTGTGTTTCCAAAGCATGTGACCATTCACTCGCATGAGAGACCATTTTATGTTGTATGTACTTGATTTTGCTTCATCACTTGCATGTTAGGTTGTGAACGTTGTGTTAACTGAACAAGAAATCAGGGAGGGATTGATCACTATGGCAGAATAAAAGTCATATCTGACGGACGGACCAGGATATTTGTTCCTAAGAGCAACTCCAATAGTTCCTACCTCTAAAATAATCGCCGTTTACGGGAAGTTGGCAAAACTACCTCTCCAAAACAATTCCCTTAAACTGGCGTGAAGTTTAGAGGATCCTGTAAAAGAGACCTCATTCTTCTCTCATGTTTACAGGAAGATGACCTTCCCGTATTTTTTTGATGGGCTGAAATTTCACCAAACGAAAAAAGATTCGGCTGCCTAAATATGGACGGCGGGTTGATTACCTGAAACGTTAGTGGATTTTATGGGAAAATGATAAAAAAAGGTTCGTCTGTGACTTAAACGTGTACTACGGGTTAATTTACAGAAAATAAAGGGTCTTCTTTTGTAAAATGGCGCAAGGGTGAGCGGACAGACGCACTCCATGCTTTATTATTATTATTAGGTAAAGATTATCTAGTACCACAAAAAGTTAATAAAAACTATCTTTTCCCTGAAATCAGCGAACTGAACCAACCTACATGAACTGAAAAGGAGCACAGTGATAATGGCCAATTGGCCATGACAGAATTTAAGGCTATTGCGAATGCACCAATAATATCGGAGATGAAACTGAGCAAACCTTGCTTTTCTTAGAACCAGGTACCACTAAGTATTTTGTTTGACTTTCAGAATTGAAAGGCCACTCTGACATTTAAAAGTGGAGCTGTCCATCAGCTCACCTCCCCAGGGATAGTGGACCAATTCCTACAAGGAAGTAAGGTTCCTTTTCTGACGAATCATTAAAAGAAGTGAAAATTGCATAAATACACGAAACATCTGTGGCTGAGGTAAGGGCATCTCCAAGGCGGATCCGTAAACCTCCCGCATACGTTCGGACCATGCTGTCAGGACCGTGAAAGCCATCCAACGCGAGCCTGTATCGGTCCGCAGGACGGTCCGAACGTATTTTCTTCCGCAAATCGAAGACAAACGCAGGCAGCATTACAGGAGTCCAAACATCTTCTCGGCGAATCAAAAGCCACCACGTATCCTCTCTCGGTTCGGATGGCAGAAAACCGCTGCTAATCCTTTTGTTGTTAGATGAAAGATTAAGGCATTTGTCAAGGCTATTAGACAGAAGCTAATCATACACTTGTTTACACTTTTTTTTTTCAATTTCTTCAAGTGCTTTCCGGGCTTCACTTTGCATAGCTTCCGCCAACACATGCATTGCTTAGTGCCTTTCAGTTTGCTTAATTTACTTCGCATGCACTTTTAGCTTCCGCCATTTGCAAGGGCATCTCCAACACAATTTGAATGGCGGAAGGTTGCCTCAAAGGGCTATTTGTCTCTTTTTTTCTTCTTAAGTGCTCGTGTTAGTACATATATACATGTTTACCGAAGGCGGTGAGAAGACCGTGCTATCTATTTAGCGGAAGATTGTTGTTGTTTATGGAGGACATATGCGACTAGCTTGGATGGGCGGCTCTCGTATCCGTGTCCGCAGACTGGTCCTCCCTGTCTGCGGACGAATGTGAGAAAAAATTTATAGGTTGCTGTTGGAGATGCACTAACAAAAACTTCAACTCTAAAGGATTTTAACAAAAAGCCACAACTCTAGGGCTAATCAAAAACAAAAACACGTGTCCGAACAGAAGCACAACTGACGACGCATGAGCTTGATCCAGCTCGTGGCGTGGCGGAGCCATGTGCGGTATGCACATTTAGCAACATAAGAAATGTTGAATCAATAACCAAAAACACAGATTGCTTCGATTGGTCACTTAATGAGAAATATGATCGACGTGGCCCACAAAAAAAATGAGAAATATGAAATAGCTAGTTTCTCTTTGTGGGTGGAAGATGTAATAAGTACTTGGAGAAACTTTAGTTTATTTGCTTTCTGAACATCTTTGTTGCTTGTATCGACATCTGATGGTTTCATTTGTATAATGGAGCCAGGGACCTGCTGCCTATTTTTCCAAAAAAAGATAAATTAGACAGAAGCTAATCATACACTTGTTTAACTTTTTTTTTTCATTTCTTCAAGTGCTTCCCGGACGTCACTTTGCATAGCTTCCGCCAACACATGCATTGTTTAGTGCCTTTTTTTTTTTGAGAATGTTTAGTGCCTTTCAGTTTGCTTAATTTACTTCGCATGCACGTTTAGCTTCCGCCATTTGCAAGGGCATCTCCAACACAATTTGAATGGCGGAAGGTTGCCTCAAAGGGCTATTTGTCTCTTTTTTTCTTCTTAAGTGCTCGTGTTAGTACATATATACATGTTTACGGAAGGCAGTGATAAGACCGTGCTATCTATTTAGCGGAAGATTGTTGCTGTTTATCGAGGACGTATGCGGCTAGTTTGGATGGGCGGCTCTCGCATCCGTGTCCGCGGATTGGTCCTTCCTGTCTGCGGACGAATGTGAGTGAAAATTTATGGGTTGCTGGAGATGTCCTACCAAAAAACTTCAACTTTAGAGGATTTTAACAAAAAGCCAAAACTCTAGGGTTAATCAATAACCAAAAACACATGCCGGAATGGAAGCACAACCGACGACGCACGAGCTTGATCCAGCTCGTGGTGTGGCGGAGCCATGTGCGGTATGCAAATTTAGCAACACCAAAAATGTTGAGTCAATAACCAAAAACACAAATTGCTTCAATTGGTCACTTAATGAGAAATATGATCGACGTGGCCTGCAAAAAAAAAAGAGAAATATGAAATAGATATTCTCTCTTTGGTGGAAGATGTAACAAGTACTTGGAGGAACTTCGTTATTAGTTGCTTTCTGAACAGCTTTGTTGCTTGTATCGACATCTGATGGTTTCATTCATATAATGGAGCCAGGGATCTCCTGCCTGTTTGTCTACAGAAAAGATAAATTTGAAAATTTATACAAGTAGACAACCACCAAAGCAAACCGGCGATTTACAAATTCGACGACATGTTACCAGTTTACAGTTTTCTATATGCATCTACAACAACGAGTAATTCACAAGGAACAGTCTAAACCTCTCCTGGTATATGGACACAAATCCATGGTTATATTCCAGGATCCACGCTGTGCATGCACCTTAAGCTGCCTGGAAAACAATTATGTGCACGTTCGACCAGAGCATATGGACAAGATCGATGAGCTCGATCATGCCGTCTCGTGGTATATCCTCGACGCCGCCTCCGATGAAGGGGTCGACGGCGGCGTTGCGTCCTCCTCGTCCTCGTCCACGGACGGCAGGCTGGGCTCCCACGACCTCGTCCACTTCTGCGCCTGGGATATCCTGCCGGAGTTCCTGCACCCCGTGCCCGCCGCGGCGTCCGGCATGCCGTCCGTCTGCTTCGTCTTCCTCCGCCTCTTCTTGTCCTTCTTCGCCGGCCCGGAGGCGCCCTCCTGTCGTACGGCGAGCCCGCGGGCCACCATCCTCTTGAACTGCCACTCTGCCCACCGCTCCTTGTCGACGAAGTAGTCCCTCGCGCAGCACCCCTCCGGCGCCGCCTCCCGCTCCTCCCCGGACCACGACGACGAGGACATGTCAGCGTCCGTGTCCGCGTCGTCGGTGGACGCCGCCGCCTCCTCGTCCTCGCGGCCGTCGTGGTCGGGGTTGGCCCCGACGGAGCCCTCCGGTATATCGCGCTGGAGCCGCCGCACGGTGGTCTCGGGCAGCAGCAGCACCTTCTGCCCCGGGAAGAGGGGCTCGAGCGGCCTGACCGTGGCGCCGTGAGGGTTGCGGAAGACGTCCGGGTGCGCGAGGCAGAGGCCCGGCGGGTGGTTGCCGACGACGGCGCAGGCGAGCACCACGCCGGCGTACACCTCCACGATGCCGCTCCAGAGCACCACCCGCACCACCGAGTCGGCCGGCCACGTGGAGCCGGCGCTCGCGCTGAGCTCCACCGACGCCGCGTAGCCATCGGGCGCCCGCCGCCGGCCCCCCATGAGGTACGGCGGCTGCTTCTTCCGGCCCCGCAGGGCCCGCGGGATGTACCTGGCCAGAGACGCCTTCGACGTGCAGCTGCCGCCGCCGCCACGACGAGCCATGGTTGCTGGGTACGGGAGGAGAGGAGAGACGGATGGATCGATCAGGTGGGGAGCTTTGCTCGGCGCGGCGAGCGTGCGTACATATAGCAGAGGCAGGGAGGGTCTTGCCATGGCTCCTTGGCGTTGTTGTCGGCTTGTTCTTGTCGATGCGGCGGTCCTCGCGATCATCAACGCTATGCGCTCTTCTTGTTCGCTGGCCATTGGAACTGCCGACGGATGGGGGCACGCTGCGCGCCCGCACGTCGGCGGGTGGTGCACGCACGCGCACACGCACGGCGCCGAACGATTGGCTGGAGTGGTAGAGGTATTTTAAATTTGGCGGGACGGGGCCGGGGCGCACGCGGGAGGGCCGCGGGGCGCCATGTTTGATGGGCGTCGTAATGCGTCGACTGAGCCTAGATGGTATCGATCGTCCCGGTCCAATCCAATCCACCCCGCTATCCGTACGTCTGCATCATCCCATGTCACTTTTTCACCAGCCTAGCCGTGGCCGGCCGGCTTCAATTGATAACCTAATTAGCGTCTCCCTTAATCATTTGATGCGCTGTGGTGCACGTTGCTGACCGGGATTGATTGTAGACTAAATGTCTTCGTCCAGGATGCACTCGCGATCGACTACCACTCATTGGCATATATAAGAAGAAGAAGAAGAAAAAAGAAGGATGGACTCACTTTGACTGTCTGCCAGCTGCCAGTGCTTGCTTATCAAGATTCAGGCCATGGCGTGCGCGTGTGGCGACCAACGAAACACACCACTAACATATTTCGAAAAGCACAAAAGGTTAGCCACCACGGGAGGGAGAAACAGCTTCTGCTGCGCGCCATTAATTAACTTGCATAATGTACGTATTTATATTCACATATACAGGGGGACTTGAGGGTTCGGTGCAGCCAGACAGTTACATACAAGCATGCCGTCTCTTCACCAGGCAAAGATCGCCGTGACGTGCCTACCTACTCATTGCAGTGGTGCAAAAATGTACAGCTTTCGGCCTCCAACTGGGAGGGATGGAGTCTCGGCATAACGTCGACGAACTGTCGTTTTTGACCAAAGTATGTACATTGTGGTCGCTTAGTTAGGGTAGGGAACTGGCCGGGGACGATCAGACATACAGGCATGCATGCGCCCCTCTCTCTTCCGAGTTCCGATGCGCTCCGGGCTGGCAGGCTCAGGGAACGCGGCCTAGTACTCTTTGCACCGCCCTCTTCACGCCCTCCTGGTCTAGGCTCGTTGTCAGGTACACTTCCTGGACCTGCATAGATGCCAAGTTTTTGAAATGGATCATGTATGACTTGGCCTACAGTTCGGAAGCGACAAGGCAAGGTGTATATTGCATAAATGCCTGCGTGCAATATATATGGACAATATGTAGTTTCTCAACCCCAGAGGTGCCCGCACTTGTTTTGGCAGTTTGCGCATTGCAGCCAAACCAATGTATAAACAGGTTGGTATGCAGCTGTGTGGCGCAACTGTAAACATTGGCTTCTCATTCCATGGCTTCACACATATACAGCCGTATAAAAAGAGCCCTACTGCTGCTTACTCCCAACAGATGGCAGTGTTTACGACTCGCAGGACACATCAAATAGATCAATTGTGATCAATGGCTCTTCCTGAAAATAGATTATGTTGGTCTGTGGGATGTAGCATTTGTTCTGTTGACCAGGGACCGAAAACCAATCCACATACTTGCAGTCCAGTAGTACAATGGAACTGCCTACCGAAACAAAATAATACTAATACTATATATCAAATAAGAAAGCCAACCTGTCTCCCAGCTCGAGCAAGAAGCTTGTACTGGTTGTCCTTAGCTGGCACCTGCATAACGAACGAGAGACCCAAATACATCACCATACTCGTCACGTGGCAACTTCGATGAGTAATAAAATTAGTGTGCTTTAGGAAGATGCGTACACTAGAAAGCCAGAGCTCTAGATCTTGCGAAACCACGCGTTTCTCCAAAGCCTGCCGCCCGAACCGCACATCTGTTATACTGTGAAGAAAATACAATATATTAACACAGAAGATCACGGCAGAACTTATACATACAGGTATACCATGGACCCTGCTCTTAAAGTGGTACACCAACAATAAACAACTGGATAACAGACACTCAAGCAGAACACAGACCCGTCCTCTTGTAGAAGTTCATTACATATCCCGTCAAGTCCTGGAAGAAGTTCTATTTCTGGGGGAGATGATGCGGTCTCAGCATCAGGTGATAGATCGGGTTCCTACAAAACATGATTATTAACTGCACGAGTCCACTCCTAAATGAATGAAGTTGATAGGTAGTAAAACATCCTGAGACGCTGTGTATTCAGCAACTAACCAAAGGAATAATTTTGTCCAATGTCTCCAGCAGAGGATCTTCCTCCAATTGCCTGATTGATAAACCTATCCTTGACTTCTCCCTGTTTGTGTAGGGAATAAAGGTATGTCAGATCATTTGACATGATTTCTGATTCCAGATAAGACAACCAGTGTTTTTTTATCTCCCTTGTAAGCAACAAAAGGAAAGCATGCCTGAAACAGATTCATTTAATTCTGTTAATCTAGCCCTAAAACACTTTGTGCATCATATTCCTGATGTGCATTTTTTTAATCAATTCTAGTATCATGAATGCCATTATCCAATATATTAGGTTTATTACCACAAATCAACTAGATTGCACTAGTTTGCAGGCGATTTTATAAGAAAAAAAATACGCCTCTAGGATACTTACGCATCAACATTCACCACTATGACCTTGACGATATCACCATCAGTTAGAAAATCTTGGACATCTTGGACAAGATCCCAAGAGACCTCAGAGATATGTACGAGACCAGTGAGATGATACTTTCCTGTTTGAGCATAGTTGCCGTCAATCTCTATGTGAAATAGAATATTTAGAACAGAAATGACCAAGGCTACTACCAAATAGTACCATCAGGAAATCGCAGGTGAACAAATGCACCATAGTGGAAGACAGAACCAACAATTCCATCATAGGTACCGCCAATCTTTACTTGAGAAGAGTACATTGACCAACTGGCATCCTTCTCAGAGAATACAAGCTTCTTTTCTGCCTCATTTGCTTCAACTACCTATAGCAATTAGCAACAGCAAGTGGAACCCTGAAATCTGGTGCTCATTTGGCAGAAATACCGAAGTAATAATATTTTAAGGCACAACCAAAACTGTCATTGTAACTACTAAATATGTGTCTGATCATGGGAAATAGGCTGTAACTGATAGGGCCAGGCTACTATCAGAACGAAGTTTACTAGAATTGAAGAAAATTGAAGGACAGTTTCTTGGAGCTATAAACCCAGTTTACTATTGCTATAGTGTACCTCTACCACCAAATGGAGTAAGTAAAACCAAAACATGGCAATCGTTCATGTCACGTTATGAGGTCAACTTTCTGGAGCATATTCTAATTGTTACAAACTTAAACCAGCATGCCATTTGCCCTACTATGTAGAATACACATAGTCAAAAAATTGAGTCTACCATCCACTTAATTAGTAAATACTGTGGCTACTAGCTACAAAGGAATGTGTAATAGATTTTTGCATGCTGGATATTTTTTTTAAAGCATGACGAAAGGAACAAAAAATTCAGTTACCTTGACAGAAACAGAGGAACCTACTAGGTCCTTTGTAACATCTTGAATGGGCCTTTTGGGATCTGCAAACCAAAACAGACACAGACCATATAAATTAAGTTACGGCAGCTGCAATCCACCCTTGATTTGTTTCCATTTGTAACTACCGTCGGCTCAAAGTAGTGGGGCGGGCAGATTGAGTAGATAATCAACTGGAAGGAGGAGGAAAGGGTACCTTTACACCAATGGGCGGGGCTGAGGAGAGGGTTGGGCACGAAGCCCTGCATGGAGTTGTACTTGAGGATGAGCCCGCCGGTGTTTGAGCGCAGCACGGGCAGCGTGAGGATCTTCCCCTGCTCCTTGTCCGCGCGCACAGCCTTCCAGTCCGCCGCGAACTGCATGCAACATGGCAGTCTCATAGTCTCATGGTGATGAGTGATAGCCCCAGCCGGCATTGCATCGAACAGCTCCCGCGCACCACGGCAACGGCCAAGAACCGCTACCGGGGAAGCGTGGGCTGGCAGCAACACCGAGTAAACAGCTGAGGCGAGGCTCGGCGCTCGGCCGTGCGGGAGTACCTGGGCCAGGCGCGCCTCCTCGAACGCGGCGGAGACGGACGCGGCGTCCTCCTGGCTGACGGTGGCGCCCTCGGACGCGGCCGCCGCGGCGAGGCGGAGGCAGCTGCGGCGGGGGGCAGGGAAGGAGGCGGCGGGCGGCGCGGGGGCGCGGGCGGACGGGGAGAGCGCCGCGAGGGAGGGCGGCGGCTTCAGGGAGGCGGACAGCATTTCGTACGCCGGCGGTGACCGGTGGGCGGTGACTGGTGGTGGTGGTGAGGAACGAGTGGCCGTGGACGGGGAGCGCGGGACGCCAGGAATGGGGATCCGTTTGCGTTCGGTTCGGATGGACGGATGGATTTGATCGGCGCGTCTGATTGGGTGGGAGCGAGCAGTCCATCCCCGTCCCGTGGTGGCCGCGCGCGCACGCGTCCAAATCCTTCCCTGCATTTTCTTTACTGATTTTTTTTAGTATTTCAACTTTGAGAATTAAATCTCGTTATGTTCGTGAGATCTTACATTGAGATCTGTGCAATTTTTTCTTCTCTTTTACATGTTATGTCACTTGACTGAGACTTGGTTAAATCTCAGTCGACTGCGATATAGCCACACCCTTCGTATTTTGATAAAATGGGGTTTTAATGACTGAAAACGTGGCACCATACAAGTGCAAAGAGTTTAGTCCCCTTCAAAATAAAGTCATTCCTGGTTATCCAGATAGGATTGTTCTCTGTCTCCCTGATCATAATTCAACGGTTGTGTGATGTGTTCAATAAAAAGGCGACATGCATGGAATGAGAGAAAAGAAGAAGCGCGAGAAAGAAGAGAGTACAAGCGTGAAGGCGTATGTGGTTGTGGAGCAAGGGGGCATCGGATGTTATGCATTTTGAAGAGGCAAATTGAAGGTTTGGATTGGGAGAAGAGCGGGGAGATGAAGTAAAAGAATCATGTCATCGGCTATGGACTGAATCAATCATGCCTCCTTCGATTTTTGTTAAGAGATGGATGTGAAATATAATGGCATGTTTGATGATAGTGGATTTTTATGCAAATGGGTGCATGTGCACCCAGTTATTCGAAATAATCAGAACGCACAAGCGTAAGTTTTCACAATTTCTAAAAAATATTTGTACACACATTGTTGGATGTAGTGTGAACATACAAAAATTCAGCCAAAAATATGTTAGTTTCAGCTCAGTAAGAGAAGAATATATATATATATATATATATATATATATATATATATATATATATATATATATATATATATATATATA
>LR880970.1:843824440-843837167 GCA_904067115.1 Aegilops sharonensis
TCGGGGAGCAGAGCAGCAATCACAACACCTGGCCCGTGACTCTATGTATGTATAACCTTCCTCCTTGGATGTGCATGAAGCGGAAGTTCATTATGATGCCAGTTCTCATCCAAGGCCCTAAGCAACCCGGCAACGACATTGATGTGTACCTAAGGCCATTAGTTGAAGAACTTTTACAGCTGTGGAATGGAAACGGTGTACGTACGTGGGATGAGCACAAAAGGAGGAATTTCACCTAAAGGTGTTGCTGTCCGTGACCATCAACGATTGGCCCGCTCTCAGTAATCTTTCAGGACAGACAAACAAGGGATACCACGCATGCACGCACTGTTTACTTGACACCGATAGTATATACCTGGGAAGCTGCAGGCAGAATGTGTACCTAAGCCATCGTCGATTTCTTCCGACCAACCATCAATGTCGAAAGAAAGGCAAGCATTTCAAAGGCGAGGCAGATCACCGGAAGAAGCCCGCCATGCGTACCGGTGATCACGTACTTGCTATGGTCAATGATTTACACGTAATCTTTGGAAAGGGTCCCGACGGACTAGCTGTTCCGAATGACGCTGACAATCAGGCACCCATGTGGAAGAAGAAATCTATATTTTGGGACCTACCCTACTGGAAAGACCTAGAGGTCCGCTCTTCGATCGACGTGATGCACGTGACGAAGAACCTTTGCGTGAACCTACTAGGCTTCTTGGGCGTGTATGGGAAGACAAAAGATACACCTGAGGCACGGGAGGACCTGCAACGCTTGCACGAAAAAGAGGGCATGCCTCCGAAGCAGTATGAAGGTCCTACCAGCTACGCTCTTACGAAAGAAGAGAAAGAAATCTTCTTTGAATGCCTGCTCAGTATGAAGGTCCCGACTGGCTTCACGTCGAATATAAAGGGAATAATAAATATGCCAGAGAAAAAGTTCCAGAACCTAAAGTCTCATGACTGCCACGTGATTATGACGCAACTGCTTCCGGTTGCATTGAGGGGGCTTCTACCGGAAAACGTCCGATTAGCCATTGTGAAGCTATGTGAATTCCTCAATGCAATATCTCAGAAGGTGATCGATCCAGAAATCGTACCAACGCTAAGGAGTGATGTGGCGCAATGTTTTGTCAGTTTCGAGCTGGTGTTCCCACCATCCTTCTTCAATATCATGACACACGTCCTAGTTCATCTAGTCGACGAGATTGTCATTCTGGGGCCCGTATTTCTACACAATATGTACCCCTTTGAGAGGTTCATGGGAGTCCTAAAGAAATATGTTCGTAACCGCGCTAGGCCAGAAGGAAGCATCTCCATGGGCCATCAAACAGAGGATGTCATCGGGTTTTGTGTTGAGTTCATTCCTGGCCTTAAGAAGACAGGTCTCCCTAAATCGCGGTATGAGGGGAGACTGACTGGAAAAGGCACGCTTGGAAGGGACTCAATAATATGCAGGGACGGATATTCTTGGTCTCAAGCACACTACACAGTTCTACAGAACTCTACCTTGGTGACCCCGTATGTCGATGAACACAAGAACAGTCTGCGCTCCAAACACCCGGAGTAGTGCGACGACTGGATTACATGTGAACACATCAGGACTTTCAGCAGTTGGTTGGAAACACATCTCAGAGGTGACATCACTGTTTGTGATGATGTCAGGACCCCGATTCCAAGTCACATTGACCTAGCCGGTAACACCTCATATCACTTTGTGGCCTCACGCACGGTATTCCCACGGGTGTCGCCTTACCATGGCCCGGGACCGTTTGCGCCTTTTGGCTCACGTATATGATAGTGTCGCTAGCATCCACATGACAGAGAACCCGGGCCGACATGGCTAGTCGTGAACCCAAAGCGGCGCTAACCCATGGGGACATGCATACATGAATCACATCGAACATGGCGGTCATCAACGTATGAATCCGGGCTGTAGCACTGGGCTAACAGGATTCCGGTAACCCGGGCCGTAGCAGGCTAGGCAGGACTCCTGATATCACCGCGTGACATTTCCCCGAAGGGACAGACATAGGAACAGAGTGAAACACATGCCGGCTAGTCAAGTGTCCAAAGCAGTAGTGCCGGGCTAGCAGGACTCCGGTGAACCGGGCTGTAGCGGACTACTATCGCTCAGGAAGCACTAGACTACATTTCCCCATATGAGAGGCTGCCAAGGATAAACAACTAGATTGTCGGATCCCACACATACCAAGCATTTCAAACATACACACAATATGCTCAATATGTGTAAATACAACATGGCGTCACAACATAACTACGACTCAAATATTTATTCATTAGGCTCCGAGGAGCGAGATATTACAAACATGGGTCTCATGACCCAACACTCAGAGCATACAAGTCAAAGCACAAGCGGAAGCTTAACATGTCTGAGTACAGACATCTACAAATGGAAAAGGCTGAGAAGCCTGACTATCTACCAGATCCTGCCGAGGGCACAAGATCGTAGCTGAGGTAACAAGCTAAACGTCGAAGTCCACGTGGAACTACTAGCGAGACTGACGTCTCTCTGCAAAACATAAAATAAGCAAACGTGAGTACAAACGTACTCAGCAAGACTTACATCAGAACTAACTACATATGCATCATTATCAACAAAGGGGGGTGGTGGAGTTTGACTGCAGCAAGCCAGCTTTGACTCGGTGGTTATCCTGAACTACGACTGCAAGTAACTCTTTTGAGGTGGCGCACACGAGTCCACATATTCACCAATCAATACACCACTATGGATCCGATCCCGTCTTCCTACGAGAACGCCATCCATAGCACTCACGCTTATCTTGCGATTTTAGAGTATCTACTTTCACTTGTCTATGAACTGATATAGGCAACCCAGAAGTCCTTTACCGGGGACACGGCTATTCGAATAGATGATGTTAACCCTGCAGGGGTGTACTTCTTCATACACGCTCTCGCCACTTACCACCATGTACACATCGTGTATCTCGGCAACCTTCAAGCGGAAGCCTGGCGAGGGAGTCGGCCACGACCTGACTAACCACACAAGTCTCTCGTCCAGGTTTATCGCCTATTCGGGTTCCATCCGCAAGGAGATCCGGCCGGGGTGTCGCTCACGGCCCCAAACCATGTGAGCAGGGTTCCTGAGACACCAAACAGGCGCCCGGTACACCGTGCCACGGTGTATCTACCGCAACATTGCCCACCCCTAGGGTCAGCGCTACGCACGTCCCCCAACACATATCCTACAAACACCAGAAACTAGTTGCAACTCCTGGACAGAGATCGAGTTGATTAATAAGTCGAGAGGGGCACTTAAGCATTCCAATGCGTGGTAGTAGCTGTTCATGGATCACAAACACAGAACTCAGTTCCTGAGGACGGTTTCAATGAGACAACCCACCATGTACTCCTACATGGCCTCTCACCGCTACCTTTACCAAATCGTGTTCACACACTTAGCTCACACACAGTAGGACATGTTCACACACCATTCCAATTCATTCCCGATGAATCAGACCCGACTCAACTCTAAGCAGTAGCAGGCATGACAAACAAGCATGAATGAGTAGGCACAACAGGGCTCAAACAACTCCTACTCATGCTAGTTGGTGTCATCTAATTACTGTGGAATGACAGGTCATGCAGAGGATAAAGGGGTTCAGCTACCGCAGCAAGTAACACATGAGTCGTTGTTGTCCTAATGCAGTAAAATAGAGCAGGAGCGAGAGAGTGGGATTATATCGGAATGAACAAGGGGGTTTTTCTTGCCTGGCACTTCTGAAGATAATATAGTTCTTCATCGGTGTCATCGAACTCATCGTCGGAACCACGTCTATCGAGAGGGAACAAACACCGGCAACTGAGAAAGAACACAATCAATGCAATGCCACAATATGATGCATGATCATGACATGGCAATATGCTGTGATTTGAGCTAATGCATCTAGCTATGATTTAAATGAAGATGGTTTGAATACATGATTCAGATTTCAACTCCATATATGATTATTTAAATGCCCTTTATTTGTTTTGTCCAAAACAGAGGACACACATTGCTCAAACATGCATGAGAATGGTACAGATGGATTCCTTGAATTTTTCTGATAATTTTTCATATATAAATTATTTGATTTGGAGCTACGGTTGAATTACTATGATTTTTAGAAGTTTTAGCTATGTTCTGAAATAAATAAATCGTTTAGATTTATTTATAATCCAGAAAAGGGGTTTATTGCGTCAGCTTGAGGTCAGCACTGCATCAGCAGTCAACCTGGGTCAAACCTGACGTGTGGGGCCACACTTCAGTGACTCAGTGGTTAAGCCCATGTCAAACCCGCACTGACCAGGGTTTGACTTGGCCCTGGGGCCCACGGTCAGCGGCTGGTGGGGGGTTTAGGCTACGGGATTAGGCGCTAATGACATCCACGTCGGCCTCGCCGGAGTTCAACCGGCGACGACCTCGAGCCGCGGAGGTTCTTCGCCGGAGTCGTTGTTCCGGCGTCCAGACGACACAGGGAGAGGAGCTACGGGGAGCTGGCGAACTCGCGCATCGAGTGGTGGTGGCGGTTGGGCCTGGGGTGGCCGGAGTGGCGCCGGCGATGAGCTTTGGCGGCGGCAGTAGCTCGGGCAAAATCGGGGTAGCACTACAGAGCACGGGAGGAGGCGTTGTGGGTGTCTACGGGTTCATGCGACCGTGCTGAGCACGAGGGTGGGCTCGGGAACGAGCTGGGGTGGCTGTGGCTACGGCTACGCCATGGCCGGCGGCGAGATGCTTCGGTCATGGTTGGGGATCGGGGCTAGAGCACGCGAGGGACGACGGGGCAAGGGGGGATCGGGTCAACGGCTCACTGCGGAGCTGCAGGGATGGTTAGTGGGCTCGGGGGCGCGCCGGAGTGGCCGAATCGATGGAGAAGGCGCCGGAGCCGAAGCTTGAAGACGATGATGATGGCGGCTGCTCGGGGCCTCCGTGCTTCCTTCCTTCGGTGCAGAGGTGAAGCGAGAGGTGGCGAAGGCTCTGGATAGCTCGGGGAGGCAAGGTGAGGGCGGTGGGCGCGGCGGCTCACGACGGCGTGCTCAGGCGCGTGAGGGAGGAGCGACGGAGAGAGACAGAGGAGGGGATGGGGACGAGCGAGAGCGAGAGAGAGTCGGCGGGGGGGGGGGGCGGGGGGCAGCGTGGCGCACACAGGCGTGTCGGGGCAGCGGGGGGAAGCAGGAGGTGGCCGGCGCGTGGGCGCGCGCGTCGGGCACGCGCCTCCCCTCCTTCTGGGGAGGGGGAGGGGGGGGGGGGGGGAGAGGGGGGGGGGGGGGGAGAGGGGGGGGGGGGGGGAGAGGGGGGGGGGGGGGGAGAGGGGGGGGGGGGGGGAGAGGGGGGGGGGGGGGGAGAGGGGGGGGGGGGGGGAGAGGGGGGGGGGGGGGGAGAGGGGGGGGGGGGGGGAGAGGGGGGGGGGGGGGGAGAGGGGGGGGGGGGGGGAGAGGGGGGGGGGGGGGGAGAGGGGGGGGGGGGGGGAGAGGGGGGGGGGGGGGGAGAGGGGGGGGGGGGGGGAGAGGGGGGGGGGGGGGGAGAGGGGGGGGGGGGGGGAGAGGGGGGGGGGGGGGGAGAGGGGGGGGGGGGGGGAGAGGGGGGGGGGGGGGGAGAGGGGGGGGGGGGGGGAGAGGGGGGGGGGGGGGGAGAGGGGGGGGGGGGGGGAGAGGGGGGGGGGGGGGGAGAGGGGGGGGGGGGGGGGGCAGCGTGGCGCTCACAGGCGTGTCGGGGCAGCGGTGGGAAGCAGGAGGTGGCCGGCGCGTGGGCGCGCGTGTCGGGCACGCGCCTCCCATCCTTCTGGCGAGAGGAAGGGGGTGACTGGCAGAGGGCCTGGTGGGCTGGGCCGAATCTGCCGGGCCACCAGGTAAGTGGGCCTCAGGTGAGCGCTAGGGTAGCCCTTTCCTATTTGCATTTTCTTTCTGTTTTCTAATTTCTGCAACTGTGTTTGGCTTTATTAAAAATTCCAGAGCATTTCTAAAAATCTTGCAACTGCTCATGACCACTGTTGGAAATATATCCTACAGTAGACATTTCAGTTTGGGATTATTTGAGCATTTAAAATATTAAAAAGAAATTAAATGCCCAAATGCAAAAACAATAAGATCTAATTCAAAAATCCAGAATGGCCTATAAATATATTCATCATTTTTGGAAGAGGTTTTCACCTTTAACAGAAATCATGAACATTTCCAAAAGGCATTCTGGGTCATTGAAAATATTTTTTTTATTGAACCTAGTTGAACTAGTCATCAGCCCGTGCAACGGCACGAGCTAGTGATCTTCACATTTCAGAATTATTATATAAATCCCGTATGTGATTAAACCCTGAATCTGTATTCAATAAATTTAAATAAAATGCATAAAATTCTGAATATATATTTTGTCATATGCATAATTCTATACAAATTGAGTGACCAGGTGGAAAAGGACTATATGAAGGTTTGGTTCTAGAGAAGGATTTATACAATCTAACTGTACGCATGCACACTATTATACAATATTCACAATTGTGTAACATGATGTAAACTTTGTGTATCAAAGTTTCCAAGTTCGGTGTTATCACATCCTAAATATTATTCAAATTAGAATGGCAACCTAATTGAATTACGGAGGATGCAAAACCACATAGAAAAAAAATACAATATCCAAGAGAAGCTATCACTTAATTGTGAATAACATCTGAGATGTGATGACAACAATATGTTGGATGACTTGGTTTTCATAGCTGGACAATAAGTTTGTGTTAAATTACCAAAGGCAAATGAAATTGTACCACAAAGATACATGTAAATATTCTGATTCTTAAATTTGGAGGAGATATGAATGTATCTCAACTATGGTATTTTGGAAACAAACAAACTTCGGAAGTACTTCATGGGTGATGTTTTTCTGAACGACACATGCATGCACAATAGATAATCCAACCGTCTGCTGCTGTTCAGACTTGCCCATGGATGATGCGATGTGGCACGTCGAGCAAATTTCGGTTAGCAAGCATCGTCCATGTAGTGGTGCTCAACAAACTTTATAGGTTTATGTAAAGAGTTATTGATATTCACCCATATGATATTTTTAAAAGTTAGTACCATAAATTTGAGGAATGGTGTAAATGGAAAAGCACATATATAAACCTAGAAAACATCATATTACAGAAAAGTGTTATTGGATTAATTTCAAATTCACATTATTTCAAAAAAATAACAAAGATTACAGGAACATTTACAATCAACAACTTTGCTAAACAAAGCAAATGCTTCAATAAGGACATCATGCAAGATCCATCTATGTTTTTTATAGTTATTGTGTCACCATCTATATGGTACTTAAGCTCATATTCCTCTCAACCCGAAGAAAATTGTCTGGCCATCAAGATCTTTCACTAAATAAAACCTGGGTAAATATTTTTCCAAATTAATAGGTCTATTTACATACATAAGGGTAAACAATATAGTAGCGTTTTATTTTGTGCAAACAAACCAAAGTAATTGTCAGAGATTTACTTTTTGTGAACAATAATTGTTAGCTCTTATGAAGCAAAAGCAATAGTGAACTGAAGATTTTGTTCGTACTCGACTTCAGCCAAATAGATCTACGGATCATTACCTTTAGTAGGCAAAATAATACATGGTATTTAAGCTAACCTTATTCTGAACCTCACGAATCATATATTATTTAAGATAGTTCCTTTACTCGTACAAATGAAACCAACACTGGCAATTTGGGTGTTCTACTTTTCTCAAACAACAATATATTAGGCGTTGCCGCTTCTTCCATACTATGATTTTTAGGCTCCATTACAGTAGATCACGGGAAGTAGATGCAGAATGACGTACATGGTTTTGAAACGCTCCAGTGAATATTTCGAGCAGCACTACTTCTTAATCAGATCACCAAAAAACCACATGTTTATTATGAACACTATTACTCTAAAGCTATTCCTGGTAGTCTTCAAAAGATTTGGCATTTTATGCCGCAGCTTCAGCGAGATAGTCAAAACTTATAGATGCAGCCATGTGAAGCATCAATGGAACAGCCACCATAAGAACAGCTCAAAGGATTAATCTACTGCCGTTACGCATCGATAGAGTTCATACTTATACTGGCTAGACTGAGGACGCTGCCACCATCTTGAGTATCAACTTGGCCATCGTCATGAACACCAACTACATTGACCAATCTGATCGTCACGAAGATCATTAGCAAATGATGCATGTTGGACTCGACGGAAATCTACTGGAGCACTTCATCGTGTGTAGATCAGGTGTGATGGATGGATGCAACTTGGCTTAGAAATTGGGTGTGGAGGAGGTTTGCAGCAAGGTTGGACGCCCTGGAAAAATGGATCAAAGGTGTGAGCTGTTGAACAGCAGAAAGAGACACGACAGGAGGGGATACATCCTTCATTAGTAAATTATGGTTGTAGATATCAGTTCATACATGTGAATAATAATTCATACATATTTGCTTGGAGAAAATTAATGGGTAGAAGAAGAGACCTTTTCAAGATGGACTCAATCGGCGTCAACAGCGATGCACATGAAGCCTCTATATTACCATCTCTCCCTCCTTCTTTTCATGGCGTGCCTTTGCGTATTCTTGTGCAATTTATATATCACAGCTCGAATTCATGATGGTGTACACCATCATCATCGGTTCATGCTACACTTACCGTAGTTCTGCTTCCGGCCGCCGTAAATAACTCCATGCTTGATGGCCGCCAGCAGATTCGAGATGCCGAACAACATGTACACATCCTACTGTTTCGTGCCCAGTTTGCATCCTGCTGGCCGGCTGGCCGCGTGGTAGCGTCGGATGAGTTACTCGCCGCCCTATGATGAACCTAGTAAAAGAAAACATGTTCAGATGACGTTTGCGGGGGACACTATTTTTGGACTACACATACTGCACATGTAGGACTCTAGAGGAATAAAGCGCCATGGACTCTGCTAGATCTTAACCGTAGTTGTTTGGATGACTTGCACGTTTCTTGAGATTTATTATTCCAATACTTGTTTGGATGACATTTGGGGGGACACTATTTCTGGATACTATTTATTAGCAAGTTTTTACTACGGATGTTTGAAAGAATGATTGCAAACCCTATTAGACATGATATTGAAAAATCTCTCACAACTCTAATATCAAATGGGTAGGAAATACTCAGAGTCTAGGTCTCGTACGCTTGCTTGTCGCTGGAAGGAATATTAAACAGACGTATGGTGCTAATAGTTTTTTTTAGACGTATGGTGCTAATAGTTGTAGATTTATCCTGTATTTGAAAGAAACTATTGAAGAGATTATAACTATATCCACATAAATAAGCTAGTTCTGTTGGCTAATTAACAGGGTGACATACGGAAACATTATAAAGCCTCATATAAATCTCCAAATGTACTGGATTGCTGGTGTTTTATTATTTCCTGTAGTTAACGCCCAACCCTGTTGCAGGGGTTGCAAGCTACCGCTGGAGTGCAGTACACCCAGAACACATAAACATGTACGTTTTGCTAGCCATGGAGCATTGTGAATCATAAACAAAGAATGACAACTTAACTATCATACTTCTCTTAACTGAACAATAGGAGTAACAACTATAACTGTAATTCAGGATCAAATTTAAAATAAAACTTCTTTCTGAAAGCAAATCCGTCGTATTCATTGTGTACCTTCTTTATGGTCGACCATCTTCGAGCTTGAATGAACCTCAATGGAAATATCCATAACTGCCCCTTGAAACGAATGAAAAACTCAATTTTTTGCTGAATTTGGGACATGGTATTAGCCTCTTTTGCTTGATGATATTCTTGAAGATACCACAGACCCACAACATATGACTTCTATGGTAGTATACCCTCGTGTATAAGTCAGTCATTAGAAGTGGAGATAGATGGACATCTACAATATAAAATATCGTCGATCATAATTTAGGATTAATCTAATTTATTGGCGTTTAGGGGTAATGGTTGACTTGCCTGCATCACGGGTATAGGAGTTACCGGTATCAACTCCCACAATTACTGCCCTGAGGTGAAGCGCGGCGCCCTAATCTGCCATACTCCATAGTCCTCCACTTCCATGGGCTCACCAACGACGCCGGCTGCCTGATGTGAATTAAGAAGTCCTCAGCGCACACCGCACAACCTACTCAAGTGAATCGTCCATCATGGATTGTAAAGTGACCGGGACATGAAATCTGGGATTAACATGACTTCCTTCTCCGCTGCATCATCTAATATTGATTGCTGTGTTGTTGGGCAGAGGAGATTCAATGGCCTGAGAGGAAAGGCATCAAGGATTGGGTGGTTGGATCTTTTTGACATGGATTACATTGTCGAAGTTTAGAGGACATGAAAACTGCAGTAGGGTATGGCGAGCAGGAAGATGAGGAGAAGCGGAAGAGGATCGGGCGAGGCGGAAGATTGAGGTGAAGCTGCCTAGGGTCTCTGGACGACGGACGTTGCGGCGCCTCGATGGGGACAGGATCGGCCTAGTCATTGACCCCTGGTGGAATAGTTTTTTTCTTTATCTTTGCCAAAGAACATGAAGAGATATGTACGTGGGACAAAGGGTTGGGACTCCTCAGTAAATTCATCCTACGGCTATAGATAGTTAATCGGGATATCGTACGGACAAATTCCACAGTGTTTTGAGGATTAACGTGGTGCCTCGATTAGTGCTTCCGATTAGTAAATATAAGATATAAGATATAAGATTTCATTTGGTGCTAGGGTTTCAACAATCCCCATTTCAAGTTACATAAAATTAAACATGATGCATGGATGCTAATGCAAAGGCAAGCAAGGCCTGAACTGGGGCTGTGACAGATGAGCTGTACTTGTTGTCCAGGGGACCATCTTCGACTGTAATGATTTGGAAATGATACGAGATAAATGGGAATACATTTTACATGATTGACCAAGATCAAAAGAGCACCAACCAAAACAGCGGTGTCCACTTTGATGCAGAAACCGACAGGGGAAAGGACACATATTATGGTTACATAGTAGACATATGGGAACTTGACTACGAAGTAGATTTTAAGGTCCCTTTGTTTAAGTGCAAGTGGGTCAATCTGTCAGGAGGCAGGGTACAGGTAGACCCACAGTACGGAATGACAACAGTGGATCTGAAAAATCTTGGGTACACTGACGAACCGTTCGTCCTAGCTAATGATGTGGCACATGTTATCTATGTGAAGGACATGTCTACCAGACCGAGGAAAAGAAAAGATAAGAAAGCGAATACATCATACACTACTAGAAAAAGGGCTATAGATGGGATTGACACTAATGGCGTACCAGACAAGCGGTGCGCCATTAGTATATACTAATGGCGCACCACCTTCTGATACGCCATTAGAGTTGAAACTACTAATGGCGCACCTGGCCCAAGGTGCGCCATTAGTATCAATTTTTTTTGAACTAGTGCGCCTGTCCAAACATACTAATGGCGCATCCAGACTCAGTGTGCCATTACTAGTTGTAACTAGTAATGGCGCACCTGTTGGAAAGTGCGCCACTAATGTTGTTTTTTTATTATATTTTTTATTCCTTTTTTTTGCAAAACTACTAATGGCGCACTGTTCCACCGTGCGCCATTACTAGTTTAAACTAGTAATGGCGCACTGTGGAACAGTGCGCCATTAGTATGTTTTTTTGCAAAACTACTAATGGCGCACCACCAGAAGGTGCGCCATTAGTAACCTGGGTTACTAATGGCGCATTTAGGGTTGGTGCGCCATTAGTAAGTGGGCAGCAACAAGATATTTTGGACAGCCTCTCCCCTTCCCGCACTCACTTTCTCCCCACTTCATTCTCTCCACCTCCTCCTTGTCTCGGGTGCCTCCTCTTTTTCACCTCATTGCCACCATAGATTCATTCAAATTAAGTGGTTAAGTTACCTTGTTTTGATAGGTAAGTAAGGGGGGGAAGCTATATTTATGTTGTTCTCCCTACAACAATGTGCACAAGCACTTTTTATGGTCTAGCTAGATCTATGTATGTTCGTGGTGTTGCATATGTTTGTGGTGTTGCATATGTGTTTGTGTTTGGAGGTGTACCGGTATTTGAAATGCGATAGTTGCCAATATTTTGCCGGAATGTTGATTCATTTCCGTTTCGGCGAGAATTTTGGCATTAAGCATTCTTTTTGGTCCTATTTTTAGGGAAAGTCATGCCAAATTTTTTCTTGGTTCTAAAATATCGTTTTGCTGTACCCCGCAGGCGACCATGGTCCGCACGATGACCGAAGGCATCGTGAATAGGTTTTTGAGGTCCGCGAAGGCCGAGATGCTTCGAAAGAACGAGACGGAGATAAGATGTCCGTGTCGAAGATGCAAGCTGAAGAGCCTTATTGCGGACCCGGATTCCGGGCAGGTGCGGGACCACCTGCTCTTGCGTGGTTTCATGGATGGCTATCGGTGGCAAGGTGATGAAGATGACTACGAAGTCGTCCATGGGGGCTCGGCAAGAAATGAGGAAGAGCAGCAAGACAACCACCGCGGCTCGGGCGGGCGAGAAGACGAAGAATCCCCAGGAGATGATCACGACGGTGATGCTGTACACAGTCATCATGTAGAAGATGCAGGACATGATGATGAGGAAGATGCCGGAGCAGACGACGGGCATGATCATGAAGATGATGATGCCGGCGGAGCAGACGACACTGGACCATCGATGGGCTGGGTGCAGGACCCTCATATTCAAGAGCTGCTTCTGAAGCAGACGGATAACTTATCTC
>LR880970.1:843863757-843876701 GCA_904067115.1 Aegilops sharonensis
ATGAACTTAATACTCTATATGCATGCTGGATAGTGGTCGATGTGTGGAGTAATAGTAGTAGATGCAGAATCGTTTCGGTCTACTTGTCTCGGACGTGATGCCTATATACATGATCATACCCAGATATTCTCATAACTACGCTCAATTCTATCAATTGCTTGACAGTAATTCATTTACCCACCGTAATACTTATGCTCTTGAGAGAAGCCACTAGTGAAACCTATGGCCCCCGGGTCTATCTTCCATCATATTAATCTTCTAATACTTAGTTATTTCCTTTGCCGTTTATTTTACTTTGCATCTTTATTTCTCTTTATCATAAAAATACTAAAAATATTATCTTATCATATCTATCAGATCTCACTCTCGTAAGTGACCGAGAAGGGCTTGACAACCCATTTATCGCGTTGGTTGCAAGGTTATTATTTGTTTGTGTAGGTGTGTGGGACTTGAGCGTGACCTCCTACTGGATTGATACCTTGGTTCTCAAAAACTAAGAGAAATACTTACGCTACTTTGCTGCATCACCCTTTCCTCTTCAAGGGAAAACCAATGTAGTGCTCAAGAGGTAGCAACTTGGCACATGTTCACGCATGTAGTTGAAACAAAATCAACATAGCCTTCATGATATTTATGTTCATGGTGGATTATATCCTACTCATGCTTGGTCTCAATGTTCATTGACTTTAATGCATGTTCATGGCTATTGTGGCTCTCTAGCTGGTCGCTTCCCAGTCTTTTGCTAGCCATCGCTTGTACTAAGCGGGAATACTGCTTGTGCATCCAATCCCTTAAACCCCAAAGTTATTCCATATGAGTCCACCATACCTTCCTATATGCGGTATTTACCTGCCGTTCCATGTAAATATGTATGTGCCAAACTCTAAACCTTCAAATAAACATTGTGTTTTGTATGCTCGAATAGCTCATGTATCAACTAGGGCTGTCCGTATCTTCCATGTTAGGCGGGTTATTCTCAAGAGGAGTGGACTCCGCTCCTCACTCATGAGAAAATGGCTGGTCACCGGGATGCCCAGTCCCATGCTTTATGCAAATCAAATTGCAAACATAACTCCTCTGGGACTGTTGTTAGTTGGAGGCACTCATTGTTTCGAGCAAGCCATGGATTGATGCTTGTTGGTGGAGGGGGAGTGAGGGAGTCCTGGACTAGGGGGTGTCCGGACAGCCAAACTATCTTCGGCCGGACTCCTAGACTATGAAGATACAAGATTGAAGACTTCGTCCCGTGTCCGGATGGGACTTTCCTTGGCGTGGAAGGCAAGCTTGGCGATACGGATAGGTAGATCTCCTACCATTGTAACCGACTCTGTGTAACCCTAACCCTATCCGGTGTCTATATAAACCGGAGGGTTTTAGTCCGTAGGACGAAAAACAATCATACCATAGGCTAGCTTCTAGGGTTTAGCCTCTCTGATCTCGTGGTAGATCTACTCTTGTACTACCCATATCATCAATATTAATCAAGGAGGAGTAGGGTATTACCTCCATCGAGAGGGCCCGAACCTGGGTAAAAACATCGTGTCCCTTGTCTCCTGTTACCATCCGCCTAGACGCACAGTTCGGGACCCCCTATCCGAGATCCGCCGGTTTTGACACCGACATTGGTGCTTTCATTGGGAGTTCCTCTGTGTCGTCACCGATAGGCCCGATGGCTCCTTCGATCATCAACAACGACGCAGTCCAGGGTGAGACTTTTCTCCCCGGACGGATCTTCGTATTCGGCGGCTTTGCACTGCGGGCCAATTCGCTTGGCCATCTGGAGCAGATCGAAAGCTACGCCCCTGGCCATCAGGTCAGATTTGGAAGTTTGAACTATACGGCTGATGTCCGCGGAGACTTGATATTCGAGGGATTCAAGCCACAGCCGAGCGTGCCGCACTGTCTCGATGGGTACGATCTAGCTCTACCGCCGAACAGTGCCCTGGAGGCCGCACCAGTGCCCGCTCCGACCCTTAATCCGGAGCCGGATTCCCCGATCGAGGACAAGTGGTTGGACACCGCCTTGGGGGCTACGATCTCAGCGGCGATTGAGCCGAACTCCATCCCTATCCTTTGCGAAGACCGTGACTCCAAGGTGCCGGACTCCTCTCCGGACTCCGAACCCTCCGCGCCCCTACCAATCGAATCCGATTGGGCGCCGGTCATGGAGTTCACTGCCGCGGACATCTTTCAGCACTCGCCCTTTGGCGACATCCTGAATTCACTAAAGTCTCTCTCTTTATCCGGAGAGCCCTGGCCGGACTACGGTCAGGAAGGTTGGGATGCGGACGACGAAGAAATTCAACGCCCACCCACCACCCACTTTGTAGCCACTGTCGATGATTTAACCGACATGCTCGACTTCGACTCCGAAGACATCGACGGTATGGACGATGATGCTGGAGACGACCAAGATCCAGCGTCGACAGGGCACTAGAAGGCCACCTCGTCATACGACATATACATGGTGGACATCCCAAAAGATGGGAACGGCGGTGGAACAACGGAGGATGACCCCTCCAAGAAACAGCCCAAGCGCCGACGTCAGCGGCGCCGCTCTAAATCTCGCCACAACAAAAACAATGATTCCGGCATGGGAGACAATAACACCCCGGACAGTGCCGAAGATGACCCCCTCCAGCAGGACTCAGCGCAGGAGGAGGGAGAAGCAAGTCCGCACGACAGTACGGCAGAAAGAGAGGTAGAGGACGATAATTATGCGCCTCCCTCTGAAGACGAGGCAAGCCTCGACGACGATGAATTTGTCGTGCCTGAGGATCCCGCCGAACAGGAGCGTTTAAAACGCAGGCTTATGGCCACGGCAAGCAGCCTCAAGAAAAACCAGCAACAGCTTAGAGCTGACCAAGACCTGCTAGCTGACAGATGGACTGAAGTCCTTGCAGCCGAAGAGTATGAACTCGAATGCCCCTCCAAAATCTACCCCAAACGCAGGCCGTTGCCTCGATTAGAGGAGGAAGCACCCAAGTCACCAGCGCACGACATGGCAGACCGGCCACCCCGTGGCCGCGACAGAGAAGCCTCTCGGCCCTCCACTCAAGCCACGCCCCAACGCCGCTCAAAAAGTTCCAAGGCACGGGAAAACGCGTCGGACTTGCGAGATATATTGGAGGATAAGGCAAAACATACAAGATCGATCTACGGATCGCGTGGGCGCCCCACGACACGGGATGATTACCGTCACGCCGGATACAGCAAATCCGGCCGGGCCGAACACAATAGACAAAGCTCACATGAGCTACGTCGTGATATAGCCCAATACAGAGGCTCCACACACCCACTATGCTTCACAGATGGAGTAATGGATCATCAAATCCCCGAGGGCTTCAAACCCGTAAACATCGAATCATACGATGGCACCACAGATCCCGCGGTCTGGATCGAGGACTATCTCCTCCATATCCACATGGCCCGCGGTGATGATCTACATGCCATCAAATACCTCCCACTCAAGCTTAAAGGACCAGCTCGGCATTGGCTTAGCAGCTTGCCAGCAGAGTCAATCAGTTGTTGGGAGGACCTGGAAGTCGCATTCCTTGATAACTTCCAGGGCACATATGTGCGACCACCAGACGCCGATGACCTTAGCCATATAATTCAGCAGCCAGAAGAATCGGCCAGACAATTCTGGACGCGGTTCCTAACAAAGAAAATTCAGATCATCGACTGTCCGGATGCAGAGGCGCTAGCAGCCTTCAAACACAACATCCGCGACGAGTGGCTAGCCCGGCACCTAGGACAGGAAAAGCCGAAATCCATGGCAGCCCTCACCACACTCATGACCTGCTTTTGCGTGGGAGAGGACAGCTGGCTAGCTCGAAGCAACAACTTGGCCAAACACCCTTATAGTTCGGATACCAAGGACAACAATGGCAGGACGCGTCGCAACAAGCATAAACGCCGCATTAACGGTGATAATGCTGAAGATACGGCAGTAAATGCCAGATTCAGAGGCTCTAAACCCGGTCAGCGGAAGAAGCCATTCAAAAGAAATACCCAGGGCCCGTCCAACTTGGACCGAATACTCGATCGTTTGTGCCAGATACATGGCACCCCCGAAAAACCAGCCAACCACACCAACAGGGATTGTTGGGTTTTCAAGCAAGCAGGCAAGCTAATCGCCGAAAACAACGACAAGGGGCTGCATAGCGAAGACGAGGAAGAGCCCCGACCGCCGAACAATAGAGGACAGAAGGGCTTTCCCACACAAGTGCGGACGTTGAACATGATATACGCAACCCACATACCCAAAAGGGAGCGGAAGCATGCGCTAAGGGACGTATATGCGATGGAGCCAGGCGCCCCGAAGTTCAACCCATGGTCTGCCTGCCCGATCACCTTCGATCGAAGGGACCACCCCACTAGCATCCGTCACGCCGGTTTCGCCGCATTGGTTCTTGACCCAATTATTGACGGATTTCACCTCACCAGAGTCCTGATGGACGGCGGTAGCAGCCTGAATCTGCTTTATCAGGATACAGTGCGCAAAATGGGCATAGACCCCTCAAGAATTAAACCCACAAAAACGACCTTTAAATGCGTCATACCATGTGTAGAGGCCAATTGTACAGGCTCAGTTACACTCGAAGTGGTCTTCGGATCCCCGGATAACTTCCGAAGCGAAGAGTTAATCTTCGACATAGTCCCGTTCCGCAGCGGCTATCACACACTGCTCGGACGAACAGCATTCGCAAAATTCAATGCGGTGCCACACTACGCATACCTCAAGCTCAAGATGCCAGACCCTCAAGGCGTAACTATGGTCAATGGAAACACCGAACGCTCTCTCCGAACGGAGGAGCATACGGCCGCCCTTGCGGCAGAAGTGCAGAACAGCCTCTTAAGGCAATTCTCCAGTCCGGCCAATAAACAATTGGACACTGTCAAACGCGCCCGGAGTAACCTACAACAAGACCGCCTGGCACGATCCGAACACGCGTAGCAATTCGGCCCCAACCCCAGCCCTCGCGAAGTTGCGAAGCCAGTACTAGGCGTACATAACTACGCTCTGGAGATACCATGGGCATAAGGGGAGGGGCACGACCACGACACGCCCAGAATGCGGCTCAACCGCACCAGGGGCTCCCGATTGTGTCATTCTTTTTCCTTTTTCTTTTTTACTTTCAGGACTCTGTTCTCCAGAAGCCCTGTCCGGCATTCGCGCCGAACTCACGATGCAACAGCCAGGGAAGCAGAAAACTGCGTCGAGTGTCCAGGTGGTCTCTACTTCGAGCATTATACCTGTTTTACATACCATCCCGCAGCTTACCCCTAGAGGGGGACATGTTAAATAGTCCCATCCCTTGCTTATCGCACTATTTGTATCGTTCTGCTTTCATTGCAGTCCCTTTTTGAATAAACAATACATAGCTTTTGCCTATTATTGCACTCCTTTCTTTATTTATATATATGTTCATGACATGTTGCACCCGTACACTTTGGTACGGCCAATACACCAGGGGCTTAAGTTCCCCAGAATGTGGTGTTAGAAGTTCGAACACTTTCACAATTGTGGCACCCCGAACTTATAGCATTATATGCACCGGCTCCGAATCATGTCTTGGGTCAATAGTTGGGTTTGCCCGGCTCCCATGTTTTGGTACCTTACGTTCCGTTATATCGGCTAAGGTACCGCTGGGAGAACCACTGCGATTGTGCCCCAGTTGAGCTGGGTTGAGCACCTCAGTGGAGAAAGCTAAAACTAACCGTCATGATAGGGCGAGTGCCGGTCGCTGTTCGAGAGGTTTTTTCGGGTCCCTAAAGACTTATGCCGCTTAGAGCGAGGAACCGGAATTGTCCGGCCAAGGCGTGGATAGCGCCCCGGACTCGGTCTTCCGAATACTAGGGGCTTCGCTGAAATTTAAAATTATAGAATTCTATGGCTAAGTGAGAGTGTTCAAGCATTATAAGTCCGGTTGCCTTGTTCGTTGCGTTGAGAGCCTCCCTCGATAGGACCCAAGAATGGGAACAAGAGCGCTCAAGTTTATCCCGAACACCCCAGCACTCGTGGCATGGGGGCTGAAGCCAACGACTTGCCATCTCTGAAAATTGATAAACGGCCGCATAGAAGGTAATATTTTAAATTAACAAGCGTTGCTTAGCGCATATGAACAAGTTTTCAGCGTACAGGATAACAAATGCGAGTCTATTCAAAAATTACATCTTTGGAGCACTCATCCACTATACGGCGGGCACCCTTCAGGAGGCCCTCATAGTACATTTCGGGCGTGCGATGTTCCTTGCCCTTCGGTGGCCCGTCCGTCACAAGCTTCTCCGCATCCAGCTTGCCCCAGTGCACTTTGGCACGGGCAAGGGCCCGACGGGCACCTTCAATACAGACGGAGCGCTTGATGACTTCAATCCGTGGACAGGCGTCCACCAGCCGCCGCACTAAGCCGAAGTAGCTCCCAGGCATGGCTTCTAATGGCCACAGCCAAACCATGAGGCCCTTCATGGCCTGTTCGGCGACCTTGTGGAGCTCGACCAGCTGCTTCAGCTGGTCGCTCAGGGGCACCGGACGTTCGGCCTCAGCTTACTGAGACCAGAACACCTTCTCCATCGAGCTCCCCTCCTTGGGGCGGTAGAATGCGGCAGCATCAGACACACTACGGGGCAGATCTGCGAATGCTCCTGGAGAGCTCCGAATCCGGGTAAGTAATAGGTAATTGAATTTTACATTCTTGCTCTGCATAAAGAATGCCTTACCCGCCGCTATCTTCTTTAATGATTCAATTTCTTGGAGGGCTTTTTGGGCCTCGGCCTTAGCAGCTTTGGCACTCTCAAGAGCCGAGGCAAGCTCAGACTCCCGGGTCTTCGAGTCACGCTCCAAACCCTCGTGTTTTTTCACGAGAGCCTGGAGCTCTTGCCGCACCTCCGCCAGCTGGGCCTCCCCTTTCTCTCGCTCGGTGCGCTCCGCGGCCGCTTTGTTTTCGGCCACGGACACCGCTTCCTTCAGGGTCGCCACCTCGCTCGTGGCCCCTGCAGTACCCATGTTATTCCTGTTATTTTTTGCAACCAAAACCTTTCTATAAGGTATTTCTTTCATAAGGTATTACTTACCTTCTTTTTCCTCGAGTTGCTTCTTGGCTTGGCCGAGCTCGTTCTCGGACCGCTCGAGGCTCTCCTTCAATGCATTGACCTCCGCAGTCAGTGCGGCAGTGGTCAGCAGGGCAGCCTGCATTCCCATATTGACACAATTATGTTAGACTCCTGCGTATATCTTTTTAGATCCTCAGTCCGGCTTTTCTTTCCGAACACCGAACTAAGCATCAGGGGTTACCGTCTATGCTGTAATATTTTTACATATTCTAAACTTACCTCAAAGCCTGTTAGAAGGCTGGTACAGGCTTCGGTCAGCCCGCTCTGGGCGGACGGAACTGTCCGGATCACCGCACTCATAACAGTGCGGTGCTCCTCCTCGGTGGAGGCGCTGTTAAGCGCCTCCAGTAAGCTATCCGGTGCCTCCGATTGGACGGAGGACACCGGCGTCTTACCCTTCTTAAGAAGGGACCGCTTGCCGGACTCCGGAACCGCTGAAGGTTCCGGCATGGAGTCCGGACGAGGGTCGGGCTTAGAGCCCCTGGGGGTCTTGCCCCCCTCGAGCCTGGAGTCCGGGAGGTTGCCTTGCGGCGCCTCCTGCGCCACCTCCTCTTGACCAGGCCCCCCTTGGGGCACCACCTCGGCGTCATCCGCAGCGTGAGGCGAGGAAGCGGCCGGAAGTGAAGTACTCTCCATTTCCGACGAACTCAGGGACCCGCTCGACGAAGCGACGAACTCGCCCTTGGGCGGGCTGCATGATTATTCGACATTAGAGAACACTATGCAATGAAAAAGCCATGGGTATCCGGACACTTACGATCTCGCCAGGGGCTTGGCCCTTGTTGGCCACTCCTCCTCGTCATTGTCGATGTTGGTGGAGAAGTCTGGAGGAAGGGTCCTTCCCTTCTTAGACCCTCCGGCCTCCCCAGTTGGGGCGGCCTTCCTTTTCCTCTCCTCCCCCGTTGGGGGAGAGGCTTCTTTTTCCTCCTCCTTGTCCTCAGGAGAAGACTCTGCTTCAGAATCTGACAGCACCTGGCGTCGGGAGCTCCTTCGAGTTCCCGTGGCCTCCTTCTTGGCCTTCTTCTCCGGCACCACATGGGGTACCGGAGCCAGCAGCCCCGTCAATCGGGCGTCCGCTGGGTCTTCTGGCAAAGGAGCCGGACAGTTAATCTGTCTGGACGTCTTCAGCTAGTCCTGTCAAAGATTAGGGAGTTTTAGATCCCACATAGAGTCAATCTATGAAAAAAGAGTCCCGTAAAGGGTAAAATAACTTACCTCGCCGGCTTGACGCTGCGAGCTGTATCCGCGATCTTTGTTGGCGGATGCGGGGGCTTCGGCGCCCTTGAACAACACCTTCTAGGCATCTTCGTACGTAGTGTCGAAGAGCCGGCTCAGGGTTTGGTGTTGTGCCGGATCAAACTCCCACAAATTAAAGGCCCGTTGCTGGCATGGGAGAATCCGGCGGATGAGCATGACCTAGACTACGTGGACAAGCTTGAGCTTCTTGTCCACCAGGTTTCGGACACAGGTTTGGAGTCCGGTCAGCTCTTCCGAATCACCCCACTTCAGGCCCGTCTCTTTCCATGATGTGAGCCGTGTGGGGGAGCCAGATCTGAATTCGGGGGCCGCCGCCCATTTGGAGTCGCGCGGCTCGGTGATGTAGAACCACCCCGATTGCCACCCCTTTATTGTCTCCACGAAGGAGCCCTCGAGCCAAAGGACATTGGGCATCCTGCCCACCATAGCGCCTCCGCACTCCGCCTGTCGGCCTCCCACTATCTTCGGCTTGACGCTAAAGGTCTTCAACCATAAACCGAAGTGGGGTTGGATGCAGAGGAAGGCCTCGCACACGACGATAAACGTCGAGATATTGAGGATGAAGTTTGGGGCCAGATCGTGGAAATCCACGCCATAGTAGAACATGAGCCCCCGGACAAATGGGTGAAGTGGAAAACCTAGTCCGCGGAGGAAGTGGGTGAGGAACACCACCCTCTCATGGGGCCTGGGGGTGGGGATGAGCTGCCCCTCGTCGGGTAGCCGACACGCGATGTCGCCGGACAAGTATCCGGCCTCCCGTAGTCTTGTGATGTGCCCCTCCGTGACGGAGGAGGCCATCCACCTGCCTCCCGCTCCGGACATAGTTGGAGAAGGTTGAGGTGGGGTGTGCGGACTTGGGCGCTGGAGCTCGAGTGCATGGAAATGGATGAGCAAAGGAGGAAGAAGGCGTAGGTGAAAAAGGTGGATCCTTATCCCCTTATATGGACGGACGAAGCTATGCGTCCCCCACCAGCCTGGTAAAACTCGCTTATCTCCCAAGCGCCGTAATCAAGGGCGCAGATGGGTTACCCACGTCCGTATTGATGAGAATCCCGGAATAAGGGGGCACGATCTATGCTTTGATAAGACGTACCAGGGAAACCGCCTCGCTCAACGCGCTAAGGTGGAACGGTAAAAAATGATTCATATAAAGGCCTGGCCGTGGTGTGATGTCACGCCGCGGAATACCTCAGCAGATCTGTGCAAAAATTATTCTCTCTACGGTAGTATGTGGAACTTGTTTTGCAGAGCCGGACACTATCCTGGTGTTCAAAACCTTCTATGAAGTATTCGGAAGAGGAACCTGCCTTGCAATGCCGAAGACAATATGCGCGCCGGACTAGTCGTCATTGAAGCCTGGTTCAGGGGCTACTGAGGGAGTCCTGAACTAGGGGGTGTCCAGACAGCCGAACTATCTTCGGCCGGACTCCTAGACTATGAAGATACAAGATTGAAGACTTCGTCCCGTGTCCGGATGGGACTTTCCTTGGCGTGGAAGGCAATCTTGGCGATACGGATATGTAGATCTCCTACCATTGTGACCGACTCTATGTAACCCTAACCCTATCCGGTGTCTATATAAACCGGAGGGTTTTAGTCCGTAGGACGAAAAACAATCATACCATAGGCTAGCTTCTAGGGTTTAGCCTCTCTGATCTCGTGGTAGATCTACTCTTGTACTACCCATATCATCAATATTAATCAAGCAGGAGTAGGGTATTACCTCCATCGAGAGGGCCCGAACCTGGGTAAAAACATCGTGTCCCTTGTCTCTTGTTACCATCCGCCTAGACGCACAGTTCGGGGCCCCCTACCCGAGATCCGCCGGTTTTGACACCGACAGGGAGTATAAACTTTACCATTCACTTTGGGAACCGCCTATAATATGTGTAGCATGGAAGATATCACCATCTCTTGGTTGTTATGTTGACAATGAAAGTATACCGCTCAAAATATTATTTATATCTATTTCAAAACCGAGCTCTGGCACCTCTGCAAATCCCTGCTTCACTCGATGAAGGGCCTATCTATTTACTTTTTTGTTGAGTCATCATCCTCTTATTAAAAAGCACCAGTTGGAGAGCACCTCTGTCATTTGCATTCATTACTGAGTAGTTTGCATTGAGTATGACTTGACTGGATCTCTTTTACCATGAATTACAATGTCTAGTCGGTCCTTGATCTTTAGAGGTGCTCTGCATTTATGTTTTGCGGTCTCAGAAAGGGCTAGCGAGATACCATCTTGTTATATCATATCATGATAGTTTTGAGAAAGTGTTGTCATTCGAGATTTATTATTATTGCTCGCTAGTTGATTATGCCATTGATATGAGTAAACATGAGACCTAAGCATTATTGTGAATATGGTTAGTTCATAATCTTTGCTGAAAACTTGAATGCTGGCTTTACATATTTGCAACAACAAGAGCAAACAGAGTTTCTAAAAGTTTTTCTTTATCACTTCCAATTTATCAACTGAATTACTTGAGGACAAGCAAAGGTTTAAGCTTGGGGGAGTTGATACGTCTCCATCGTATCTACTTTTCCAAACACTTTTGCCCTTGTTTTGGACTCTAACTTGCATGATTTGAATGGAACTAACCCGGACTGACGCTGTTTTCAGCAGAATTGCCATGGTGTTATTTTTGTGCAGAAATAAAAGTTCTCGGAATGACCTGAAAATCAACGGAGAATTATTTTGGAATATATAAAAAATACTGGAAGGAAGATCCACGTCAGGGGGGCCTCCATCTGTCCACGAGGGCGCGCCCTACCCCCTGGGCACGCCCGCCTGCCTCGTGGGCCACCTGACGCTCAACCGACCTCAACCTTGACTCCATATATTCACTTTCGGGAAAAAAAACCAGGGAGAAAGATTCATCGCGTTTTACGATATGGAGCCGCCGCCAAGCCCTAAACTCTCTCGGGAGGGCTGATCTGGAGTCCGTTCGGGGCTCCGGAGAGGGGAATCCGTCGCCATCGTCATCATCAACTATCCTCCATCACCAATTTCATGATGCTCACCGCCGTGCGTGAGTAATTCCATCGTAGGCTTGCTGGACGGTGATGGGTTGGATGAGATTTATCATGTAATCGAGTTAGTTTTGGTAGGGTTTGATCCGTAGTATCCACTATGTTCTGAGATTGATGTCGCTATGACTTTGCTATGCTTAATGCTTGTCACTAGGGTCCGAGTGCCATGATTTCAGATCTGAACCTATTATGTTTTCATCAATATATGAGAGTTCATGATCATATCTTGCAAGTCTATAGTCACCTATTATGTGTTATGATCCGTTAACCCCAAAGTGACAATAATCGGGATACTTACCGGCGATGACCGTAGATTGAGGAGTTCATGTATTCACTATGTGTTAATGCTTTGGTCCGGTACTCTATTAAAAGGAGGCCTTAATATCCCTTAGTTTCCAATAGGACCCCGCTGCCACGGGAGGGTAGGACAAAAGATGTCATGCAAGTTCTTTTCCATAAGATTGTATGACTATATTCAGAATACATGCCTACATTACATTGATGAACTGGAGCTAGTTCTGTGTCACCCTAGGTTATGACTGTTACATGATGAACCGCATCCGGCATAATTCTCCATCACTGATCCATTGCCTACGAGCTTTCCATATATTGTTCTTTGCTTATTTAGTTTTCCGTTGCTATTATCACCATCACTACAAAACACCAAAAATATTACTTTTGCTAACGTTACCTTTTGCTATCGTTACCACTACTATCATATTACTTTGCTACTAAACACTTTGCTGCAGATATTAAGTTATCCAGGTGTGGTTGAATTGACAACTCAGCTGCTAATACTTGAGAATATTCTTTGGCTCACCTTGTGTCGAATCAATAAATTTGGGTTGAATACTCTACCCTCGAAAACTATTGCGATCCCCTATACTTGTGGGTTATCAGCGGGATGTTCGGGGCCTCGATGTGGAAGAAGTCGAGGCCCTCAATCCCATGCCCATACATCATCAACTCCTCCGAAACTGAGCGGTCAGGGCATAGGGCAGCCGGATGGTCGGGATCGGAGCACAGGATGCAGCACTGTGGATGGGTGCAAGCCACCTGAGAGTGGCCCGCGAGGCCGCAGTTGAAGCACTTGATGAGATCGGCGGCATGGTCATCGGGGAGCAGGGCGATCGAGGCGGAGGCGGCCGGGTCGCGGGAGGGCGGACGGAGGAGGCCGTGCCCATGCCGCGCCCCAATCCCCTCTTCTTCTTACGCTTGGGACCCTGCTTGCCACGGCCAGCACCGTTGGTGCCCGGTGGGAAGCTAGGCTCACCACGCGGGGGCTGGTAGCGGCGCGGACCATCCGCGGCAGCAGGTTGGTGAGGGCGGGCCGGGGAGCGGGAGCGGCCGCTACGGGCCGTAGAACGGCCGCCGCCGCGGCGACGAGGCGGGGAAGGGGAGCGGCGGTGCTGCGTACGCCAGTCGGCAGCCGACGCGGGCGAGCAGGACTGGGAGCGGTCCCTGCGGTCAGCCTGAGCCGGCGAGCGGTGAGGCAACGAGCAGTAGTCTGAGCAGGGAGGGGAATAGTGGTCAGACCG
>LR880970.1:843877151-843890460 GCA_904067115.1 Aegilops sharonensis
GGGGGGGGGGAGAGCGACGAGAGTCACGGGTCGAGAGATGCCGGCAGAGGTCTTCCTTGCGGCGAGCAGCGTCGGGGGAGGGACGGGACGCCTCCCGGAGGTCGTCCGCCCGACGTTTGGGGTTCGGCGCCTCGTCACCCCATGCGCGGGGCATGACCGCCGGCGAGGGAGGCGCGGTGAGGAGGTCTGAGGGAGAGACATCGTTGGGATGAGCATGGGAATCAGGCGCTAGGGTTCCTGAGGTGGTCGCGGTAGTGAACTGCTGGACTGGGGGGCGGGGCAGCCCAGCAGGTAACCAGATGGCCGGGCGGCTCGAGAGGGCCGGCCCACTAGCGGTCACATGGGGGAGGCCCATGACAGAGGGCGCACCGGATGGCAGGGGGGTGGGCAACCCAGTCCGCGTCCGGCCCAAGTTTTCACGGCCCAGCCCGCAGGGCAGAGGGATGGGCGCGAGGGTTTCCCTCGATGCCGCCATCCCTGATGCGGCCGGCGCCGGAGCTAGGAGGTGAACGGGCCAGGATCGCCGAGGTGCACGACAGGGGGAGAGGCAGAGCGAGGAGGTGCCGGACGCTGTGATGAACGGCCTGGACGGCGAGGTGTGCCAGAGAGGCAGGGCGCCCGATAGCGGCGCATGCAAGCGGCGGGGAGGGATGCCAGCCGAGGAGGCGGGAGGAGCAGCCGCCGCGGAACGCCAGGACACGCACGCCCGGCCCTGGTCGGACCTCCCCGCGACACCCCACACCGGAGCGCGACGACGGCGAGCGTTCCGATGCCCCAAGGAGGGCGCTTTCTGGGGGGGGGGGGGCGAGGGAGGGCGCCGGCACGACGAGCCGGGCCGACCGCGAGGGGGCAGTGGCGCCGCCCAGCCGGAGTGGGATCGCGGCCACCACCCGGGTCACAGCCGGCCGAGGCGGGGGATCCTGGCGCACGACCGGGCGGCTAGCCGCCACATCGTCCAGCTCCGCGATGTCCGCCCACCGGGTCATCGGCGCCGGCGCGGGGCGCAGGGAGGGGGTGAGGGGCCGGCGATGGTCGGAGTGGGCGGGGGTGCAGCGGCGGCGGTAGAGACGGGCGCCGGTGGCGGGGAGGCCGGGGACGGGGGCGCGGGTGGCAGGGCGCCACGGGCGTCATAGGGGCTCACCTCCATCCTGCCCGATACTTTTCGCATCTTTTCAAAATGTGTATTTAGACAATGGGTGCATATGCACCTAGGAGCCAAAACACTACGTCCATCTTCACAGCTCAACTCCATCCTTGTGCGGCCATTGTGGTTGACAAGACCGATATCCCAGAGCATGTTGTATTTTTGTCTCGTGGATCAACTATTCTTGATCATAGGATTTGTCGTCCGATGCTTCAATCATTATCAGCAATGGTGCTGACATGATTTCCTTATATGCCCTAGAGGCAATAATAAAGTTGTTATTTATATTTCCTTATATCATGATAAATGTTTATTATTCATGCTAGAATTGTATTAACCGGAAACTTAGTACATGTGTGAATACATAGACAAAACAGAGTGTCCTTAGTATGCCTCTACTTGACTACCTCGTTAATCAAAGATGGTTAAGTTTCCTGACCATAGACATGTGTTGTCATTTGATGAACGGGATCACATCATTAGAGAATGATGTGATGGACAAGACCTACCCGTTAGCTTAGCATAATGATTACTAAGTTTTATTGCTATTGCTTTCTTCATGACTTATACATATTCCTCTGACTATGAGATTATGCAACTCCCGAATACCCGAGGAACACCTTGTGTGCTATCAAACATCACAACGTAACTGGGTGATTATAAAGATGCTCTACAGGTGTCTTCGAAGTTGTTTGTTTGGTTGGCATAAATCAAGATTAGGATTGGTCACGCCGAGTATCAGAGAGGTATCTCTAGGCTCTCTCGGCAATGCACCTCACTATAGGCCTTGCAAGCAATGTGACTAATGAGTTAGTTGCGGGATGATGCATTGCGGAACGAGTAAAGAGACTTGCCGGAACTAGATTGAACTAGGTATGATGATACCGACGATCGAATCTCGGGCAAGTAACATACCGATGGCAAAGGGAATAATGTATGTTGTTATTGCGGTTTGACCGATAAAGATCTTCGTAGAATATGTAGGAACCAATATGAGCATCCAGGTTCCTCTATTGGTTATTGACCAAAGATGTGTCTCGGTCATGTCTACATAGTTCTCAAACCCATGGGGTCCGTACACTTAACGTTCAATGACGATTTGTATTATGAATTATGTGTTTTGGTGACCGAAGTTTTTTCAGAGTCCCGGATGAGGTCACAGACATGACGAGGAGTCCCGAAATGGTCGAAAGGTAAAGATTCACATATTGGAAGGTAGTATTCCGACATCGGAATGGTTTCGAGTGGTTCAGGTATTTTTCCAGAGTACCGAGGGGTTACCGGAACCCCCCGGAGGAAGTATTGGCCCTACATGGGCCTTAGTGGAGAGAGAGAGGAGGGCCGTAAAGGTTGGTCGCGCCCCCATGGTAGTCCGAATTGTACTAGGGGAGGGGGCGGCGCCCCCCTTTCCCTCTCCCTCTCCCACTCCTTCCTTTTCCCCTCCGGTGAATAAAGGAAAAAGGGGGCCGAATCCTACTAGGAGTGGATTCCTAGTAGGACTCCCCCCCATGGCGCGCCCCTCCTGGCCGGCCGCCTCCTCCTCCCCTCCTTTATATACAGGGGCAGGGGGCACTGACGTTGACATGTACCTAGGGTAGGGTCATAGGCCTGACCTAGATGCCCTACCCAAGGACACTTCCCTAGAGTCAAAGGCATTCAAAGCACAAGAAGTGAAACCAACTGAGTTATCGAGGTGTGCAATTCACTGGACCTTCAACCTCACTCAGATAGCCCAATTCCATTCGACCAAGAGAATGAGTCACTTGTCGATACAAGAAATCACTCGGAGTTGAGAAGGCCTAACGTCAGGATGGCAACGGTCGGGCTATCACTCGGTAGACTTAAAGATCATTTATATTCCTTTATTGCTGGCATTATCAGTAACGCTCTATCTTAATGTACATTGAAAACTTTGTAATCTTGGTTGGCTTGGGTCCTGGCGCACTCTGTATAAGCCACCCTCCTCCCCTGACACAAGTTCGCACCCCCTGTAACTTTCAGGCATAATCCAGTCGACCAAGCCTTCGGGCACCGAGACGTAGGGTTGTTACTTCCTCCGAGAAGGGCCTGAACTCGTAAATCTTGCGTGCACAACCTTGTCGTAGCTAGGATCTTGCCTCCTCCTATGTACCCCCTATTATACTGTTAGACTTACTCCCACGACAGTTGGCTCCCACCATGGGGCAGGTGTCTTAGCGAATTCCAGTGAGGTTGCAAATTTCTTCGATCTCCATCATCAAGGTTACTGGTGGCGGTTTGGATGAGGGCCGCGAGATCCGTCTCGGCGCGCTCGTTTTCATCGTCGACGACTTCGCCTGGATCCAGGAGGCCCCCCTCAACGTCGAGACGCTCCCCGTCTGTGGGGCGACACACTTTCGCGCATGTGTCCGCGGCGTCCTTCTGCGGCAGTCATCGATCGCGACTTCAGCGTTGGGTAAAGCACGCGGTGGCCCGCCAGTCGGCCACCCCTCAAGTCACGACAATCGAGCCCAACGAATCTCTCTACGAACTATTCGACATGTCGACTGGTTCCACCGAGACTCTGTCCGAGTGCGACAGCAGTGACCCTGCGGCAGAAGTCCTGATGGTCAACACACTGCGTAGCCCTCCTGGGTTTCGTCGCGGTGGCGGCGGCGATGGTGATGGCGGCTCGTCCCATGGCCACGAAGTGTATCGTCCTGAAGCCCTCACGTCGCAGCAGAGGGAAGAGCTGCACCGTCGCAACGTGGAGGCACTCCACACTCCCATCATTGGAGAGACCTCCGAGGCTCGGGCCTTGGAGATTGCGTGCCTGGCCACTTTGGCTGAGCGCACGCGGTTGGAGAACATTCAGCATTACTTCGACGAGCGCAGTCGATGATAGATCTCCAAATTGAGTCGACGACAGCGACAATTGTTCCCGCCTGAATCTCAGGTATACCGCACTCCGATTCAAAATCTCATAGCTGCAGCCCATATAGTAGAGTCGATTCATCCATCACAATCAGAGGCTGGAAGAGGTCTGATGCAGATCCGAGCGCTGCTCCGGGCAGCAGGAGAGCAGAACACAGTTGTTTTTCAGTCGCGCAACAGGATCCACAACAGGTTTGTGATGGCAGATACAGTCCAGTCGGCTCACAGCCCAAGATCGCCTCCGCGATGTGAGGGTCATGGGCATCGCCAAGAGCAGTACCTGGGTCGGAACCATGAGTAGTATGATCATCGACTCGGCCGTGATGACCGCCGTCGAGTGCCTACGCGCCCTCCGTGGGGTGGATCGTACGTGCCCCGACAGTATGATGACAGACACCCGTATAGTGTTGAGCGAAGAGTACCAATCGACCCAAGAGAGCCCGGGTTTGATGCGAGGTCAATTCTTGTGCAAGGTATGTTCGACAGAAACCGAGCACACAGAGAGGGACTCGGCAGAGATCATCCGATTGGTAGCAGAGTTCATGTCTCGGGGCCTGAGTGTTTCAGCAGGGCCATCAGAGCTGCTGAGATCCCACCCAACTTCAGGTTGGCAACAGGAGTGACCAAGTTTACCGGTGAGTCGAAGCCTGACACTTGGCTAGAGGATTACCAATTGGCTGTGCAAATTGGCGGTGGCAATGATGATGTGGCCATGAAGCACCTCCCCCTGATGCTAGAGGGTTCGGCTGGAGCTTGGCTGAATCAGTTGGCTCCCGGAAGTATTTTCAGCTGGGAAGAATTAGCCCAAGTGTTTGTCAGGACTTTTGAAGGCACTTGTAAATGGCCTGCAAGGCTGACTGAATTGCAGTATTGTGTGCAAAAACCGAATGAAACTTTGAGGGATTACATCCGTAGGTGGACCACTCTGCACCACAGGGTGGAAAATGTGTCACAACACCAAGCAGTTTGCGCCTTCAAGGAGGGTGTTCGGTACAGAGAGCTTAACCTGAAATTCGGTCGGACAGGAGATATGACTCTGGCCAGAATGATGGAAATAGCCACTCAGTACTAACAGCGAAGAAGAGGACCGACTCCGTAGTGGCAAGAAAAAACCAGTCGCCCAAGACACCGGAGGAGGAAATTCCAATCGGAAGCAGAACCGTAAAGCCAAACCAACAGGTCTTGGGGAAGCTGCAGTTGTGACCCAAGGAAAATGCAAAGGAAAGCCTAAGGGGCCATGGATCCCCAAAAGGTTAAGGATCGAGCGGGAAATGATGTGTTAGATTTGCCGTGTCATATACACACCAAGAAGGATGAAGAGGGAAACCTGATTTATCCCAAGCATACCACTCGACAGTGTCGACTCCTAATTCAGAGCTTCCAAGAGGGTCAACCCAGTGAGAAAGAAAAGAAATCTGATAAGGATGAGGACAAAGAAGAGGATGATGGTTACCCTAACGTCAATGCCACTTTAGTGATTTTTGCTGACCTAGAGAGCAAAAGTCGACTGAAAGTTATGAACAGAGAAGTGAACATGGTCGCTCCGGCGACAACGATATATCTGAAGTGGTCCAAGACTCCTATCACATTCGACCAGTCCGATCACCCAGGACACGTTGCTACCCCCGGGCGGCAAGCGTTGGTGGTCGACCCAACTTGAGGAGATATGATATCAAGCTTAATCCGTCGAAGTGCACATTCAGAGTCCCAGGTGGAAAGTTACTCAGTTTCCTCGTTTCCGAGCGAGGGATCGACGCAAACCCAGAGAAATTTGGTGCAATCCTCCGAATGAAACGCCCTGTGCGTGTGCACGACGTTCAAAAGCTTACCGGTTGTTTGGCCGCCCTGAGTCGATTGATTTCTCGTCTAGGTGAAAAGGCATTACCTCTTTACCAATTGATGAAGAAGTTTGACACGTTCGAGTGGACTCCTGAAGCTGAAGCAGCATTTGTAGAGCTCAAAGCCCTGCTTTCCACCCAGTCGGTGCTTGCTGCCCCAGCCAGCAAAGAGCCTCTACTACTGTATATAGCAGCCACTGGACAGGTTGTCAGCACAGTACTCACGGTCAAGCAGGAGGAAGAAGACAAAGCCTACAAAGTTCAACGCCCAGTGTATTATATGTTTGAATTCTTGACTCCATCCAAACAGAGATATCCACATTATCAGAAGCTTGTCTATGGAATCTACTTGATTGCGAAAAAGTTGCACACTACTTTTTAGATCACTCAGTTTCAGTCGTCAACGACACTCCATTGTCAGAAATTCTGAACAACAGAGATGCAACCGGTCAAGTGGCAAGGTGGGCGATTGAACTCCTTCCGTTAGATATCAAGTTTGAGGCAAAGAAAGCAATCAAGTCCCAAGCAATAGCAGATTTCCTCGCCGGGTGGATTAAGCAGCAACAACCGACTCAGATTCACTTGGAACATGGGACTATGTTCTTTGATGGGTCCAAGATGCTGAATGGTTCTGGTGCTGGAGTAGTCCTGGTATCTCCTCGATGCAACAAACTCAGTTATGTTCTCCAGATTCACTTTGATTCCTCCAACACCGAAGCTGAATATGAGGCACTTTTGGATGGGTTGTGTATGGCCATTTCACTCGGCGTCCGTCGCCTGGTGGTTTACAGCGACTCAGATTTAGTAGTCAATCAAGTGATGAAGGAGTGGACATCAGGAGCCCAGCCATGACTCGTTATTGCAATGCAGTAAGAAAGTTGGAAAAGAAGTTTGAGGGGTTAGAGCTCCACCACATACCCCTAATCAAGAATCAAGCAGTGGATGACTTGGCGAAGTTAGGTTCCACTCGGAAATCTATCCCCAGCAATGTGTTCTTGGAGCATCTCCATTCCATGTCAGTTCAAGAGGATCCTTTCACAGAAGAGCCCCCGCAACCGAAAAGTTCTACCGATCCGACTGAGATCGAAGTCCCAGCCGTGGTCGACCTAATCATGGAGGTTTTGGTCATCACCCCTGATTGTACGGTGCCATACGTTGCGTATCTGCTCAGGAAGGAGCTTCCGGAGGATGAAGATGAGGCCTACCAGATTGTCCGTCGATCCAAATTAAGCCTTTACCGTGATAGGTGGACAACTCTACAGAGAGAGTGTTACTGGAGTTGCTCAGGGATGCATTACACCAGAAGAAGGTCGAATGATTCTCAATAATATCTACTCGGGGACCTGTGGTCACGATGTGTCCTCTCGGACCATCGTAGCCAAAGCATACCAAGCGGGATTCTACTGGCCACGAGCAAATGAGATGGCAAAAGATATAGTCGACAAGTGCGAAGGCTGTCAGTTCTACTCAAACATGTCTCACAAGCCTGCATCTGCCTTAAAGACTATTCCACTCGTCTGGCTGTTTGCTGTTTGGGGGTTGGATATGGTTGGACCCTTCAAGACCGGCAGAAAGTGGTTTCACTCATTTGCTTGTAGCAGTCAACAAGTTCACTAAATGGATCGAAGCCAAGCCTATAAAGAATCTTGATTCAAGCACTGCCATCAGTTTCATCAGAGAACTGATTTTCAGATATGGAGTACCTCATAGTATTATCATAGATAATGGCTCCTACTTTGATTCTGATGAGTTCAGAGCATTCTGCGCTTCCCGAGGTACTCGGGTTGACTACGCATCTGTTGCGCATCCACAGTCCAATGGACAAGCAGAAATGGCGAATGGTTTGATACTTCAAGTGTTGAAACCTCGACTCACGATCTCAAGCATACTGCTGGAGCTTGGGTTACTGAATTGCCGTCTGTCTTATGGGGACTAAGAACAACTCCAAACCGGTCGATTGACCGAACCCCTTTCTTCATGGTGTATGGCGCTGAAGCTATGCTTCCGAGCGACTTATTGCACAACGCCCCCCGAGTGGAATTTTCTCAGAAGCTGAAGCTGAATAAGCACGCCAAGACGCAGTTGATCTCTTGGAAGAAAAACGTGAGATGGCTCTGATCAGTTCAACCATCTATCAGAAAGACTTGCGTCGATTCCATGTCTGTAATGTCAGAGGTTGAGTGTTCCAAGAAGGAGATCTTGTGCTCCGAATGCATCAGAAACGACCTCACAAGCTTGCTCCGGCCTAGGAAGGTCCCTTCATCATCACCAAGGTGCTCCACAATGGGGCGTATGACCTCTATAACATAGCCACGAAGAAAGATGTGCCACGCTCGTGGAATGCGGATCTACTCCGTCGTTTTTATACCTAAACACTCGAGTCGACGAGTTGTAATAAGAATCATTCGGTTTGCTTATGAAAGACAAGATTTTTTGCAGTATCTTAACGATTGTTCCAAACACATGTGTTCAAATCCCCAAGTGGGTGGCTTGGCCACGAACCTAATTCACCTAAGTTAAAAACTACTCCGAGTGGAGAGCAATCCTCCCACTCGGGGGCTTAGCTGCGACCCCGTAATCGCCTAAGTTAAAAACTACTCCGAGTGGAGAGAAAGCCTCTCACTCGGGGGCTTAGCTACGACCCCGTACTCGCCTAATTTAAAACTACTCCGAGTGAAGAGCAACCCTCTCACTCGGGGGCTTAGCTGCGAACCAGATTTGCCTAAGTTAAAAACTACTCCAAGTGGAGAGGAATCCTCCCACCCGGGGGCTTAGCTGCGACCCCGTACTTGCCTAAGTTAAAAAATCCTCCGAGTGAAGAGCAACCCTCTCATTCGGGGGCTTAGCTGTGAACCCGATTCGCCTAAGTTAAAAACTACTCTGAGTGGAGAGCAATCCTCCCACTCGTGGGTTTAGCTGCGACCCCGTACTCGCCTTAGTTAAAAAATCCTCCAAATGAAGAGCAACCCTCTCACTCAGGGGCTTAGCCGCGAACTTGATTTGCCTAAGTTAAAAACTACTCCGAGTGGAGAGCAATCCTCCCACTCGGGGACTTAGCTGCGACCCCATACTCGCGTAAGTTAAAATACCCTCCAAGTGAAGAGCAACCCTCTCACTCGGGGATTAGCCGCGACCCCGTAATCGTCTAAGTTAAAAACTACTCCGGGTGGAGAGCAATCCTCCCACTCGGGGGCTTAGCTGCGACCCCGTACTCGCCTAAGTTTAAAAATCCTCCGAGTGAAGAGCAACCCTCTCACTCGGGGGGCTTAGCCGTGACCCCGTAATCACCTAAGTTAAAAACTACTCCGAGTGGAGAGCAATCCTCCCACTCGGGGGCTTAGCTGTGACCCCGTACTCGCCTAAGTTTAAAAATCCTCGGAGTGAAGAGCAATCCTCTCACTCGGGGGCTTATCCGCGACCCCGTACTCGCCTAAGTTTAAAAATCCTCCGAGTGAAGGGCAACCCTCTCACTTGGGGGTTTAGCAGCGAATCCGATTCGCCTGAGTTAAAAACTACTCCGTGTGGAATCCGCTCCATCCCGATCCGCAAGGACGACGAGGTGCAGGTCATGTGCAGGACCTGGTGCTCGTGCTCATAACCCTCTCGACGGAGTTGCGTCACAAGTACAATGTATGCTCCATCCTGATCCGCAAGGATGACGAGGTGCAGGTCATGTACAGCACCTGGTGCACTTGCTCATAACTCTCTCGACGGAGTTGCATCACAAGTACAATGTACGCTCCATCCCGATCTGCAAGGACGACGAAGTGCAGGTTGTGTGTAGCACCTAGTTCTCATGCCCACAACCCTCTCAACGAAGCTTCATCACAAATACAACACCTATTCCGAGTGAAGAATCAAGATTCATTCAGAATTAAAATATTTGATAGCGGTAAAAGCAAAGCAACTAGGTTGAACGTTAAAATCAAGTTCAAATAAATCCAGCGAGATCCAGAACCACGAACGGCAGTACTCGGGCATCAGGCCCGAAGGAGTTTAACGGTTACAAAATCACTCGGCATTCAGAGGCAAATAAAAGTGAGGCTTAAAGTTTGTTCACTCGACAGGAGGAGGGCTAGCTTGATCGATGGACTCATCCAGGTCGATTCCATCAGCAATACGAGTGGCAGGATCGAGGAATTTCTCCATGAAGGACTAGAGGTTATGTCTCTTGGTATTGGCAACCTTGATTGCCATGAGCTTTTCTTCTTTGACTTCCTTGCAATTGACACGGACCAGAGACAGAGCCACGTCAGCAGCACACCGAGCAGATGACTACTTTCACACCTGCACTCGACCGGGGATCTCGTTGAGTCGAGTCATCAGAGACTCAAGGTCATTCTGGAATGTCTCCCTTGGCCAGAGCTTCGCGTCGATACGTGATACCACCACCTTTAGTCGAGCCAGATAAATGGTGACACTGGCGAGGCGAGATTCCAGTTGCAGCACATTCATTGCAGCTTCATCCTTGATGGGGGAGTTTATAGGGTCCAGCTCGGTCTCAATCTGCACGGTCTCTTCCTCAAAGTTTTTACAAAATTCTGCACACACAGAAAATTGATGAGTTGACAGCTATATGAAGAGTCGACAGCGGCAATTCTGTCGGACACGGGAAAGTACCTTCAAGCGTAAGGAACAACTTCTTGGCGAGTCCTCCCAGATAAACCTCCAGCTCATCTCTCTTTCGAGCGAGATCTCCAACTTTGTCAGTTAGAGCCACCTTGTCCTTCTTCAGTTGCACGACTTCTTTGTTGGCTCCAGTGATGGCAGTCTTCAATTTGGCATTTTCTTCTTCTAACTTGCCGACTGAAGCTAGCTTCTTGTCGGCAAGTTCAGTTTTCTCCTGTGCCGTCTTGTGAGCTGCGGCAAGGGCAAGGTCCTTCTGCTCCAGCGCCTGCTTCACTTTTTCTAAAGAAATAACATTCTTCAGACGAGCTTGGAGTTGTCTGTTTTCACTATGCACATCTGTTCGAGTGGAGTCACTCGGTTCAAAAGGCGAAAAGTAAAGCTGGCAAAGCAAACAGTCAACAAGTGGTTACCTCCCATAGCAGCTGCTTCATCCTTGGCCTTCTGAAGATTTTGCTTTGCCAGTTCCAGATCAAGGCTGATCTGAATTTGTTTCTGCTCCAGTTATGCAAACTGAGCCCCGAATGCACAAGATTTCTACAATCGACAGATAAGACACGTCAGTCGACAGTGGATAAACAAAGATCGATCGCTTCTGATAAATAACATACAAGTTCACATCTTTACGACAAAAAGAGTTCTAAGACTACTGCCGAATCAAAACATTCAACTGTAGTCTCGGGGACTACACCCAGTGGGTGCACTTTGCGTGCCCCCACTGGTTCGATTTTTTAATCGGCATGGTCTGTCCAGCAAAAAAAGAAGAGAGAAGAAAATACTTATTCTTAGACCACCACCGACTGCCCGCAGTCGACCGCGGTCTCGGGGACTACACCTAGTGGGTGCACTCAGCGTCCCCCCACTGGCCCGGATTCCAGTCGACACGACCTGTCTAGACCGAGTGGAGTAACAGTAAAGAGACATTTTGACAAAGACCTGTTGGGGAACGTTGCAGAAAATTAAAAATTTTCGTACGGTTTCACCAAGATCCATCTATGAGTTCATCTAAGCAACGAGTCATGGGAGAGAGATTGCATCTACATACCACTTGTAGATCACGTGTGGAAGCGTTCAAGAGACCGGTGATGATGGAGTCGTACTCGCCGTGATTCAGATCACCGATGACCAAGTGCCGAACAGACAGCACCTCCGCGTTCAACACACGTACGGAACGGACGACGTCTCCTCCTTCTTGATCCAGCAAGGGGGAAGGAGAGGTTGAGGAAGAAGGCTCCAGCAGCAGCACGACGGCCTGATGATGGTGGAGAGGCAGTACTCCAACAGGGCTTCGCCAAGCACTCAACGGAGGAGGAGAGGTGTTGGGGAGGGGAGGGGCTGCGCCTTGGAAGTGTATTGTAGCCCTCCCCTCACCCCTCTATTTATAGGGGAAGGGGCAAGGGGGGCCGGCCCCTCTAGATGAGATCTAGAGGGGGGGCGGCGGCCAGGGAGGGGGGCGCTTGCCCCCCAAGCAAAGGGGGGCGCCCCCACTAGGGTTCCCCCCCCAACCCTAGGCGCATGGGCCCAAGGGGGGGGGGGCGCCCAGCCCTCCAGGGGCTGGTTCCCTGCCCCTTGCGGCCCATGAGGCCCTCCGAGAGGGGTGGCCCCTCCCGGTGGACCCCCAGAACCTCTCCGATGGCCCCGGTACAATAACGACATGCCCCCGAAACTTTCCGGTGTCCGCATGACAACTTCCCATATATAAATCTTCACCTCCGGACCATTCCGGAACTCCTCGTGACGTCCGGGATCTCATCCGGGACTCCGAACAACATTCGGTAATCACATACAAGTATTCCTAATAACCCTAGCGTCACCGAACCTTAAGTGTGTAGACACTACGGGTTCGGGAGACATGCGGACATGACCGAGACGACTCTCCGGTCAATAACCAGCAGCGGGATCTGGATACCCATGTTGGCTCCCACATACTCCTCGATGATCTCATCGGATGAACCACGATGTCGAGGATTCAAGCAACCCCGTATACTATTCCCTTTGTCAGACGGTATGTTACTTGCCCGAGATTCGATCGTCGGTATCCCAATACCTTGTTCAATCTCGTTACCGGCAAGTCACTTTACTCGTACCGTAATGCATGATCCCGTGACCAGACACTTGGTCACTATGAGCTCATTATGATGATGCACTACTGAGTGGGCCCACTGATACTTCTCCTTAACATGGAGTGACAAATCCCAGTCTCGATCCGTGTCAACCCAACAGACACTTTCGGAGATACCTGTAGTGCACCTTTATAGTCACCCAGTTACGTTGTGACGTTTGGTACACCCAAAGCACTCCTACGGTATCCGGGAGTTACACGATCTCATGGTCTAAGGAAGAGATACTTGACATTGGAAAAGCTCTAGCAAAACGAACTACACGATCTTGTGCTATGCTTAGGATTGGGTCTTGTCCATCACATCATTCTCCTAGTGATGTGATCCCGTTATCAATGACATCCAATGTCCATAGTCCGGAAACCATGACTATCTATTGATCAACGAGCGAGTCAACTAGAGGCTCACTAGGGACATATTGTGGTCTATGTATTCACACGTGTATTACGATTTCCGGATAATACAATTATAGCATGAATAAAAGACAATTATCACGAACAAGGAAATATAATAATAATCCTTTTATTATTTCCTCTAGGGCATATTTCCAACAGTCTCCCACTTGCACTAGAGTCAATAATCTAGTTACATTGTGATGAATCGAACACCCATAGAGTTCTGGTGTTGATCATGTTTTGCCCGCGGAAGAGGTTTAGTCAACGGATCTGCGACATTCAGATCCGTATGCA
>LR880970.1:843926833-843938913 GCA_904067115.1 Aegilops sharonensis
ACATTAGCCCCCAAGTGTCAAGTAGCTTTACTTGTAAAGTGCTTGAGACTTTAATATGCATAATCTGACATTATAAAGTAAATTTCTTTTTTCAGCATACATTAGCCCCCAAGTGTCAAGGGTCTTTACTTGTAAAGTGCTTGAGACTTTGATAATACCTTACCATAACCTTACTTGTAACCCGGCGTTATTACAGGTCTCCACCAGTCAATTTGAATTGGAGATTGCTGACCTGAAGACCCGGCTGGCGGCCCAAGACCTTGAGATTCAAAAAGTCGAATCCAAATTCGCATTCAGCATCTCTGAGCAAGAAAAGTTGAAGAAAGATTTTCACGCGGAGAAGAAGGCCTGGGCGGATGAAAAATCTTCACTTGTGACCCAGGCCGAGACAGCAGAAGCAGCTCTTGCCGAAGCAACTGCCGAACTGTCCGGCTTGAAGCACCAGATATCCCAAATGGTCTCCGCAATTTTCGATAAGTTACTATGTGTAACTTTTGAACATCACCATGATTTATTTGATAACAATTTCAGATATGATCTCCGGCTTAATCTTATATGTATAAATTCAGGTCCCAGGAGTACCAACCTAAAGCAGAATATGCTGATCAAGCTTAAGGCGGTGTACACTCTAGTGGAACAGTTGTACACTGGGTCACAACGTGCTTTGGCCGTTGTGGCTTTATCAAATGATACTCCTTATCTCCTGCAGGATGTGCTCAAACGGCTTGCCGTGTTACCTCAACGGATTCAGGAGTTAAGGCGAGCATCTGGTAGAGCCGGGGCCATAGCCGCCTTAAGCCGGGCCAAAGCGTAGGTTCCAGAGCTAGACTTAGACGATGTTGCTCTTGGATATCCTAGCTTGAAGGAGGACGGCTCTGCATTCAATGAATGAGACTTCACCACCCGTGTGAGGGTTGTACGTCCTGTTGCCACCATCATCGGCAACGATATTGATCTTACGAAGTATCAGCCGGGTTATGACAATGAGAACCGGAGGATTCCAACTCCGCATTATGATGATGTCAGCCTGATCCCTCCAACTTGTAAGCATACCTTTGCTCCTGAAGTTGACCCGGCCAGTTTAATAGATGATGAAGCTGAATTTGAAGCCTTAAGCGGCATTGACTGGACCTCGTCAACCTTCCAGGACAAAGCAGCAGATGAAGAGGCAGAGAAGGATAACCCGGAGTCGTCAAGTCCACCAAAGGAGTAACCCGCCTGGCACTAAGTCTTTGAAAAAATAATGCCTCATTATTCAGACTCGGGGAGTCTTGTAATAGGGTAGAAAAACTTCTTAACTCTGTCATGCCTTCGCGCATGTTTGTGGTGCTTAACAATGTCTCAAGCCGCTATCATTGTATACTGCCGGCTTGTATGAATTGCTTCTTAACCTCCAAAAGCTTTTTGCTTTACCCTGTGTGTAAAAACAAAAAATTCCTTTGGCGTCTCACCACATCCGGGGTCGTGTAAAATAACGTTAACCCGGAGTATGAACCAGATCATCATAAGTATCAGCCGGTTCATGATCATGACCATAATAATATACCTATTATCTTATTGAAGCGTACATTACCGGCTTACGTGATCCCAAAAAGCAGACAGTTACACTTAACTTATGAAAATTGGCACATATAATGTTTACCTGGCCCTTAATATTATTTACTCTTATAGAATAAAGTAAACCTAATTTTGAAAGGCCTCTGATTCGAATACGATCAGTAGAACAGTTCCAAAGGGGTTAAGCTAAGATTCAGATACGATCATATAGCCCCCAGTGGCTTTGGCGATGCCGATCAAGTGGGTATCAACAGCTATGTTCTCTTTGGTTCGAATACGACCTATGTTTGAACAGGAAGCCCCCAAGTGACCATGAGAGTTGTTTAATGACGCTGATTCGAATACGATCCACGTCAGACCCAAAGAGGTTAAGCTATGATTCAAATATGATCAAGAAGCCCCCAAGTGGTTTGGCAGTGTGCCAATCAATTGGGTATCGACAGCTATGTTCTCTTTGGTTCGAATACGACCTATGTTTGAACAGGAAGCCCCCGAGTGACCATGGCTAGATTCAGATATGATCATAAGCCGGACCAAAGGGAAAGCCGTATTCAGATATGATCCGCTCCCTGTTAGTTGTTTCCACCACCTGGTAAAGAAAACACATAAACCTTGTAGGATGGAAAGGAAAGAGGTCTTGCTTTATTGCTTTATATAATATATACATTGTTACGAAAGAAAAACAAATATGCTCTGAGAGCCGGTGGCTCAAGTATAGTAGGGCCGGAGATGCGCTATGTTCCACGGCCGGCGGGTCTCTTCCTCCGACTTACGCGAGTCTTTGTGCTCTCGAACATCGATGAGGTAATATGACCCGTTGTTGAGATTCTTGCTGATCACAAAAGGTCCTTCCAAAGGAGGGGACAACTTGTGCATATCAGACTGATCCTGGATGAGCCGGAGCACTAAATCGCCTTCCTGGAAAGTTCTGCTTCCTGACCCGGCGGCTATGATAACGGCGCAGGTATTGCTGATAAATCGCCGAGCGGGCTATTGCCAAGTCTCGCTCTTCATCCAACAAGTCAAGTGCATCCTGACGAGATTTTTCATTATCAGCCTCAACGTAAGCCGCCACCCGGGGTGAATCATGCCGGATATCACTAGGCAGAACCGCCTCTGCTCCGTACACCATGAAGAAAGGTGTATAACCAGTAGACCTGTTAGGCGTTGTGTTGATGCTCCATAGCACAGAGGGTAATTCCTCCACCCAACAACCCGTAGTTCGCTGCAAGGGAACTAAGAGCCGGGGTTTGATACCTTTCTAGATCTCTTGATTAGCTCTTTCTGCTTGACCATTAGACTGGGGGTGAGCAACAGCCGAGACATCAAGCCGGATGTGCTCTTGTTGACAGAACTCTTCCATGGCACCCTTGGAGAGATTAGTACCATTATCAGTTATAATGTTGTGCGGAAAACCAAAACGAAAGGTCACCTTTTTGATGAACTGAACCGCCGTGGCTGCATCACACTTACTGACCGGCTCTTCTTCAACCCACTTGGTGAATTTATCCACTGCCACCAACAGGTGTGTCTTCTTATCCTTAGACCTTTTGAAAGGTCCAACCATATCAAGCCCCCAGACTGCAAACGGCCAAGTAATCGGAATCATCCTCAATTCTTGAGCCGGCACATGAGCTCATCGTGAGAATTTTTGACATCCGTCATATTTGCTGACCAGATCCTCCGCATCAGCATGAGCCGTCAGCCAATAAAAACCATGACGAAAGGCCTTGGCTTCCAGAGACTTTGAACCGGCATGATGATCGCAATCACCTTCATGAATCTCACAAAGTATCTCCTGACCCTCCGTCGGTGATACACAACATTGAAACGCCCCAGTGACGCTGCGGTGATGCAACTCGCCATGAACAATCGTCATGGATTTGGACCGCCTGATGATTTGTCTTGCCAAGGTCTCGTCCTCAGGCAACTCTCCCCGGGTCATATAGGTCAAATATGGGACCGTCCAATCCGGGATGGCATGGAGAGCCGCCACCAGCTGCGCCTCCGGGTCTGGCACTGCAAGCTCTTCCTCTGTAGGCACTCTGACAGAAGGGTTATGCAAAATGTCAAGGAAAGTATTAGGCGGCACTAGCTTACGCTGAGACCCTAGCCGGCTTAAAGCATCAGCCGCCTCATTCTTCCTTCGATCAATGTTCTCTACTTGATAACCTTTGAAGTGCCTAGCCACCGCATCAACTTCACGACGATAGGCCGCCATAAGGGGATCCTTAGAATCCCACGTGCCTGACACCTATTGAGCGACGAGGTCTGAATCGCCCAAGCAACTTACCCGGCTCAAATTCATCTATTTAGCCATCCGGAGGCCATGGAGTAAAGCCTCATATTCAGCTGCATTGTTAGTACAGGGAAACATAAGCCGGAGCACATAAAAAAATTTGTCACCTCGGGGGGAAGTTAAAACGACTCCAGCCCCCGAGCCTTCCAACTGCCTGGACCCATCGAAGTGAATAGTCCAATATCTGTTATCCGCCTTCTCCTCTGGTGCCTGCAACTCCGTCCAATCATTGATAAAGTCCACTAGGGCTTGAGACTTGATAGCTGTGCGCGGCATATACTTCAAACCGTGAGGCCCAAGCTCGATGGCCCACTTGGCAACTCGTCCTGTGGCTTCCCTGTTCTGGATGATGTCTCCCAAGGGGGCTGAACTTACCACAGTTATAGGATGACCCAGGAAGTACTGCTTTAGCTTCCGGCTTGCCATGAACACCCCATAAACAAGTTTCTGCCAATGCGGATACCTTTGCTTGGATTCTATGAGCACCTCACTGATGTAATAAACCGGCCGCTGAACTGGATGCTCCTTGCCGGTCTCCTTACGCTCCACCACAATGGCCACACTAAGAGCACGTGAGTTAGCAGCAACATACAATAGCAATGGCTCTTTATCAATTGGAGCCGCGAGAACCGGCGGCTCAGACAATTGTCTCTTTAAATCTTCAAAGGCAGCATCAGCAGCCTCACTCCAGACAAAAGAGTCTGTTTTCTTCATCATCTGATATAGCGGTAGAGCCTTCTCCCCTAGCCGGCTTATGAATCGGCTTAAAGCAGCAACGCGACCCGCCAGTCGCTGAACATCATTGATGCACACCGGTTTAGCCAGAGAGGTAATCGCCTTGATCTTCTCCGGGTTAGCTTCAATGCCCCTGTGTGAGACCAGGAATCCCAAAAGTTTGCCTGCAGGTACACCAAATACACACTTGTCCGGGTTAAGCATCATCTTGTAGACCCGGAGATTATCAGAGGTTTCCTTTAAGTCGGAGATCAAGGTTTCCTTCTCTCTGGACTTCACCACAATGTCATCCACATAAGCATGAACATTGCGCCCAATCTGATTGTGGAGACAATTCTGCACACACCGCTGATAAGTCGCCTGGGCACTCTTGAGCCCAAACGGCATAGACACATAGCAGAAGGCTCCAAATGGAGTAATGAAAGCCGTCTTCTCCTGGTCCTTAACTGCCATCTTGATATGATGATAACCAGAGTAAGCATCAAAAAAACTCAACCGCTCGCAACCCGCTGTAGCATCGATAATTTGATCAATGCGGGGTAGAGCAAAGGGATCAGCCGGACAAGCTTTATTTAAGTCCGTGTAGTCCACACACATCCGCCAGGTGCCGTTCTTCTTGAGCACAAGCACCGGGTTAGCCAACCACTCCGGGTGAAAAACTTCCATGATGAACCCGGCCGCTAAGAGCCGAGCGACCTCATCCTCTACAGCCTTTCGCCTTTCCTCCTTGAATCGCCAGAGAAACTGCCTGACCGGCTTATACTTTGGATCAATATTAAGATGTGCTCAGCGAGTTCTCTCGGGACACCCGACATGTCAGAAGGTTTCCATGCAAAGATGTCCCGGTTCTCACGGATGAAATCGATGAGCGCGCTTTCCTATTTGGGATCCAAATTGGTACTGATGCTGAACTGCTTGGAAGAGTCGCCCGGAGTGAAGTCAACCAGTTTTGTCTCGGCGGCCGACTTAAATTTCAACGCCGAGTCTTGCTCAGTGGTTGACTTCTTCAAAGAGGTCATATCTGTCGGGTCAACATTAGTTTGATAAAACTTCAGCTCCTCTTCAGCACAAAGAGATTCAGCATAAGACGCATCACCTTCCTCGCACTCCAAGGCCACCTTTCGACTCCCATGCACAGTGATGGTGCCCTTGTAACCCGGCATCTTGAGTTGCAGATAAACATAACACGGCCGTGCCATAAACTTGGCATAAGCCAGCTGTCCAAACAGAGCGTGATAAGGGCTCCTGATTTTGACTACCTCAAACGTCAGCTTCTCAGCCCTGGAATCATATTCGTCTCCAAAAGCCACTTCCAGCTCGATCTTTCCAACTGGATATGCCGACTTACCAGGTACCACCCCATGAAAAACAGTGTTAGACGTCCTCAAGTCCTTATCAGTCAGACCCATGCGGCGAAAGGTCTCATAATAGAGAATATTGATGCTGCTTCCACCGTCCATGAGCACCTTAGTGAATTTATATTCACCAACCTGAGCGGCCACCACCAAGGCCAACTGACCCGGGTTATCAACCAGTAGGGGGTGATCTTCTCTACTCCAAATGATAGGATGCTCTGACCACCTCAGATAACGTGGAACCGCCGGCTCAACCGAATTCACAGCCCTTTTAGGAACCTTCTGGTCACGTTTACACAAGTTAGTGGTAAACACATGGTATTGGCCACCGTTCAACTGTTTTGGATGGCTCTGATAACCTGACTGCTGCTGCTGCTGTCCTCCTCGACCAGACTGCTGCTGATTATAGCCACCTTGACCGCCTTGAAAACCGGAACTTGAGCCGCCACCCGGGCCATGGAAACCACCTGCTCCAGAACCGCCGCCTGATCCGTGATTGCCATCAAACATGTTTGAATTCTTGAAAGCCTTCATGATCGCGCAGTCCTTCCATAAGTGGGTGGCAGGATTTTCCCGAGTACCGTGTCTTGGAAAAGGCTCATTCATAAGCTGCTCAAGAGATGGACCTGAGCCACCAGATCGAGGGGGTGCTCTCCCCTTACGCTTCTTGTTATTACCTTGGGCATTAGCATTGGCCACAAACTCCGGGTTACCCTCCGGCTTACGCTTGTTGCCACCTTGACTTACCGGGTGATGCTGCTGACCCTTTCCATTGCCGTTCTTCTTTCCTTTCCCTGTCTTTTCCTCCTCAGACGCGAGATCATTGGTAGTATCAGAATCGGCATATTTAACCAAAGCCGCCATCAGCGTACCCATGTCATTGCAATCACGTTTAAGGCGCCCCAGCTTCTGCTTCAGCGGCTCAAAACGACAATTCTGATGGAGCATAAGTACCGCAGAGCCGGCGTCCATCTTATCAGATGAGTGTATTATTTCCTTGACCCGGCGTACCCAATGAGTTGTGGACTCACCCTCCTCCTGCTTACAATTGGTCAAGTCCACAATGGACATAGATTGCTTGCAAGTATCCTTAAAGTTCTGGATAAACTGGGCCTTTAGCTCTTCCCATGAACTGATGGAATTGGGAGGCAAACTTTTCAACCAAGATCGGGCCGTTCCATCTAACATCATGGTGAAATACTTAGCCATTGCCGCATCGCTGCCTTCCAATAACTCCATGGCCATCTCGTAATTTTCAATCCGTGCCCCTGGCTGTAAATCGGCCGTGTAATTCGGCACCTTTCGAGGTCCCTTGAAATCCTTGGGCAGACGCACATCCCGCAGAGCCGACACCAGACAAGGGACACCACCGGTTCTAGTGGCCACTCCTGCTCCAACAGAAGTCATTGGATACTCTGGGAGACCATCTTATGTCGTCTGCTGAGCCGCTAATTGAGCCGCCCGTTCATCCTCTTGACGCAATCGATCCTGCACCGGGTTATAGCCACCGGGTTCGTACGACGCTGGGCATTGTTTGATAAAGCTTCTGACTACATGTGCCTGTTGTAACTCGGACTCCGGTTTGGACGAGGTGCTATCCAAGGTTGAGGAGTGGAATGAATCTTGTCCCTGCTGTAAGAATAGGTCTCTTGTTGTGCCAAGGCCGTCTGAAGAAGATCCCTAACCCTCCGGGTTTCCACCGCCGTCGGGTCATCACCGTCCACTGGAAGAGCCGCCAGACGCGCCGATGCTGTTGTCAAGTTCTCCATGGGGTTGGAGAAGTGGCCCGGAGGTGTCGGTATGTATCGGGGCGGGGCCATGCTCCCGTGAAGAGGTGCTATCTCTCGAGGCTGAACCGGCCCTCCAGCTCCGGGTGTCATAAATTGATTGGCTTCGGGCGGATTGCTAGGACCAGCTCCGGGTGTCGTGAAAAGATTCCGAGGATCATAAACCGGAGGCAGACGGGACTGGGTCTTCTGATGTCTCCTTCCCATCACCTCATTGGACGCATTCAGACTCATGTTAAGCTGGAAAGCCTCTGACTAGAGTCGCTGCGCCCGTGCATCCAAAGCCGCCCGCTCCGCAGCTAGCCTAGTGTCCTCAGCCGGCAAGGCCTCCTTGGCCTGGGCTATCTCCTCACGCACCTTTGCCACCTCCGCATTATGCTCATCTGGATTTGCAGGAATAACCGTGGTGGTTAACAGGGCCGTCAACTTGTCCATAAGATCTATCAGCACCTGAGCCGGCGGGCACACGGGGCCTCCTGCCCCGGCCGCTCCTGACCCAGACGTTATTGCTGTCGCAGCCGCCGAGTTTTGGCCGGGTTGGGTACCAGCCATGAAGACTCCTGCCCAGCTTGGCGGCTTATAGCAATCTGGAACGCTAGAGTCATCAGAACAGCCCCCAAGCATGCCTTCTTGGACGTGATAAAGAGAATCTGTTGAACCGGAGGACAAATCATCATCTGACGGGACGACCGTCTCTTTGCCATCTTTAGATCCTTCAGAAAGTGCCTCTCCGTGAATACAGCCCACAAAGGCACGCTTCATGGTAGGTTGAATCCGGGCGGGTCTCGCACGCCGAGCTGTCTCAATGAGGTCGGTGCAGCTGTCCGGCTCTGGGCCCGGCTCACCAATCCGGACGATGAAGACGTGGATTCCGCCAAAGGGGACCCGGTACCCGTACTCAATTGAGTCGGCCTCGGGGCCCCAACCTTCGTTGTCGATGTAGATCTTGCCACGACGACTCTTGGTCATCCGGCCCACTGCGTATCCCTTGAGCCCTTCGAAGCTGCCCTTCAAGAACTCAAATCCACCGTGCGCTGGCCCCACGGTGGGCGCCGACTGTCGTGGAATTGTCACGGCAGATGTCCTCTTGCAAGGACTTAGTCGTGGAGCCATCGCAACTAGGAAGCTTAAAGGGGTTAATCGGGACAAAGGACACGAGAGGTTTATACTAGTTCGGCCCCTTACGGTGAAGGTAAAGCCTACGTCTAGTTGGGTTGGTATTGCTTGAGGTTTCAATGACCAGGGAGCGAGATACCTATGCCCGATTCTTGATTGGTTGTTCCTCGCCCTAAGCCACCAACAAGTCGTCCCTTTATATACATGGGTTGACGCCCTGTAGCCTACAGAGTCCCGGCCGGCTTATAAACAATGTCCGGCTCGGTGACTAGTCAAGTCTACCATATGATACAAGTCTTGCCATTATGGCGGTTTACTACAACGGGCCTTAAGTCGCATGTGGACCTTAGGCCCTTTGTTGAGACGCCATCTTCATGCTTGGACTTGGGCTTCTGTCTGGTAATCTCTTTACGTAACCCGGCCCCTCCTGGGCGGCTTACACAAATAGTTATATCCCCAGCACGGACCCTACGGGTTCGAGAACTATGTAGACATGACCTAGAACTGTTTCCGGTCAATAACCAATAGCGGAACCTGGATGCTCATATTGGCTCCTACATATTCTACGAAGATCTTTATCGGTTAAACCACATACCAACATACGTTGTTCCCTTTGTCATCGGTATGTTACTTGCCCGAGATTCGATTGTCGGTATCCAATACCTAGTTCAATCTCGTTACCGGCAAGTCTCTTTACTCCTTCCGTAATGCATCATTCCGTAACCAACTCATTGGCCACATTGCTTGCAAGGCTTATAGTGATGTGCATTACCGAGAGGGCCCAGAGATACCTCTCCGACAATCGGAGTGACAAAACCTAATCTTAAAATATGCCAACCCAACATGTACCTTCGGAGACACCTGTCAAGCACCTTTATAATCACCCAGTTACGTTGTGACGTTTGGTAGCACACAAAGTGTTCCTCCGGTAAACGGGAGTTGCATAATCTCATAGTTGTAGGAACTTTGTATAAGTCATGAAGAAAGCAATAGCAATAGCAACATACTAAACAATCAAGTGCTAGGCTAACGGAATGGGTCAAGTCAATCACATCATTCTCCTAATGATGTGATCCCGTTAATCAAATGACAACACATGTCTATGGTTAGGAAACATAACCATCTTTGATTAACGAGCTAGTCAAGTAGAGGCATACTAGTGACATTATGTTTGTCTATGTATTCACACATGTATCATGTTTCCGGATAATACAATTCTAGCATGAATAATAAAAATTTATCATGATATGAGGAAATAAATAATAACTTTATTATTGCCTCTAGGGCATATTTCCTTCAAAATCACGTGATGATGTGAACTAGATTATTGACTCTAGTGCAAGTGGGAGACTGAAGGAAATATGCCCTAGAGGCAATAATAAAGTTGTTATTCATATTTTCCTTATATCATGATAAATGTTTATTATTCATGCTAGAATTTTATTAACCGGAAACTTAATACATGTGTGGATACATAGACAAAACACTGTGTCCCTAGTATGCCTCTACTTGAATAGCTCGTTAATCAAAGATGGTTAAGTTTCCTAATCATAGACATGTGTTATCATTTGATGAACATGATCACAAGATCCATCCGTTAGCTTAGCATAATGATCGTTCAGTTTTATTGCTATTGCTTTCTTCATGACTTATACATGTTCCTCTTACTATGAGATTATGCAACTCCTGGATACCGGAGCAATACCTTATGTGCTATCAAACTTCACAACGTAAATGGGTGATTATAAAGATCCTCTACAGGTATCTCCGAAGGTGTTTGTTGGGTTGGCATAGATCGAGATTAGGATTTGTCACTCCAAGTATCGGAGAGGTATCTCTGGGCCCTCTCGGTAATTCACATCATAATAAGCCTTGCAAGCAATGTGACTAATGAGTTAGTTGTGGGATGATGCATTACGGAACGAGTAAAGAGACTTGCAGGTAACGAGATTGAACTAGGTATGAAGATACCGACGATCGACTCTCGGGCAAGTAACATATCGATGACAAAGGGAATAACGTATGTTGTCATAATGATTCGACCGATAAAGATCTTCATAGAATATGTAGGAGCCAATATGGGCATCCAGGTTCAGCTATTGGTTATTGACCAGAGAATTGTCTCGGTCATGTCTCCATAGTTCTTGAACCCTTAGGGTCCGCACGCTTAACGTTCGTTGACGATATAGTACTATATGAGTTATGTATGTTGGTGACCGAATGTTGTTCGGAGTCCCGGATGAGATCACAGACATGACGAGGAGCTCCGGAATGGTCCGGAGGTAAAGATTCATATATTGGATGATATGTTTAGGCCAAGGCGTCAGGCCCACGAGGCTATAAGTCGGTGCAAACGAAAGTTTTGCGGAGGTCAGAGGCCAAATGCCGGAGAACCTGGCGTCTGGGCCACTACTAGGAAAAGGGCTACTAATGGCGCACGAGTTTTTCCTAATAATGGCGCATCACTGATGCGCCATTAGTATCACGCCACTAGAATTTTTTTCTAATGGCGCACCACTGGTGCGCCATTAGTATCTGGTATAAATGGCGCACCTGGCAGTGCGCCATTAGTTTTGCCCACGGTGCGCCACTAGTGTCTGCTATACTAATGGCGCACCACACTGTAATGCGCCATTAGTAACAATTTTTTTAATTTTTTTTTCTTAATCTCAGGTCACTATTTCAACTATGAGATATCCAACACATATATATATACAACAAGCATCCATATAACAATCATAACCAACATACAAGTTCCATCATATATACATACATAGCCAACACACAAGTTCCATCATATATACATACATAGCCAACACATAGTTCCATCGTTACATATTACAAAAGTTTCACATTGTTCATCCAACACCGTTATCCATCAATTCACAAAAGTTTCACATTGATACAAAATAAAAACACAAATGGAAAAGAAGCACTCCATCCATGCAAGCTTCCGTGAATTAAATCAAATCTGCAAAATGATAAACAAGAAGTTAGAAGAAGAAAAAGAAGAAGACTAGAAGAATACTAGAAGAAGAAGAACACTAGAAGAAGAATAAGAAGAATTTTGGAAAAGAAATAAGAAGAAGACTATAAGCTTATTATGTAAACTTGATCATTTTGTGCTAACATAAGTTATTTTGGAGCTAACCTATAGGAAACTAAGCATATAAGCTCTAAGTTAGTATATTAGAGCCAACTTAGGTAAAATGAAGCTAACCTATGTCATTT
>LR880970.1:843974651-843986033 GCA_904067115.1 Aegilops sharonensis
TATGTACCAGACCTATTGTATACCTTGCTCTGAATTTGGCAAGGGAGTACAATAGTGATCTAGGAGTAGATCACTGGACATTGGTCAAGAATATCCTTAGTGAGGACTAAGGAAATATTTCTCGATTATGGAGGTGATAAAAGAGCCCATCGTAAAGAGTTACATCGGTGCAAGCTTTTACACCGATCCAGATGACTCTAAGTCTCAATCTGTATACATATTAAAAGTGGGAGCAATTAGCTAGAGTAGCTCCGTGCAGAGCATTGTAGACATAGAATATTTGCAAAATACATACGGCTCTGAATATGACAGACCCGTTGACTAAGCTTCTCTCACGAGCAAAACATGATCACACCTTAGTACTCTTTGGGTGTTAATCACATAGCGATGTGAACTAGATTATTGACTCTAGTAAACCCTTTTGGTGTTGGTCACATGACGATGTGAACTATGGGTGTTAATCATATACAGATATGAATATTGGTGTTAAATTACATGGCGATGTGAACTAGATTATTGACTCTAGTGCAAGTGGGAGACTGAAGGAAATATGCCCTAGAGGCAATAATAAAGTTATTATTTATTTCCTTATATCATGATAAATGTTTATTATTCATGCTAGAATTGTATTAACAGGAAACATAATACATGTGTGAATAAATAGACAAACATACTGTCACTAGTATGCCTCTACTTGACTAGCTCGTTGAATCAAAGATGGTTAAGTTTCCTAGCCATAGACATGAGTTGTCATTTGATTAACGGGATCACATCATTAGGAGAATGATGTGATTGACATGACCCATTCTGTTAGCCTAGCACTTGATCGTTTAGTATGTTGCTATTGCTTTCTTCATGACTTATACATGTTCCTGTAACTATGAGATTATGCAACTCCCGTTTACCGGAGGAACACTTTGGGTGCTACCAAACGTCACAACGTAACTGGGTGATTATAAAGGAGTACTACAGGTGTCTCCAGAGGTACATGTTGGGTTGGCGTATTTCGAGATTAGGTTTTGTCACTCCGATTGTCGGAGAGGTATCTCTGGGCCCTCTCGGTAATGCACATCACTATAAGCCTTGCAAGAAATGTAGCTAATGAGTTAGTTACGGAATGATGCATTACATAACGAGTAAAGAGACTTGCCAGTAACGAGCATGAACTAGGTATTGGATACGGACGATCAAATCTCGGGCAAGTAACATACCGATGACAAAGGGAACAACGTATGTTGTTATGCGGTTTGACCGATAAAGATCTTCGTAGAATATGTAGGAGCCAATATGAGCATCCAGGTTCCGCTATTGGTTATTGACCGAGAATAGTTCTAGGTCATGTCTACATAGTTCTCGAACCCATAGGGTCCGCACGCTTAACGTTACGATGACAGTTTTATTATGAGTTTATAAGTTTTGATGTACCGAAGGAGTTCGGAGTCCCGGATGAGATCGGGGACATGACGAGGAGTCTCGAAATGGTCGAGACGTAAAGATCGGTATATTGGACGACTATATTCGGACTTCGGAAAGGTTCCGAGTGATTCGGGTATTTTTCGGAGTACCGGAGAGTTACGGGAATTCGCCGGAAGAAGTATTGGGCCTTATTGGGCCATACGGGAAAGAGAGAGGGGCTGCCTAGGGCAGGGCGCGCGCCCCCCAAGGCCTAGTCCGAATTGGACTAGGGGGAGGGGCCGCACCCCCTCCTTCCTTCCCTTCTCTCTTCCCTTTCCTTCTCTCCTACTCCTACTACATGGAAGGTCTCCTAGTTGGACTAGGAAAGGAGGGAATCCTACTCCCGGTGGGAGTAGGACTCCTCCCTGGCGCGCCCTCCCTTGGCCGGCCGGCCCCTCCCCCTTGCTCCTTTATATACGGGGGCAGGGGGGCACCCCAGAAAAGACAAGTTGATCTACGGATCGTTCCTTAGCCGTGTGCGGTGCCCCCCTCCACCATATTCCACCTCGGTCATATCGTCGCGGAGTTTAGGCGAAGCCCTGCGCCGGTAGAGCATCATCATCGTCACCACGCCGTCGTCCTGACGGAACTCATCCCCGACGCTTTGCTGGATCGGAGCCCGGGGATCGTCATCGAGCTGAACGTGTGCTGAACTCGGAGGTGCCGTACGTTCGGTACTTGGATCGGTCGGATCGTGAAGACGTACGACTACATCAACCGCGTTATCATAACGCTTCCGCTTACGGTCTACGAAGGTACGTGGACAATACTCTCCCCTCTCGTTACTACGCCATCACCATGATCTTGCGTGTGCGTAGGAAATTTTTTGAAATTACTACGTTACCCAACAACCGGGTCCCCTTTGGTGGCATACACGTTTTCATCGGCAAAATCGGTGAGCCAGGGCCTGAGCCGGACATCTGCACCAACCTCATCGAGACGGCTCAGCGTGCGAGACCTTCCCAGGCTAAACCGGCCGTAAAGCGTGGCTTCGTGGGAGTCATCCACAGAGGAAGTTATGGGGACGGATCAGAATCTGGTGGCGAAACCGTCGTCTGCTCTGATGACGAGTCGTTGACCGGAGAAACTGAGTCTCTATATTAGGTACAAGATGACCGGATTGGGGGCTGTTCCGACGGTGACAGTATTCCGGAGCCCTCTGATCTGCCCAACCGGGTTGGAATATTCATGGCCGGTACACAAGCAATGCTTCACTCTTCGACCGCTGCGACAATGGTTGCCGGTTCAACAGCGGCCGCGGCAGCCGGGGCAGGAGGCCCTGTGCGCCCGCCGGCTTAGGTTTTATCAGAACTATTCGATGCGTTGGCTATGCTCATGGCAGAGGTTAACCCGGCGGACCAGGACGCTCATAACGCGGAGATTGCGAAGGTGAAGGAACAAATCACTCAGGCTAAAGCGGATCTGGCAGCTGCAGACGCCAGGATGGCGGCAGAGCGGGCCGCTTTGGATGCACAGGCTTACAGGCTCATGCTGGATCAGAGCGCGTCGCATGAAGTCATGAAGAGGAAATACAGATCCCGTTTGCCTTCAGTTTTCGAGGGAAGAGATCTCTTCAACACCCCAGGAGCGGGGACCAGTAATCCGCCGGTGGTAAACCGAGCGGAAGCACCTGGGACGGGCGCGCCGGTTCAGCCCCGTGTAATAGATCTAGCACGCCATCATGCCAGCACGCCTCAGGCTGTGCAAACACCTCCAGGTCACTACTCCAACCCGATGGATAACCTTGTCGCAGCTGCGGCACGGCTGGAGGCAATTCCAATTGAAGGCAATTCACCACAGGCAGTAGAGACGCGCCGGGTCAAGGAGCTCCTTAGGACAGCTTTGGTCCAACAGGAAGCGTATTCGTACAGCCGCGACCGGATCCACTCTACCCCCCGCCCAAGCCGAAGCTATAGCAGGCACGTGGATGAACCGGCCGTATCAAGTAATGCACGGCGTGGTGCGCAGCGTGGCAACAACCGGGTAGGTGGTTTCGACAATGCTCAGGAGGTGGTGGACCGGGCCCGGGCACGCAGGGAGGCCGAGTTAGCGGCGCAGCGTCAGGATTATCAGCTTACGCCGGTTCGTCTGACCATCTTTGAGCCTGGGGTTATCTCTAGCTCTTTGGGGGTGCCTTGCCTCGTCCCTGCTTTACGCAATGTACGCTTGCCCAAGGATTTCAAGGGTCCGCGTAAGGTGCCAAATTACACCGCCGATTTGGCTCCAGAAGCATGGATAGAGAGTTATGAGATGGCCATGGAGATGCTGGATGTGGATGAAGCCGCGTGTGCAAAGTACTTCACCATGATGCTCGAAGGTACGGCCCGTACTTGGTTGAAGAGCCTGTCACCCAATTCTATCAGTTCATGGGCCCAGTTGCGGGCCCGGTTTATCCAGAATTTCAAAGATACCTGTAAACAACCCATGTCCGTGGTGGACTTGGCGGCTTGTGTCCAGGGTGAAGGGGAGTCAACAACCCATTGGGTAGGCCGCGTTTCGGAAATCTTGCACTCATCAGACCAGATCAACGCGGATTCTGCGATCTTGACCCTGGAGGGCAACTGCCGGTTTAAGCCTTTGAAGTTGAAATTGGGACGTATGAAGCGGTTTTGTAATGACATGGGCACTCTCAAGGGCGCTTTAGTGAAGTATGCTGATTCTGATAGTACCAAGGATCCTGAGTCTGATGATGACGAGACAGGGAAGGGAAAGAAGAACAGCAACTCCAAAGGCCAGCAACAGCACTCGGTAGGTAATGGTGGGGGCAAGCGTAAAGCGAATGGCAACATGGATTTCGTAGCCAACACCAATGCGCAGGACAAGGGCCAGCGGCGCAAAGGTAAACAACCGAATCGAGGTGGAGCACCTAATCCTAATCCGGACCGCTTGAACTATCTGTTGAATCAACCCTGTCCGAAGCACGGGACGAAGGAGGCGCCAGCAAATCACCTCTGGAAGGATTGTTACATTATGCAGGAGTTCAAAAGTTCTAATGCTTTCCGGTATGATCAAGGCTCCGGCGGCGGTTCAGGATCCGGGCCGGGTTACGGTGGAGGAAATTCTGGTTCAGGATTTAATGGTAATCAGAACAATCAGACTAATCAGAATAACCAAGGTGGTTACAATCAACAGCAGCAGCAGTCGGGTTATCAGAGCAACCCGAAGCAGTTGAATAGTGGGCAGTACCACGTCTTCACCACTAGCTTAGACAAGCGAGACCGGAAGCTTCAGAAGCGGGCAGTCAACGCTGTTGAACCGGCCGTGCCTCATTACCAATGCTGGTCAGAGCAGCCCATTGTATGGAGTAGAGAGGATCATCCTCCCCGGGTTGACAATCCGGGTCAGCTAGCCCTAGTGGTGGCACCTCAGGTGGGAGGTTATAAGTTCACCAAGGTGCTTATGGATGGAGGGAGCAGCATCAACATCCTGTACTATGAGACCTTCCGTTGTATGGGGTTAACAGATAAACATCTCAAGCCATCCAATACAGTGTTCCATGGTGTGGTACCTGGCAAGTCAGCATATCCGGTTGGTAAAATAGCTCTGGAGGTGGCCTTTGGAGATGAATATGATTCCAGATCGGAAACATTGACGTTTGAAGTGGTGAAAATCCAAAGTCCATATCACGCCCTGTTTGGGCGGCCGGCTTATGCCAAATTCATGGCACGGCCTTGTTATATCTATTTGCAGCTCAAGATGCCGGGTCACAAGGGGACAATAACGGTTCACGGGAGCCGCAAGATCGCTTTGGAGTGTGAGGAAGGTGATGCGGCTTACGCAGAGTCGGTTTGTGCCACCGAGGAGCTAAAGTATTATAAAGACAATGTTGATCCGGCGGATATGACTCCTTTGAAGAAGCCAACTACAGAGCATGATCCGGCCCTGAAATTCAAATCTGCAGCTGAGACTAAGCTTGTTGACTTTGTGCCTGGCGATTCGTCCAAGCAGTTCAGCATCAGTGCCAACTTTGATCCGAAATAGGAAAGCGCGCTCATCGAGTTCATCCGTGAGAACCGGGACATTTTTGCATGGAAGCCTTCTGACATACCAGGTGTACCGAGGGAACTCGCTGAGCACACTCTTAATGTTGATCCAAGTACAAACCGGTGGAGCAGTTTCTCCGCCGGTTTAACGAAGAAAGGCGTAAGGCCATTGGAGAGGAGGTGGCCAGGCTATTAGCAGCCGGCTTTATTGTTGAAGTTTTGCATCCAGAGTGGCTTGCTAATCCGGTGCTAGTTCTTAAGAAAAACGGCACTTGGCGCATGTGTGTGGATTACACAGATCTTAACAAGGCTTGCCCAGCAGATCCTTTTGCCCTCCCCCGCATTGACCAGATTATTGATGCCACTACGGGTTGTGAGCGTTTGAGTTTTTTGGATGCGTATTCTGAATATCATCAGATCAAGATGGCAGTTAAGGACCAGGAGAAGACAGCGTTTATCACTCCCTTTGGAGCCTTCTGCTATGTGTCTATGCCTTTTGGACTCAAGAGCGCCCAAGCAACTTATCAGCGTTGTGTACAGAATTGCCTGCATAAACAGATCGGCCGTAATGTGCATGCCTATGTGGATGATATTGTGGTTAAGTCAAGGAAGAAGGAAACACTGATTGATGATTTGAAAGAAACCTTTGACAACCTACAGGTTTACAAGATGATGCTCAACCCGGCCAAATGTGTTTTTGGTGTTCCGGCAGGCAAGTTATTGGGTTTTCTCATGTCCAACAGGGGGATTGAAGCTAATCTGGAGAAGATTAGGGCTATCACCTCCCTGGCTAAATCAAAGTGTATTAATGATGTCCAGCGTTTGGTGGGCCGCATTGCCACGCTGAGCCGGTTTATCAGCCGCCTCGGAGAGAAGGCCATCCCTTTGTACCAGATGCTGAAAAAGACAGATCAGTTTGTCTGGAGTCCAGCCGTTGATGAAGCGTTGTAGGATTTAAAGCGGCAATTGGCCAACCCGCCCGTACTCGCCGCTCCCATCGACAAGGAGCCGCTTCTGCTATATGTTGCTGCTAACGCCAGGGCGGTCAGCGTGGCCATTGTGGTAGAGCGGAAGGAGGCAGGAAAGGAGCATCCGGTTCAACGTCCGGTTTATTATATCAGCGAGGTGCTTATTGAATCTAAGCAAAGGTATCCGCATTGGCAGAAGTTGGTGTATGGAGTTTTTATGGCAAGCCGGAAGCTGAAGCAGTATTTCCAAGGGCACCCCATCACGGTGGTCAGTTCCGCTCCCTTAGGTGATATCATACAGAATCGGGAAGCGACTGGACGGATTGCAAAGTGGGCTATAGAGCTTGGACCGTACGGTTTGAAGTACGTGCCTCGGACGGCGGTGAAGTCTCAAGCACTTGTGGATTTCATTAATGATTGGACGGAGTTGCAAGCGCCTGAAGAAAAGCCGGATCATACATATTGGACCATCCATTTTGACGGATCCAGGCAGTTGGAGGGCTCGGAGGCTGGAGTCGTATTAACTTCCCCACGAGGTGACAAGTTTTGTTATGTTCTCCGCTTAATGTTCCCTTGTACTAACAATGCAGCTGAGTATGAAGCCTTGCTCCATGGTCTTCGGATGGCTAAGGAGATGAATCTAAGCCGGGTTAAGTGCTTCTCTGACTCGGACCTAGTGGCTCAACAGGTGTCTGGCACTTGGGATTCAAAGGACCCACTCATGGCTGCATATCGTCGTGAGGTGGATGTTGTCGCAGGTCATTTCAAGGGCTATCAGGTGGACCACGTGGATCGTCGGAAGAATGAAGCGGCGGACGCTTTAAGCCGGTTGGGCTCTCAACGCAAACCGGTCCCGCCCAATGCTTTTCTTGACGTACCGCACAACCCGTCAGTCAAGCTCCCTGGTGAAGCGGATTTGGCTATTCCTGATCCGGAGGCTCAATTGGTGGCAGCTCTGCACGTCATTCCGGATTGGGCGCTTCCTTATCTGGCGTGCATGAACCAGGGCGAGTTACCAGAAGATGAGACGTTGGCCCGGCAGATAGTTCGGCGATCTAAGTCTATGACCATTGTTAATGGCGAGTTGCATCATTGCAGTGTGTCAGGGGCGTTTCAACGCTGTGTGTCCCCTGAGGAAGGCTGTGAAATATTGCGTGAGATCCATGAAGGAGATTGTGGTCACCACACCGGTTCAAAATCCTTGGTGGCTAAAGCGTTCCGCCATGGTTTATATTGGTTGACTGCCCATGCTGATGCGGAAGATCTGGTCAGACGATGTGATGGTTGCCAAAAGTTTTCCAGACGTGCTCATGTACCGGCCCAAGAATTGAGGATGATTCTGATTACTTGGCCATTTGCGACTTGGGGGCTGGATATGGTTGGGCCTTTCAAAAGGTCCAAGGACAAGAAGACCCACCTACTGGTGGCGGTCGACAAATTTACAAAGTGGGTAGAGGCAGAACCTGTTAGCAAGTGTGATGCAGCCACGGCGGTTCAGTTCATTCAAAAGGTGATTTTCCGGTTTGGTTTTCCACACAGATAATGGTACCAATTTGTCCATAGGTGCCATGAAGGAGTTCTGCGAACGTGAGCGCATCCGGGTTGATGTTTCTTCAGTAGCTCACCCACAGTCCAATGGTCAAGCGGAAAGAGCCAATCAGGAGATCTTGAGAGGCATCAAGCCCCGGCTTATGGTCCCTTTGCAGAGGACACCGGTTTGTTGGGTAGAAGAGCTACCGTCTGTGTTATGGAGTATAAATACTACACCTAACAGATCCACGGGATACACGTCGTTCTTTATGGTTTATGGAGCGGAGGCGGTTCTCCCCAGTGACATCCGTCATGACTCACCTCGTGTGGCAGCTTATGTTGAAGCGGATAATGAGACAGCACGGCAGGACGCTTTGGAACGGCTGGATGAAGAGCGTGACATAGCAGCTGCCCGCTCGGCGATTTACCAACAGGATCTTCGTCGTTATCATAGTCGCCGGGTCAGAACCAGAACTTTTCAAGAAGGAGATTTGGTGCTTCGACTCATCCAAGACCAGACTGATATGCACAAGCTATCCCCACCTTGGGAGGGGCCTTTCGTGATAAGCAAGAATCTGCACAACGGGTCGTACTATCTGATCGATGTTCGAGAGCATAAAGACTCACGCACGTCAGAGGAGGAGACCAACAGGCCGTGGAACATAGCTCATCTTCGGCCTTATTATACCTGAGCCATCGGCTCTACTTATGTACATATTATGACTGTATATATTATGAATAAAGTAATAAACCGGAGCCTCAGCTAAAGAAGGGTATCTGTTCTGTTACATCATGCGTGGTTACATGGAGATGTTCTGTTTTAAAGCGGCCTCCGGTTTACCCCCTGAGTTTGCTTTTCAAAGGCTTTATGATATCACTTGGGGGCTTGGTCCTGTCTGAACCAATGCAACACCTTTTGATAGGCGAGAGCCACCAGATCATTTGGGGACATGGTCAAGTCTGAACCAGTCACGCCTCTTGATCGGCCTAAGGCCATAGAGTCACTTGGGGGCTTGGTCGAACCCGAACCATTGCCACACCACTCGATCGGCATAATGCCACGGTTTCAGTTGGGGACCTGGCTGACTTGAACCATGACTATACCTTATTGGGAGCTTGCTCGTGTCCGACCATGGTAACACCATCTGATCGGCTCAGTAAAGCCTCCTTTTGCAAACGGTTTTATCATTACCTTTGCTTCCATATTTTTTTCATGACTGTTATTTGACTTTGTTGCATTTCTTAAACCGATAACGTTTTTTAGACCGGTTCAAGCTGTCAGTTGACGGAATTCGGTCCATTTTTAATCCGGAGATAATTCTTCCGGTTTGACTTTTTCTGTTAACATCCCATCAGGGAGTAACAGGGGGCTTGTCATGACCCGGCACGGTTTACATGGTAAACCGGCATTATAAACATAGGAGTTGTTTCTCTCCTTTGACGGTAATGGTTTATACAACCTCCGCTTCAAGATTGGCTAAGCCAACTTCATGCCCAGCGATGGCAGGTATTTTGTATCACAAATTTTGATTATATACCTCAATATTTCATTTCATATATATATGAATGTCACAAACCGGCTGGCGGCACAGAACGCTGTGGCAGTTTAAGATTTTGTGACTGCAGGCAAGCTAAATTGAAGGTTTCAATCATTCAATCAAAGGAGTCAGCACCATTGCACGAAGGCATATTAAAAACAAAAGTGATGGCTATCCTATTACAAGGCATTCAGAGGCCCAAAATTTGGAATGGCGTCATAACAGGCAGCTTCTGATGCATCAACCGGCTTGACGGATTAAGCTTCATTGCCGGGTTGACGTGAAGAAGATGGGTCGTCTGGCGTCGGTTCAACTTCTTCCTCCTCACCATCCAATGGCCGGAAGTCATTGGTGGTCCAGTCAATCCGGGTTAAAGCCTGAAAGACAACCTCTTCACTTATAAGCTCAGCCGGATCAACGTCAGGGACATAAGTGTGCTTACGGGTTGGTGGAACAAGGTTCTGCACTTCCGGAATAACAGCTTCAACCCGTCTGTTGTTCGCGTCGTAGAAGGAGCGGTGAACCGTCAGGTTGGCCTCTTCTGCCAGTTGACTCGCCAGAGGACGCATCTCCCTTGTTACCCGTTTGAGAGCATCATTACCAAATGCTTCGCCATTTTCTTGAGCACTGGGGAAGCCTTTGGCTATATCAGCCGGATCAAGGTCAGCTATCCATGCTTTGGCGCGAGTTAGTGCCAATAAGGTGCCAGCCCGGGCAGCGGATCGTTTCAATTCTTCTATCTGTGCTCGTATCATAGATAGCCGGTCCAGTGTGTCCTTGATCAATGTCGGAGCTGCGTTATCATAAGAAGTGGCGCAAATAACTCGCTGGGTGCCGGTATACAGCTGTTCAATTAGCGTATACGCGGCCTTGAGTTTCTTCCGCGTGTCAGAGCCCAGATGAGCAATGCGCTTACCTATACCGGTTTAAGAAAGTTCAGGTTAAACCGGAGGAAATTTCAAAACGAAATATTCATCACAACATTGGTGAAACATTGCTTACCAAATATTGCAGAGGTCATGGCATTGATTTGGTGCTTTAATCCAGTGAGCTCTTCCGTCACCGGTTTAATAGCTGCTTCAGCATCCTCCGCCCGCTTTAGCAAGCCCGCCTTTTCAGTATCCCAGTTGGCCCGCTCGGACTTAAACCACTCCTTGAGCTGCTCCATAGTAGTCAAGGCGGTTTTCAGCTCATCCTTGGCCTTGGAGGATTCTGCTTGTTGAGATTTCAGATTTTCTTGAAGATCATTGATTTGTGAGGTTTGTTGGCGTATCTCACTCTGCAACAAAAAGGGAGCATGTTAGTATTTTCATTACAAGTCCCAAGCGCATAACCAGTCATACACTTGGCACTTGGGGGCTAATGGCTATTTGCTCGAACATGTTCTGCTGCGGCGATATAAATTACAGTCCCGGTTTAACTATACTAAGTTGAACCGGCCCTTGGGGGCTACATCAGTGAATTCTGAAGCATTGAGTTTTATGTTAAGTCCCGGTTTAACTATACTAAGTTGAACCGGCCCTTGGGGGCTACAACAGTGGATTCTGAAAGTGTTGAGTTCTATATTAAGTACCGGTTTGAAAGAAGATTACAAACAGGCCTTGGGGGCTACTATGCAAGGAAGGTACAAGAGAAAGGCACAACTGTTTACCTCATAGCGCTCCTTCATAAGATTTACCAGACCGGCTTCAAAATCACGGCTTGTGTAGAGCCGGTTCAGGAAGCCAGAGTGAAGGTCTTGGGCAGAGAAATTGTCATAAGCTGACAGATCAGTTTTTTCCTTCCCTTTGCTCATGGCAGTAAATTCTTCCTTGGCACTGTCCTTTGATAGAGCAACCGGATTGCCAGGGGCGGTGTATGCGGTGCCCGTAACTACGACATCATCATCTTTGGTCGGGCTGGCCGGAT
>LR880970.1:844056930-844069542 GCA_904067115.1 Aegilops sharonensis
AATGTGGTGACCACATATGCCTCCATGTATCTCTGCCAACAGCTTCTGTCCATCTTCCCGGCAAATGCACTTCAATTTCACACCGTTGAGTCTTCTTCTGTACAGGATGTTGTCAACAAACTGGTACATACTTGACTGCCGGGCTACTTTTTCCGCTTCTTCTTGCTCTTCGGGAAGTTCTCCTGTCTGAAGGAAATGGACGATTTGCTGCGCCCATGCTGGAGCCTGTGGCTCGACAACAAGGACTAAAGGCTCATCTACTACTGCGGGAACATTAGTTTCCACGGCAAGAAACTGCGGTTCTGCCGGGGCTTGATGATCCCCGGCAAGCTTGCCGGAGCAAAACTTGTCGGGAGTGTCTGCTTCAATGAAACAAACCGCAAGGCTTGTCGGAGCAGACTGCTCCTCAGTGATATTTGCGTTGATTTTAGGGACTTTCTTGGCGGCGGCTCCGGGGAGCTCTGCCGGAAAGTAGTCGCCGGAAACCAATTTTCTCTTCTTGCTCTGTCCTGTTGATGGTGTTACGGTTGGCTGAGTCAGCTTGAGCACAAAAATTCCTGATTCCACAGGTAACTTAAGTGCGACACATTTGGAGAGGCCATCAGCTATATCATTCTGAGCTCTTGGAACATGTTCCATTTGCAGGCCTTCAAAGTGCTCTTCTAGCTTTCTCACTTCATCGACGTAGGCTTCCATCAACGGACTCTGATAATCTTTATTTACATGGCGGACGACAAGTTGCGAGTCCCCCTTGACAATGAGCTTCTTGATCCCAAGGTCTACCGCAATCCTGAGACCGGCAAGCAAACCTTCATACTCTGCAGTATTGTTTGTTGCTTGTTCCTTGGGAAAGTGCATCTGGACTATGTACTTGAGGTGCTCTCCGGCGGGTGCGATAAGCAGCACGCCGGCACCGGCGCCTTACAGCGAGAAGGCACCATCAAAGTACATCAGCCACTCTTTATTTGCCTCCTTGACGGGGATGCTTGTCTCTGGAATTTCTTCATCTTGCGTTGGCGTCCACTCAGCTATAAATTCTGCCAATGCTCTGCTTTGGATAATTGAAGTGCTTTCAAACTTGAGACCAAAGCTTGACAGTTCCAGTGCCCACTCGACAATTCTGCCTGTTGCTTCTGGGTTTTGCAATATCCTCTTCAGCGGAAAGCGAGTGACAACTGTTCTCTCATGTGCTTGGAAGTAATGGCGCAGCTTTCTCGAGGCCATGAGGAGGCCGAAAATCAGCTTCCGCACACCAGAGTACCTTGACCTAGCCCCCTGCAGAAGGGAACTGACAAAGTAGACTGGGCGCTGCACCATCTTTTTCTGTATCTTGTCGCAACCCTGCGCTAATCTGTCCTTGTCGGGACCAGAGCTTGACGGCGAAGCCACCTGCTTGTCGCTGGATGCACCTGCCTTGGTTGCCGGCTCATCATCCGCCTCCCTCTCCGCTACTAACGCAGCACTAACCACTTGATTGGTCGCTGCTATATACAACAGCAACTTCTCTTGTGGCCTAGGTGTGACAAGTATTGGAGTGGAGGACAGGTATCTCTTCAAATCTTGCAGCGCAGCCTCCGCTTCGGGAGTCCATTTCATTGGACCTGCCTTTTTCAATATCTTGAAAAATGGCAGGGCGCGCTCAGCAGACATAGAGATAAACCTGCTGAGAGCAGCCACGCAACCGGCGAGCCTTCTGACATCCTTGACGCGCTTCGGTGCTTCAATCTGCTCAATGGCCTTAATCTTGTCGGGATTGGCTTCGATTCCCCACTGAGACACAAAGAACCCGAGAAGCTTGCCGGAAGGGACTCCAAACACGCACTTCTCGGGGTTGAGCTTGAGGTTGATCTTGCGCAGATTTGCAAATGTCTCATCCAAATCTTGAACTAGAGTCGCTTTGTCCTTGCTCTTGACCACTATGTCATCCATGTAGGCTTCTACATTTCTGTGTATCTGTGGCTCAAAAGCATCATGGACTACTCTTGCAAAGGTTGAACCAGCATTCTTCAAACCGAAAGGCATCCGTATGAAGCAGTACGTGCCACATGGTGTAATGAATGCGGTTTTCTCTTCATCCTCTTGTGCCATGAAGATCTGATGATATCCTGAATATGCATCAAGAAATGAAAGCAAATCACAGCCAGCCGTGGAGTCAACAATCTGGTCGATACGTGGCAAGGGAAACGGGTCTTTGGGACAAGCTTTATTAACATCTGTGAAGTCAATACAAAGTCTCCATTTCCCATTTGCCTTGCGTACAACTACTGGATTGGCCAACCACGTGGGATGGAGGACTCCTCTGACAAGGCCTGCTGCTTCCAACTTCTTGATTTCTTCCGCTATGAATTCTTGGCGCTCCACTGCCTGTTTCCTAACTTTTTGCTTGACGGGCCGCGCGTGAGGATAGACAGCTAGGTGGTGCTCAATTACTTTCCTGGGAACACCAGGGATGTCAGATGGTTGCCATGCAAACACATCGACATTCGCCCGCAGGAAAGCAACGAGTTCGCCTTCCTATTTAGGGTCAAGCGTGGCACTGATGGTGAAGGTACCACCAGTTCCGTCCTCCTTGGCGGGCACCTTCTTGGTCTTCGGCGGAGCTGCCATCGTCTTCTTGCACTTGCCGGTGGAGCTCGATGGTGCGTCCCCGACGGTAGCGCAGCACTCCGAAGAGGTGCGCTTGCCGGAGTGGGCATCAGAGCTCTTGCCGGACTTGATGGTCTTCTTCTTCCCCCCGGGAGCTTCAGCGGCAAGTGATTTGCTATCTGTCGCGGCTGCTGCATCCCGGTAAATCTTGTCGGCGCAGATAAGTGCATCCTTCTTGTCGCCATGGACAGAAATGACGCTTATCGGGCCGGGCATCTTGAGTAAATTGTAGGCGTAATGAGAGGCTGCCATAAACTTGGCGAGCGCCGGGCGGCCAAGTATGCCATTGTAGGGCAATGGGAAATCGGCAACGTCAAACGTGACCTTCTCAGTTCTGAAGTTGAGCTCGCTGCCAAATGTTACCGGCAACGTGATCTTCCCTTTGGGCTTGCTCCTTCCTGGGTTGATTCCTTGGAATGTGCCAGTCTCTTCAAGCTCGCTGTCAGGGATTTGAAGTTTCTGAAGCACTGCAGAGGATATCAGGTTCAGGCCGGCCCCGCCGTCAACCAACATCTTTGTGACCTTGAGGTTGCGGATAGTTGGTGATACCAACATCGGCAAGCACCCGACAGCAGTGACGCGATCAGGGTGATCTTCAATGTCAAACATGATGGGCGTGCTGGACCACTTCAGAGGTTTGCGCGACTCTATGGATGGTTCTACTGCATTAACCTCACGCATCCATTGCTTGAGTTGGCGGTGCGAGGTATGCAGGGAAGCACCACCGTCAACGCAAAGAACCTCCGTTGCCTTCTGAAACTCCTGCTCATCAGCTTCATCATCTTCCATGTCTTCGTCATCTTCATCTTCGTCTTCTTCCTTGTCGCGGCCGCGGGGAGGTCTGTCTCCTTGCCGCTTCTTGGCCTTGCCGCGGCGTCCTCCCCGACCGGGTCTCTTCTTACTTGCTGCACCTGCACCTTCCTGGGCCTTCTCTTTGTCTCGCCGCTCATATTCAGCTCTCTGTAGCTCAACAAGCTGCTCGACTTTCTTGCAGCTCTGGAGATCGTGGCCCTTGGTGCGGTGGATCTTACAGTACTGCTTGTTGGAGCTGTCAGGCTTGTCGGCGGCCGCCACAGCTTGGCGGTCGGTGTCAGCGGCAACTTCCTTGCCGGAGCCGCTAGCCTTGGCTTTGTTGGCGGCACCATCCTTGCCGGACTGCTCGACAACTAGTACTTCTTGGTTCTTCTTTCTTCTGTTATTTCGCCGCCGGCTCTTCCTTGCCGGGGCAGTCTCCTCACTGTCAGACTCTGCTCCCACATTCTCTCCTGGGAGTCTTCTTCCTTCTTCAGCGCGTGCGCACTTGTCGGCCAGGGCGTAGAGCTCGCTGACGTCTTTCACCTTGCACATCGCCATCTCCTCCCTCATCCTGCGGTTTCGTACATTCTGATGAAATGCACTGATCACCGCGGCAGGGTGGACATCTGGGATGTTGTAATGCACACGGCTGAATCTCTGGATAAATTTGCGCAGGGACTCTCCTTCCTTCTGGGCGAGTAGGTGAAGGTCACTCTCTTGGCCATGAGGCTTGTGGCCGCCTGTGAAGGCGCCGACAAACTGGTGGCACAAATCCGCCCAAGAAGAAATAGATTTGTCCGGCAAGTGCATGAGCCAAGACCTGACGTTTGGCTTGAGCACCAGAGGGAAGTAGTTGGCGAGGATCTTGTCATCTCGTCCCCCCGCAGCCTGCACCGCGATGGTGTAGATGTTGAGGAACTCTGATGGGTGTGTCCTGCCATCATACTTCTCCGGTACATCTGGCTTGAAGTTTTTCTTGTCGGGCCACCGGACTTGCCGCAGCTCACGAGTGAACGCAGGACAACCTACCGCATACGGCAAGTCGCCTGGTTCCCCTGGCGCATGCATATCGACAGTGGGCCCGGCGCGCTGGTCGGATTGACGACGCGCTTCTCTTCGGCGCTCGATTCGGGTTCGAGCGTCTTCTTCTTGCCGTTCTCGAAGAACTTGGTGCTGGTCGCGACGAGCTCGCGGATCTGACGACGCTGTGGAGTCGCTGTCGAGGTAATTCCGGCGAGTCGGCGATCTTGGCCTTCGGGAAGGGGAGTGTACGGTGGCTGCACCCCCGCAAGTCTCGTCGCCATCGGCTCGTGCCTTGTCGCCTTGCCGCGGCTGTGGGGCGCTTGGTTGCCGCGGGACGTCTCCGTTGGCAAAACCGATGAGGCTCTGGATTGTGGTCCTCCATTCATCGACCTTATCGTCCGTTGGAGGGTAATCTAGAAGTAGCTGGGCTCTCGCCAAGGCATCTGCTGCTGTGGTGGGTGGCAATGGCGTACGTAGCGAGGAACGGGATGTGCTCGGACTCCTAACCAAGTTAGGAGGAGCAGCATTCCGCCGAAGCGACCGTACTCCACTCGTACCGGCATGCTGGTGTGCATGCGGGTCTCGAGGGCCTCTTGATCCCCCAGCTTGGCCTTGATCCAACGAGCGTATGGTGCCGCGAGCATCATGACGCTGTCGGTCCCGCGCCTCCTGAGAAGTACGCGGTGCGGATTCGGACGCCGACGCCTGCGCTGCCTTGTCTTTGGACGTGGCGGCGTTGTGGGCTCTCTCGACGACGCCCGTTCATCCGCCAGCGTTTCCCCCACCACCTGACAGCTCCGGTGGTGGTGGGTTCGACGCAGACGGCTCTGCTGCTGCCGAAGACTTCTTCTTCGGCGCCATGTTGACGAAGATGTTGATGAAGAAACTGCTCGTGTGAACGCCGGATCGGGTTCACACAGCCTCGACGCCCCCTACCTGGCGCGCCAAAGATGTCGGGGAGAAATGATCGTGTCCCGCGATCACCTATGGGACCTGGTCCCTTGTGGTTCGGAAGGGGGAGCGGAGGATGCACAAAGAGCGGATCGAAGCGATGCACACGAGCAGATTTACCCAGCTTTGGAGCTCTCCGGAGAGATAACACTCCTACTGCTGCTTTTGTGGATTATATTGTGTTCTTGCTAGGGAGCAATGGGAGCTACCAAACCTAGCTTGAGTGTGTGTTCGTATGAGTAGAATGAACTAAGCCGGAGCTCAACCGAACCCTTTCTACGTTGCACTTGGGCCTCCTTTTATAGGCACAAGGGGTCACCACAGGTGGCAACATGTATGAGGGTACAAATGTAAAAACAGAGGTTGGTACACCGCTTTGTACAGTGTACAGTGATCTATACCTAACTCTGACGGCAAGGGACAAGAGTCATAAATGCCCGTCTCAGTCGCCTGAATAGTGTAACAGGGACCGTCAAGTGCGCCTCCGTTTGCCACGATGGTAGCTTGTCAGCGCCGCTTATCGCTGCTCCCCGCTGGCTGCACAACCCGTCGACACGCGTGCTTGGGAAAACCCCATGGCGACACGTTGGCGGATGAGCTGGAGCGGAGATGAAGAGAGGTTGTCTGCCGCGGCGAGCACCTTGCCGCGGCAAGGTTCTTGTCGCGCTCGGGAGCTTGTCGCTCACCAAGTCTTCCCGGCAAGCTCCTCTTGCCGGGGCCTTGTTTCCTTCGTGCCTTGAGTGGCCTTCACGGCAAGCTCCTCTTGCCGGGGTCTTGATTACTTTGTTCTTGAGCGGCTCCAAAGGTGCCGCTGAGTGTCTTGGCGGTCACCAGGCCGGTCCTGCCGCGGGGTGCTGCGACTGTCCGTGCACGAGTTCGGGATACTAGGGTACCCCTACTCTAGTACACCGACAGTTATTCATTTAAATCAGAGAATAATGGTTGTTCTATTTATATGAGTAATATATTTTATGGTCATGCACCCTTGATGAGTGGTCTATTTTTGTTGAATCTCGATCGTAGTGATACACATATTCATAATATTGAAGCCAAAAGATGCAAAGTTAATAATGATAGTGCAACTTATTTGTGGCGCTGTCGTTTAGGTCATATTGGTGTAAAGCTCATGAATAAACTCTATGTTGATGGGATTTTGGAATCACTTGATGCTTGCGAACCATGCCTCATGGGCAAGATGACTAAGACTCCGTTCTCTGGAACAATGGAGCGAGCCACTAACTTATTGGAAATATTACATACTGACGTATGTGGTCCGATGAGTGTTGAGGCTCGCGGCGGGTATCGTTATTTTCTGACCTTCACAGATGATTTGAGCAGATATGGGTATATCTACTTAATGAAACATAAGTCTGAAACATTTGAAAGTTCAAAGAAATTCAGAGTGAAGTGGAAAATCATCGTAACAAGAAAATAAAATTCTATGATCTGATCGTGGAGGTGAATATTTGAGTTACGAGTTTGGTCTTCATTTAAAACAATGTGGAATAGTTTCGCAACTCATGCCACCTAGAACACCACAGCGTAATGGTGTGTCCGAACGTGGTAACCATACTTTATTAGATATGGTGCGATCTATGATGTCTCTTACCGATTTACCACTATCGTTTTAGGGTTATGCTTTAGAGACGGCTGCTTTCACGTTAGATAGGGCACCATCTAAATCCATTGAGATGACACCATATGAACTGTGGTCTGGCAAGAAACCTAAGCTGTCGTTTCTTAAAATTTGGGGTTGTGATGCTTATGTGAAAAAAGATTCAACCTGATAAGCTCTAACCCAAATCGGAGAAATGTGTCTTCTTAGGATACCTAAAGGAAATTGTTCAGTACACCTTCTATCACAGATCCAAAGGCAAGATATTCGTTGCTAAGAATGGATCCTTTCTTGAGAAGGAGTTTCTCTCGAAAGAAGTGGAGGAAAGTAGAACTTGATGAGGTAATTTTACCTTCTCCCGAATTGGAAAGTAGTTCATCATAGAAATCAGTTCCAGTGATGCCTACACCAATTAGTGAGGAAGTTAATGATGATGATCATGAAACTTTAGATCAAGTTACTACCGAACCTCGTAGGTCAAGCAGAGTATGTTCCGCACCAGAGTGGTATGGTAATCTTGTTCTAGAAGTCATGTTACTAGACCATGACGAACCTACGAACTATGAGGAAGGGATGATGAGCCCAGATTCTGCGAAATGGCTTGAGGCCATGAAATCTGAGATGGGATCCATGTATGAGAACAAAGTGTGGACTTTGGTTGACTTGCCTGATGATCGACAAGCTATGGAGAATAAATGGATCTTCAAGAAGAAGACTGACGCTAACGGTAATGCTACTGTCTACAAAGCTCGACTTGTTGTGAAAAGTTTTCGACAAGTTCAAGGAGTTGACTACGATGAGACCTTCTCACCCAGAGCGATGCTTAAGACTGTCAGAATCATGTTAGCAATTGACGCATTTTATGATTATGAAATTTGGCAAATGGATGTCAAAACTGCATTCCTTAATGAATTTCTTACAGAAGAGTTGTATATGATGCAACCAGAAGGTTTTGTCAATCTTAAAGGTGCTAACAAAGTGTGCAAGCTCCAGCGATCCATTTATGGACTTGTGCAAGCATCTCGGAGTTGGAATATATGCTTTTATAATGTGATCAAAGCATATGGTTTTATACAAACTTTTGGAGAAGCCTGTCTTTACAAGAAAGTGAGTGGGAGCTCTGTAGCATTTCTAATATTATATGTGGATGCCATATTGTTGATTGGAAATAATACAAAATTTCTGGATAGCATAAAACGATACTTGAATAAGAATTTTTCAATGAAAGACCTCGGTGAAGCTGCTTATATATTGGGCATCAAGATCTATAGAGATAGATGAAGACGCTTAATTGGACTTTCACAAAGCAGATACCTTGATAAAGTTTTGAAGAAGTTCAAAATGGATCAATCAAAGAAAGAGTTCTTGCCTGTGCTACAAGGTGTGAACTTGAGTCAGACTCAATGCCTGGCCACTGCAGAAGGTAGAGAGAAAATCAAAGTCATTCCCTATGCCTCAGCCATAGGTTCTATCATGTATGCAATGTTGTGTACCAGAACTGATGTGTGCCTTGCTATAAGTTTGGTAGGGAGGTACCAAAGTAATCCGGGAGTGGATCACGGAACAGCGGTCAAGAACATCCTGAAATACCTGAAAAAGACTAAGGATATGTTTCTCGTTTATGGAGGTGACAAAGAGCTCATCGTACATGGTTACATCGATGCAAGCTTTAACACTGATTCGGATGACTCTAAGTCACAAAATGGATACATATTTATATTGAATGGTGGATCTGTAAGTTTTGGTGCAGTTCCAAGTAAAGCGTCGTGGTAGGATCTACGTGTGAAGCGGAGTACATAGCTACTTTGGAAGCAGCAAATGAAGGAGTCTAGATGAAGGAGTTCATATCCGATCTAGGTGTAATACCTTGTGCATCGGGTCCAATGAAAATCTTTTGTGAAAATACTGGAGCAATTGCCTTAGCGAAGGAATCCAGATTTCACAACAGAACCAAACACTACACCACGGTAGAGCTTCCGTGACACATCAATGTGTCGGGTATAGGGTACCTTTGCCGACAGATAAGATGTAGCTAACAACAATGCTGACAGAAGATGGAAGAGTCGGAGGACTTGCTGTGGGCAAAGGTATTGCCGACAGTTGTTTACTTCCCGACACGTTTTCAGTCGGCATACACCCTACCTACACCGACAGATGGGATGTCCACATACACCCTGCCTACGCCGACACTTTATCAGACAATATACACCCTACCTACGCCGACAGATAGCGTGTCCACATACACCCTACCTATGCCAACACTTTATTAGCCATGCACACCATATCTATCCCAACAGATAGTCTATCAACATACACCCTACCTACACTGACAGATATTGCCTTTGCCGACAGATAAATTGTTGGTATAGTGATGTGCAGCCAAAACAATTTATATACAAGTTGTAAACATATTCAGTTGTTACCAATGTATACAAGCTCTAAACAGATTCAATTATTATCCTCACATCCACAAGCAGGTTCAAGATGAACACATACTGTACAACAATGAAAATATGTTCACAAACATGCATATACAGTGAATGCAAGTTGACAAACACATCAATCTTGGCAAAGCATAGTTTATCCATCTTAACAATCACCCAGAACAGACAAGTCACAGAAAGATGAGCACTATTTTCTTGTATGAGAGACTTCAGCTAGATGGTACAGAACACACAAGTCTGTATCCACTTGCACAAAGTGCAAGCTCCAAAATATCCGAAACACCGAATGGTCTAGAAGACACATAAGATCCATGACTACATGTTTGTTGGCCCATAAACACTTCAAAGTCATCACGTCCATGTGCACCTGTTGGCTAAGTGCCTGAAATTTTTTCACAAAAAATGTCAAGAAAGTCGAATCGTCTCAAGTTGTTTAAAGTCCATATGTGGATTGACACATATTCGATCAATAAATCCTCATGATATCATAGTTAATAATATAGTTTCTACAAAAGTTTTAATTAGCTCACATGGTACTATATAGAACTATGTTCATGTACTTGCAATTTTATCTGAAAAAGACTAAGGATATGTTTCTCGTTTCTGGAGGTGACAAAGAGCTCATCGTACATGGTTACATCGATGCAAGCTTTGACACTAATTCGGATGACTCTAAGTCACAAAATGGATACATATTTATATTGAATGGTGGATCTGTAAGTTTTGGTGCAGTTCCAAGTAGAGCGTCGTGGTAGGATCTACGTGTGAAGCGGAGTACATAGCTACTTTGGAAGCAGCAAATGAAGGAGTCTAGATGAAGGAGTTCATATCCGATCTAGGTGTAATACCTTGTGCATCGGGTCCAATGAAAATCTTTTGTGAAAATACTGGAGCAATTGCCTTAGCGAAGGAATCCAGATTTCACAACAGAACCAAACACTGCACCACGGTAGAGCTTCCGTGACACATCAATGTGTCGGGTATAGGGTACCTTTGCCGACAGATAAGATGTAGCTAACAACAATGCTGACAGAAGATGGAAGAGTCGGAGGACTTGCTGTGGGCAAAGGTATTGCCGACAGTTGTTTACTTCCCGACACTTTTTCAGTCGGCATACACCCTACCTACACCGACAGATGGGATGTCCACATACACCCTGCCTACGCCGACACTTTATCAGACAATATACACCCTACCTACGCCGACAGATAGCGTGTCCACATACACCCTACCTATGCCAACACTTTATTAGCCATGCACACCATATCTATGCCAACAGATAGTCTATCAACATACACCCTACCTACACTGACAGATATTGCCTTTGCCGACAGATAAATTGTTGGTATAGTGATGTGCAGCCAAAACAATTTATATACAAGTTGTAAACATATTCAGTTGTTACCAATGTATACAAGCTCTAAACAGATTCAATTATTATCCTCACATCCACAAGCAGGTTCAAGATGAACACATACTGTACAACAATGAAAATATGTTCACAAACATGCATATACATTGAATGCAAGTTGACAAACACATCAATCTTGGCAAAGCATAGTTTTAACCATCTTAACAATCACCCAGAACAGACAAGTCACAGAAAGATGAGCACTATTTTCTTGTATGAGAGACTTCAGCTAGATGGTACAGAACACACAAGTCTGTATCCACTTGCACAAAGTGCAAGCTCCAAAATATCCGAAACACCAAATGGTCTAGAAGACACATAAGATCCATGACTACAGGTTTGTTGGCCCATAAACACTTCAAAGTCATCACGTCCATGTGCACCTGTTGGCTAAGTGCCTGAAATTTTTTCACAAAAAATGTCAAGAAAGTCGAATCGTCTCAAGTTGTTTAAAGTCCATATGTGGATTGACACATATTCGATCAATAAATCCTCATGATATCATAGTTAATAATATAGTNCAGCAAATGAAGGAGTCTAGATGAAGGAGTTCATATCCGATCTAGGTGTAATACCTTGTGCATCGGGTCCAATGAAAATCTTTTGTGAAAATACTGGAGCAATTGCCTTAGCGAAGGAATCCAGATTTCACAACAGAACCAAACACTGCACCACGGTAGAGCTTCCGTGACACATCAATGTGTCGGGTATAGGGTACCTTTGCCGACAGATAAGATGTAGCTAACAACAATGCTGACAGAAGATGGAAGAGTCGGAGGACTTGCTGTGGGCAAAGGTATTGCCGACAGTTGTTTACTTCCCGACACTTTTTCAGTCGGCATACACCCTACCTACACCGACAGATGGGATGTCCACATACACCCTGCCTACGCCGACACTTTATCAGACAATATACACCCTACCTACGCCGACAGATAGCGTGTCCACATACACCCTACCTATGCCAACACTTTATTAGCCATGCACACCATATCTATGCCAACAGATAGTCTATCAACATACACCCTACCTACACTGACAGATATTGCCTTTGCCGACAGATAAATTGTTGGTATAGTGATGTGCAGCCAAAACAATTTATATACAAGTTGTAAACATATTCAGTTGTTACCAATGTATACAAGCTCTAAACAGATTCAATTATTATCCTCACATCCACAAGCAGGTTCAAGATGAACACATACTGTACAACAATGAAAATATGTTCACAAACATGCATATACATTGAATGCAAGTTGACAAACACATCAATCTTGGCAAAGCATAGTTTTAACCATCTTAACAATCACCCAGAACAGACAAGTCACAGAAAGATGAGCACTATTTTCTTGTATGAGAGACTTCAGCTAGATGGTACAGAACACACAAGTCTGTATCCACTTGCACAAAGTGCAAGCTCCAAAATATCCGAAACACCAAATGGTCTAGAAGACACATAAGATCCATGACTACAGGTTTGTTGGCCCATAAACACTTCAAAGTCATCACGTCCATGTGCACCTGTTGGCTAAGTGCCTGAAATTTTTTCACAAAAAATGTCAAGAAAGTCGAATCGTCTCAAGTTGTTTAAAGTCCATATGTGGATTGACACATATTCGATCAATAAATCCTCATGATATCATAGTTAATAATATAGTTTCTACAAAAGTTTTAATTAGCTCACATGGTACTATATAGAACTATGTTCATGTACTTGCAATTTTATC
>LR880970.1:844097021-844122879 GCA_904067115.1 Aegilops sharonensis
TTGCATGAACAGTGAGCGGTGGCGTTGCCTCTGGATGAACAGGACCCCGTGGTGTGGTGGAGGGCTGGATGAACAGTAGACGGTGGAGGGGTGCCCATGGAGGGGTGGTTGAACAGGACCCCGTGGTGTGCAGGGCTGGTTGAACAGGACCCCTTGGTGTGCAGGGCTGGATGAACAGTAGACGGTTGAGGGGTGGTTGAACAGTAGCCGGTGGAGTAGCGTGCGGTGGAGACCGGATAAACAGGAGCCCGTGGAGGCTGGAGGAGGTCGACGGTAGCCCGTGGAGGCTGGAGGAGGTCGACGGTGGAGATGAACAGTATCCCGTGGAGTCCCGTTTTGCAGTACGCCACACCCCTCCCGATGAACAGGACCCCCGTTACGATCGTAGCGCACCAACACAAGTCCGCTTCGTCCATTTTGCGGTACGCCACACCCCTCCCGATCAACCTGACCCCTATTTCGACCGTAGGAGGTTCGTTTCTTCCGTTTTGCGGTACGCCACACCCCTCCCAATCAACAGGACCACCGTTTCGACCGTAGGACGTCCGTTTCCTCCGTTTTGTGGTATGCCAGGCCCCTCCCGATCAACAGGACCCCGTTTCGAACATAGGAGGTCCGTTTCCTCCGTTGTGCGGTACGCCAGGCCTCGTTTCCGTCACCTGTTCCGTCCAAGCCCTCCCGATGAACACGACCACCCATTCCGTTCCGACCCAGTCGGTTGGCTCCCACGCATTCTGTTGCCTCCCGATGAACACGACGCATTCCGTTGCGTCCCCATGAACACGAGGACGACGTTGTTTCTCCGTTCCGACCCAGCCATATACACGAGCCATGGCCGTAGTATGCGCGAGTAGGCGTTCAAGACCCTACAAGTATGTAGGTACGTGGCCGTATTTTTTTTCTTGCACCCTGGCCGTTGTACGTACGTGTACATGCTACGTGCGCGCCTCTACTACGACATGCACGCGCCTCTACTACGACACGTGCGCGCCTCTACATCGACCAGTATATATGTACATACACGTTCACGACCAGAATGACAACGCTACGTACGCTTTCACCAGGTGGGTCCCGACTGTCAGGCACTTCCTTGCGTGCAAAGATGTAGCTGGTGGGTCCCAGCAGTCATGGGGGCGAATCGGATTTTTTTGCCCGGACGCACTTCCTTGCGTGCGAAGATGTAGCCGGTGGGTCCCAGCAGTCAGGGGGCGAATCATTTTTTTTGCCCGGACGCACTTCCTTGCGTGCGAAGCTGTAGCTGGTGGGTCCCAGCAGTCAGGGGGGCGAATAGTTTCTTTTGCCCGGACGCACTTCCTTGCGTGCGAAGATGAAGCTGGTGGGTCTCAACAGTCGGGTGGAAAACGTTTTTTTCGTGAAATAGAGTGGCCCGTCCGGTGGGTCCCAGCTGTGAGGTGGAGTAATCATTATTTTCAACATAATAAGGAGGCACTTCCTTGCTGCGGCCGTGGACCCAGCTGTCAGCCTCTCCACGTACAGTCCACGTCCGATGGAAGTCGTTCCTTGACCACGTTGACTAAGCGGCGTCAAGAGCACCACAGCGGTGGACAACGGCGAGGCCAAGGAAGGGGACGACATGGAGCCGGGGAAGACGCGGCAGTGGAAACCCGCGCGGAGAGGAGTACGAGGGTTCACTGGTTCGGCTGCGGTGTGAGGCTGCCGTTGCCGCAGGGCCTGGCCAGCGGTGGGGATAGTAGGGCCTGCACAGCCGGCCACGGGAGGCAGGAGCATGCGGCACGACCGGCGCTGCTTTGGCGGCTGGAGCAAGAAGACCAGAGGTTGAAGAAGCTCTACGGCCGTTGGATGGACATCGTACGGTCACTGGAGCTAGAATCGTTCATATTGCTAAGTTGACAAAGCCCTCCGTCCTCGTCAACTTAGTTGGCCCACAAGTCATCCTCCCACTATGGTGGGTCCCAGCTAGCAGGGGGGTATTCATTTTTTTGTGCGTAATAAGGAGGCACTTCCTTGCGTGCGAAGATATAGCTGGTGGGTCCGACATGTCAGCGGGGGGAACGTTTTTTTCGCGAAATACAGAGGCCCTTCCGGTGGGTCCCAGTTGTCAGGTGGAGAAATCATTATTTTGCGCGTACAGTCCACGGCCGATGGATGTCGTTCGTTGACCATGTTGACCAGGCCGCGCCAAGAGCACCATGGCGGTGGACGACGGCGAGGCCTAGGAAGGGAACGACACGGAGCGAGCCGGGGAAGACTCGGCAATGGTTGCCCACGCGGTGGGTAGTACGAGGGTTTCCTGGTCCGACTGCCGTCGCCGGAAAATAACAGGAGGTGTGGTGAGTAGAGGATTGGCCTGGCCAGCAATAAAGTAGGGTGGGGCAGTGCGGCCTGTGCGGTAGTACAGCCGGCCACGGGAGGCGGGAGCAGGCAGTCCCACCGGAGCTGGTTTGGGCGGCTGGAGCAAGAAGATCAGATATTGAAGAAGCAGCACGGCCATTGTACTAACATCCAACGGTCACTGCTGCTAGAATCGTTTGTGGACTAAGTTGACAAAGCCAAAGTACACGTCTACCTAGTAGACCCACAAGTCAGCCTCCAAATCTGTCCCAAACAGCATACAGCCCGAAATTTCTAGCCAGATTCAAATTAATTTTAAATCTAAATATACCTTAATTTAAATTCAATGAAATTTTACCCGCACAAAAACATTGAAATTTAAAATATCAAAATCCGAAAGAAAACAGTATTTTGGAACTAATTGCCTGTTTGCTATATTTTTTCATTTTACAGCCCATTTATTATTACTTATAGCCCATTTCTTATTACTTATAGCCCATTTTCTGGGAAAAACGCATCCCTCCTCGTCTTGAAAGATTTCCGGCCCAGCAGGGCGTAGAAAAGCAAGTAGGCCTATGTTGGTTATTCTGCAAAAAACAAAATAGCTGGCTAGCCATTTTTCAGAAAGGAAAAAAACAAACTGGGCTGGTCATGTGCTAAACATATGAAATAAAAGCCAGGGCTAGACGGGCCATGGGTCCCGCACAACCCAGTTGATACCCTTCTCCGTCCCGAAAAACAAAATTACTGTGCGCGCTGCTGGGTCCCTACTGTCATCCTCACCACGTACAGTCATCTCCTTATTCCTCTCGGTTTTTGACCATGTTGACAACACCGGAGGGCGGCGCCACGGCGAGCGAACCAAGGCGGAGGACGATGGTGAGGCCTCAGACGTGAACGAACAGGAGCCGGGGAAGATCACAGCCAGCCGTGGGAGGCGGGAGCAGGCGGTCCCGCCGGCGCTGGTTTGGCTTTGGCGGCTCGAGGAAGAAGAGACAGAAGAAACACGACAGACGTTGAATGTCAATCCAACGGTCAAGGTTGGCACAATAGTTTGTTGACTAAGCGGACACCAAGTAGCATACTTTTTTATATATAGGAAGAAAACTGCGAGGAAAATGCGTTCGTCTGCCGTCCTCCTCCCAGGGAACGTTCGCCACATAAGTGACTAGCACCCTTGGTTTTCAACCGAGAGGTCTTGGGTTCGAGTCCCAGGAACTCTCAATTTTGTCCTCCTTCCTTCCTCGCAAAGAAAGGGAAAGAAAATCAAAGACTCGGGAAGGCGTACAGAACAAGCTAGTGTACCAGTAAAGAGACGTTGCCGAGTTTTAGAAAAAAGAAAGACGTGCTCCTATAGCTGGTTCGAATCCAAACCTAGACTATGACTATATATGGTGCTATGCTACTCTGCAAGTAATGAAACTGACATATCCAACGTTCGCTTCTCCTCTTGTCTACTTACTCTGCCTAGCATCAGAAGCTCTGGCCATAGCAACCATGTCCGCTGGCTGCTCGTCCACCTGCTCTTAAGCAGGCAACAACCAGATATGCGCCAAGTCGCCACCCGTACCATCGCCTATGGGTCTCATCACACCCCCGTCGGCTCGCGCACCGCAGCCGATTGCTCATCACAACCCGCTGCCGTTGGTGTGGTGCCACTGCTGCAAATCACGTAGAGTCATCCGTCGCGTCTCAACCACAATCCTCAACCCTGGACGAGTGTTCTACAAATGCCCGAATCATGGGGTAATAATATGTTTAAGTGTTGTTCTGCTGCTTTCAGTTGCTGATTTTTTTAATAGTTTGGTTGATGATCTTCCAATTTGATTCGTGCAGAAAAGGGAAGATTCGTGTGATTTATATTTCTGGGAAGTTGCTGATGTGGGGGAATGCAACTACGCTGATTATTTGGTCAGCCGAGGAATCCCAATACCAGCAGGTTGGGGTGTTGGACAAGTAACTGAAGGAACGGCAGAAGAGGAAGATGCAGAGCAGAAGGTTAAAGATGCAGTTCCTCTGATCATGGCCAAGCAACAACTGCTGAACGGCCTTGACAGCAATGAGGAGACAAAAGAGCTTGTGAAGATAATGGGAAAAATCGATGTCCTCTGATCATTGTCTCTTTATTTGCAGTGTATGTAGCACTCGTGATGTATTCAGTGGCTACGACATGAGCACTTTGCTGAAACTAGTAATGAATGAAACCTGTGTAGCATGCTGGGCGTAGTGTTGTGAACATTTAATGATTTCTATTAACGGAAATCAGGGGGTATCCCCTTTTGCTCATATAAATAAATAAATAGCAGAGGCCCTGTCGTGACCGGTTTTCCGGGTATTAAATTCCAGAAAATGGTCGTTGTGCTCACCAGCCCTAGGATAACTGTTAGCTGATGAGGCACCAACTTGATACAGAATTTCCAAGAAAAACACAAAATATGTACTACAAGACCATTCTGGTCCGTTAGTACAACAAATGGTTTCTAGTGGTTGATGGCGGAAGCGGGTTGTGAATCATCATCGTCTATGGGACTCCATTTCCCACAGGAACAGCTGACCAGGTTAACTCCTATCTTCGCGAGACTGCTATCACCGTTGCTTAGGTTCCGGGGCTGTCAACACGGTCGCTCCTCTCCGTGCAAGAAATCTGGCCAAGACAATAGCCAGGGACAAGCCTGTGAGTACTTTGAATGTACTCGCAAACATTATGAACACATGAATAATATAACAATGATGCTGAAAATATTTTTATGCTCATGACGTCAGTCACAAAAGATAACAAAAATTCTGATGCACGCAAGCATGTTATTTATGAATATGCCATAACATAGTAGTATTAAAATTATGAAATAAATAACAAGCATGCCACAGTCGGGCGTCTTAGCGACACCACATAAAGGGCTTTAAAAGAAATGCCGCAGTCGGGCGTCTTGGCGACACCACATAAAGGGCTTTAAAAGAATTGCCGCAATCGGGCGTCTCAGCGACACCACATAAAGGGCTTTAAAAGAAATGCCACAGTCGGGCGTCTCAGCGACACCACATAAAGGGCTTTAAAAGAAATGCCACAGTCGGGCGTCTCAGTGACACCACATAAAGGGCTTTAAAAGAATTGCCACAGTCGGGCGTCTGAGCGACACCACATAAAGGGCTTTAAAAGAAATGCCACATTCGGGCGTCTGAGCGACACCACATAAAGGGCTTTAAAAGAAATGCCACAGTCGGGCGTCTCAGTGACACCACATAAAGGGCTTTAAAAGAATTGCCGCAACCGGGCGTCTTAGCGACACCACATAAAGGGCTTTAAAAGAAATGCCAATGAATATCCAGGAGGTAGAACCGTCCCTAGGATATTCGATAATACCAATAATATCACGGGTTAGCCCACAACAAAAATAATAATCATCATTATCACATGTCACAAGTCGTAATACCATTTCTGATTTAGCAGTTTCACCTCCGAAGAACGACACTAAGACCGACACTTGACCCATCCCAGACTGTAATGCTTAAACATGGACACGGCTATTCGAATAGGTCTTAATCTCTGCAGAGGGTGTACCCTTTACCCACGAGTAACGGATTCCCTTAGTCCATCAGGACTAATTCCGTCTACGGTCTTTTAAATGAAAACGCACCTGACTTGCACACACCAGCTTAACTCACCGGTGTCTGGAATCACCCACGACACCCGTTAAGCAAAACTCTAAGTGGGGAGGCTACAACCTCTATTAGCATGGGATCACAAAATTTATACCGCGCGCAAAACTGGGAAGCTACCCCCCCGGCTACAACCGAAACACCCATGCCCCCTGACCGGATGACTGGCTTTAATCCATGGCCGTGGTACCCTCATCCCGGCCCCTCTGTACGGTGTGTGCTAGAAAGGGGTTGACATATTACTGAACCGTACTCTACTTGTTGTACAGACTAGTGGTAGTACGAAACAAGTATGGGGGTTACTGGAACAAGACTCGATCTAGGGTCGACTCAGGAGGTTTATAATGTTCCCTGCATGACGTGTATAACAAAAATATTCTAACCAACAGAATCACCGCTCATTATACCTTACTATGCCATACCGGACATAACCGTCCCGACGGAGACCGGCGACAAACTCATGCCTACCCAAGGCAGAGGTTTTTCTGGATTCCTTCCGGTATGCATGCAAGGCACATGAGGATGATTATCATCACTAGTGTGTTCGTTTCCAACAGGATGGAAATCACCAATATGCATTCATGCAAAAGATCATGTCACATGAAATAACAAGTTCTCCGAAATGAGTTAGTGTTATAGACGTGTCAACGAACACACAAAAATATCATGTCGGGGTTTAGAATGCTTGCCTTCAATGTGTGGTAAGGCATGTGCACTCCAAAACTTTTGAAAGTTTTCTTCTCTCTCTTCAAAGTCCTAATTTAAATAAATTTGAATTAACACACAAGTTCAAAAAAGCACAAAAAGTTGTTTTGAAAAATTATCAAATAAATCTTAAAATAAACTAGATTAAATTTGAGAGAGGTGGGAAAAAGAATCATTTCATTTGGAGTTGTATTTAAAAAGTTAAGTTCGGTCAAAGTTTTGGCCAAAAATTGTTTTTAAAATAAACAGAAAAAGAAAAACGTTTCGTATATAAGCATACGTCGAAGACGTACTTTGAGAATGCGCCTTCACTTACTACACGTGGAGGCGGGGCTAGGTCACTGACAGTGGGTCTGCCTGGCCCACTGGTCAGGTTTGACCAGTCGCCCTCCCTCCCCTTCCTCTGCCCGAGCAGGGGTGCGGGACTCCGGCGATCGTCGCCGGCGGACGGCGGGTCCTTGCAGGGAGCTGAGAGCGGGGATGGATCCGCAGATCAAGAGCGGTCCTTCCGGTGGTCGTTGGGTCGGCGGGGACGGAGTGAGTCGTCGGCGGTGAGCTCCGCGGCGGCCGGTGGCTTCGGGAGTGTTGGGGGGTTTGAACTCCGGTGGCAATCGATCGTGTTTGAGGTGCTGGATGGCTCCGCAAGGGAGAGAGGAGAAGGTTGGTGGTACTGGTTGGACTGGAGGGGCTCGGCTCGCGACGAATCGGACTGAGACATGGCGGCGGCCGAACCGGCCGGAGTCGGGGAAGACGGTTTCCCTCTGACGATTGCGGGCTGAGGGGGTGCCATGGGGGTGGCCTGAGGTTGCCTGCGTGCTCGAATGAGTTCGGGGCCTCTTTATATAGCGCGACGAGGTCGGTTTGCGGAGGCCGGATAAGAATGACGGCGGATCGCCTTCCTGTAGTGGCAGGGCGTCGATGCGGCGACGCGTGCTAGGGGACGAGGCTGCGGATGAGCTGGAGATGCTCAAGGGGGCAGCTGGCGAGCACTGGTGGCTTGGGCGGCACCGACCTGGCCGAGACGCGCTGCGGATGCCGGCGTGCCGCCAAGAGCTCTGACGGCGGTGCTGTAGGCTGCCAGGGCGGCTTGGCGCGTTGCGGGGAGAAGGGGAGCGCGTGGCGTGGCGCTACAGAGCGGGCAAGAACCAGGGGCGCGACGTGTCGGCTCGGGCGCGGCACGTGCAATCCGCGTGCTCTGCTCGCGCCCAGAGCACGCATGGAACATGCTCGACGAAATGCCGGGGCAAGCTAGGGGTCTCGGGTGAGGTTGGCAAGCAACAGAACTAGATTAGTGATAGAGGGAAGATCAAGGGACAAGGTGGTTTGGTCAGGAGACCAAGTTCACAATGTAGACTTGAAGTCATGCCAAATCTGGCTATGCACTCAGGGTGTTTGTCAAAATGCCAAGGGCATCTAGGCAAAGCTTGGGGTGGCCAATTTCTCCAGATCAGTGTCTCTTTGGATAGAAGAGAGGGTGGTGAGGTTAGTTTGTGAAAAGTACAAACTTGCTAGTGCAAGTTTTGCAGAACTCCAACTCTGGACAGGAGGTGAACGGCATTATTTCATGAACCAAAAATGATCCAATGGTTGCATGCTCCTGGACTTAGGGGTTTTGCAGGGTTGACTACAAGCAGGAGGAAGTACAAGGTCACTAGAGCAAGAATGAGTAGGGCTGCAGTAGAAAACACAAGTCTGGTCCAGAATGAAAAAGAGGTTGATTCACTCAAAATTTTCAAAGAACATCCCTGGATTTTTGCGTAAAGTTGAATCACATGCTGCTACTAACATCCCATAATTTTGGTAGAAGTTTTAAAGAAATATTTGAATAGGTTGTAGTGTAAAAATGCTCTCTGGACCAGATTTGAAAATATGGTGTAGAGCTCAAAATATTTAATGGGTAGAAAATATTTTTGCACAAAAGTGGTTTCAAAACTCCATATGACATCTCCAAATTATGGTGGGATTTTTGAATGAATTTATAAAAGGGTTGCAGTACAAATGGGACCAATAAACTATGGGGAAACCATTTTTCAAGAAAAGAAAGATCAAGAAGAATATTATATAATGAATTCTTCTGATAACAGAAAAGATTTTCTTGAGAGGGTAAACAAGTCCAATATCATAAGTAAAAGATTTTTCATCTTAGGGAACAACTCCAAGATAACCAAGAAAAGAATGGTTTTGAAATCAAGAAAAACCAAGAAAAAGGAAAGTTAAATTTCCTGGCAAGATTTTAATCAACAAAACAAAGTTAAAAATTTTGGGGTGTCACAGGCCCTGTCGGGTCAGCTTTGTTCTCATTCGAAGACGTTTAGCAAATTGCAGTCCAACATCAAACTATGTCATCAAATTCAAGTTTCACATCCAAATATAAGTACAACTAAACAACAATGCCATGATGTTTTAGTTTTCATACAATCACCAAACACAAATCAGCACACATAACAAGTGATGTTCTCACAGCAAAATACTAAACAACATGTTCATCAGGTTTCAGTTGTCATGGCAAACACAATTTCACATAGTAGATAAAAAACGTCTTCTGACAGGCAAATACGACAAAAGCAATGTAATCATCATCCGCAGCAGCAGCGTCAACATCTTCGCCATGTGTATCAGTCTGAATCGTAATTCCCCATGGTGTCATCTTCTTCTTCGTCCTCAACGTCCTCAAACGTTGGCTTCTTGTTGATCAACTCTTGTATGTCCACAGCACGACAGGCAATCTTTTCACCGGCGTCATTGACGTGATGGTTCTCAAAGATATTAGGAACATCTGTGTTATCTTGTACATCAGGACCAGTGTAAGCATCATCTTGTTGTGCAACTTCATTAAACGAATTCCTCTACTCAAACCTTTGCAATACTCTCCAGTCATCGCTACGTGCAAATGTGTCTTCCAAGAAAAATATCTGTGTTGCTTGATTTGCCAAAATAAAAGGCTCGTTGGTCTGGTACGCCGCCTTGACATTGATGGATTTGAAATAATCATCAGCTCTGGGTTTTGCGATCCTGGAAAGCAGGTTATACCAACGACAGCACAACAGAACCACACACCGATGATCCTCGAAACTAGAGATATACTGCAACTGAACAATGTCTGTTATGTTAGCATGCATTTCAGTTATCTCTTTGTCATACGTATCCGTGCTCATGATGGCACTGTTTTGTGTCTTCCTGCCTTCGTCTCATGCAAGGGTGTTTAGCGCACATCTCCAACAACGCAAGATGCATAATGTCTTACCCGAGTATCAGGACCCATTGCTAGTGAGTAAAGGGCATCATCAACTGCCTGCCCATCCTCCCGCATCTTCTTAACCTATGGTTAGAAAATAGACAAACTGATCATCTTATGTACTCAATATATTAAAAGAACTGACAGTGCACTTCAAAAGCTTACATGGTTCTTGAACCATTTCGCAAATTATGCCATAACCAGTTTGTCAATGTTTCTTGGATTTTGCGACAGTAACTCCTCTTTGTAGATGGTGCACAACATAGTGATCGCGTCAAACATCTAAATATATAAGAATGTGCTACAAGTTTAGTAGATTACGATGTATAAGCTGCAGTACTGCACTTACTTGATATAAGGTAGTATCTCAGGACAGTTATTCAACACATACCAAACCATTTTGTCCAAATATTTAGGTTTGTCCTCTTGTCGAATCTTCCCTGTAACTCGAATAGAATAATCGAAAACATTGAGCCCGGGATTGTCTTCACCCACCTCTTTGCTAAGCTGATCAGCTGTTTCAATGTATTTTGAGCAGAATGTCAACGCTTCTGTAGCAATGTAGGCCTCTGCAATGGAACCCTCGGGTCTAGCTCTGTTCCTAACATAGCCCTTGAAAGTGCCTAGCCTCCTTTCAATAGGGTACATCCAGCCATACTGTACTGTACCTCTAACTAGTGCCTCATCAGGTAGATGAACAGCTAAATGCACCATCACATCAAAGAAGGCTGGAGGATATATCTTCTCAAGGTCGCATAGGATAGTTGGTATCTTGTCTCTAAGATGCTCCAAAGCATCTATCCTGATATTTCTACTGCAGAGTTCCCTGAAGAATTGTCCCAACTTTGCAACTGCTCTGTATAAGTCAGGGCGGCCCAATCCTCTAAGGATAACAGGTAAAACCCTTTGAAGTAGGACGTGTCAGTCATGAGTTTTCAACCCTTGTACCTTGTTTCCATCTGCACTCACTCTCCTTTCAGGGTTGGAAGCAAATCCATGTGGGAATCTCACACGTGACAGGACCTCGCAGAATTATTTTCTTTTCATCTTGTCCAAGACATACACAGCTGGTGCCATATCCCGTGGTTTACCTTCATCTTACACCTGCATATCCTTTCTGATACCCAGGTGTGTCAAATCAATCCTAGATTTTAAGGAATCTTTCGTCTTGCCTTCAATATTAAGAAGTGTGCCGATAATGCTATCACATATATTTTTTCTCGATGTGCATCACATCAAGATTATGCCGCAGATCCAAATCTTTCCAATACTCCAAGTCCCACAAAGTGGACTTGCGGGTAAACAATAATCTCTCTTCTTCCCTGCCACGCTTCCTTTTCCCGCTACCATTACCAGGATGGTTTCCTGGTGTAATATGCCTGACCTTCTCTAATTCCACTTGCAACTTATCGGAGGCGAGCCTCTTTGGCGCATCACGGTTTTCATGCTTTGCATTGAACACATGTCTTCGGTATTTTCTAGGTTGCGGCTTGTCCTTGGCAAGGAAACGGTGGTGTCCAATGTAACAGATCTTGCTAAGTATTGCGTGTGACAGCGGATTCCTGTCACACTGAACACATGCATTGTAACCATGTGTCATTCGCCCTGACATAGTGCCCCAAGCCGGATAATCATGGATGCACCAAATTACAACAGCACGCATAAAGAAATTAGCTGTTGGGCTGCTATATAGGTCTCGAGTGAGAACACTCTTCCATAGCTGTTGAAGTTCCTCCACAAGAGGCTCCATGAACAAATCAAAATCCTTTCCAGGACCTTTTGGACCTGGGATGAGCAAGGCCATCATGTAGTTTGATTCTTTGGTGCAGACATTTGGAGGCATGTTGTAAGGGATAACAAGCACTGGCCACATGCTATATGTGGCGCTCTGGTGGCCAAATGGGTTAAATACATCTGAAGCTAAGCCAAGTCTAATGTTTCTCGGGTCAGCAGCAAACTCTTTGTGTTTATCACTGAAGCTTTTCCACTCACTACCATGAGATGGATGGCTCATTACATTCTGATCTCTGTACTCCTGGTTCCTAGAATGCCACAGTACATCCTCTCTTGTTTCAGCATCATGAAACAACCTCTGCAATCTTGGTGTAATTGCAAAATGTCTCAGAACATTATGAGGAATCCTCTTCACAGCATCGCCATCTTTCCATCTTGATGATTTGCATTTCGGGCATTCACTTAAGTTGGCATAATCCTTCCGGAACAGAACACAATTATTCTTGCAAACATGGATCATATCATATCCAATTCCAACTACCCGAAGGAAATTCTTCATTTTACTGTAGGTGTGTGGCAGCTCAAACACATCTGGGAAAGATTTGCGGAAATCAGCCAACAGCGCATCGAATGATTTGTTGGTCATTCGCTCAGATGTCTTCACCTGAAGAAAGGTGACCATAGCCGAGAATACTGACAGCTTATTTCCTGGGGTGACAGCAACGTTGCATTGTTCCAACATGCGGGCCCACTATTTTTCTTCTGCAGGTGAAAGTTCACGGAATGCACGAGCATTTCGTAGCATTGTTTCAATGTTGGTCAAACACACTGGCTCAGCCACCACCACCTCCTCCTCCTCTTCTACCTGAGCATCAGGCAGATCAAGATGGTGATCTGCTGCTTCCACGTAGTCAATAACATTGACGTTCACAGCTTCACCATGATGAACCCACCTAGTATATGTGACCGACATCCCATACAAGCATAGATGATTTTGCACAGTTGACTGAGGTCTTGTAACTGAATTCATACAACTTCTACATGGGCAGAGCACATCTGATTTTGGACCACCGTACTCAGCTCTGATAAAGTTTATGAAGTTTTCAACCCCCTCGACATATGCAGCGGAGAATCTTCGAGCAGAAGTTATCCAAGTCCTTACCATCTGTTAGACATACAAATTAGTTCTTCTACTAGATATTACAGGAAAAGCACATATGCTTTTTTATGAAGTCCAGAAAAAGATACCTAGGTCGATGTCTAAAGCTATGGCAAGATATTTGGACGAGCAGATCTAAGTAACGAAATATATGTAAAGCTAATTCAGCAAACAGATTTGAGTGCTAAATTATGGCAGGCTGTTTCATCAGTCAATGAGGCCGAGCACACAGCCATCAAACTATCGAAGGCCATCGCAGCAACAAAGATCGAGTATAAAACTGTTAGAGCTATTTCACCTAACAGATTGGCTACTAGACCATGGCAATCTACATCACAGTAAATATATGGCAGGATATTTTAGCAACTAATCGGCCGTGGCATGCCATCTCAGCTAAGCAGATTGAGTGCAGAACAGGGCAAGGAAGCTTCTTAAGCAGAGCATATTGACAGTAAACTACTTCGGCAAATAGTGAGATTAACAGCGTCTATCAGCTACGTAACTCGGATTACGTAGGTGTAGCATTACTCGTCCTAAAAAACCCAACTAAGCCAACCTCCCAGCATATCACGCAGGAAAAGACCTGGCCGCGCCGTTTTAGTCGAGATTACCGGATTACTAAGCAACAAATTTTTGTTTGAGGGGGGCGAAGCACCTAGTTTAAAACGAAAAAAGGCGGTACACTCACATCACTCCTGTCACGGTCGCATTGCACCCCACGCACGTTCGGTCCTGCACACGGCTCACGCAAATGGAACGCGCTTCGGCTTGCCTCTTCACTGACACGTGGGACTACACTTGGAGAAACCGACCATGCGCCAAACTCCCCCCGCCCACCGCGCGAAAATCCTCCCCCCCCACACACAAAAATTTCCCCCAAATCCGATTCAACCGCCCTTCAGCCAACTAGCCAATAATATTCCCCAAACCCCCTCCCCCCATCCCCCTTCCACTCCATTCGCTCGGCCAAAGCCGCCCTCCCCGCCGCGCCGATACGTCGGCGTCGCGGTTCGGCGATCCTCTCGCTCCAACAGTACGCTCTCGTAGACTGCCGTCCTCTAGCCGCGCCGCCACCTCTGGCTACGTTCTTGTGGAGGCGCACGGCGGTCAGCGCCGCCACCGCTGGAAATGTTTGTGTGGAGACGCACGGCGGTCAGCTTCTCCCACGGTACGCGCATTTTAGACTGAGGCCCCGTTCATCTCGGTGTAGCGCTGAATGTTTAATATGAAACGTGTGAGCTGTTGATTGTAGATTGGTGGGAGGGAGGGGCCCACCACCATGAAAATCAGGGGAGGAGAGAAAGAGGCAATTTACGTTAACCCTTTCATAGGTTCTCGTAGATGTAGAAAGATGTGAAATGCGTGAATGTGTAGTGAACGTACTATTGGAGTGCCTAAGATAATTTGTGTGTGTACAGACCCTATGTGTTTATTTTACTTCGCATGTTATATTTGTCTCGGTTCAATAAAAAGCAGAGTTGGTGATGATGGTGTGCCTGCCATCCTGCAATATAGGCCGTCCGATCTATATCTAACGGATAGGAAGGAAACTATGACAATTTACCCGCACTCCTCTCCACATTTGCAGATAAGGCTTTCCCTCGTTCATCCTTTTCTCCCACAATATCTTGATCTTCCGTGCAACGCACGGGCATCTTGCTAGTACTCCTACAATATGTATATTATTGTGAAAGATCATATACACCGGCCGAGATTAATGCAAACACGACAGATTTTCATTACATTTTGAACTTTTATGGGACAGAAAAATAAAAGAAACCCGACCCTAAACCTATTCTACGGCGGCGACCGGCGTCCTCCATCTGCGATCTCTATGTACGGGGTCGGGGTTCAAGACCCGTGAAGTGAAGGTGCGGTCTCTGGGGAGGAAGAGTAGAACACGGGATACGGACCGGCCAGTTGGCACACCATGCCCTGCCGCCTCCCATTCCCTACTCATTCTCGAAGGAGTCCCCGACCTCGGCGGTGGCGGACGTTGGACGGCGGGAAGTAGGACGCGTGGCTGACAGTGCTCCCGTCGTCGGCCGTCAGCGTGGCCACCGCTTGTGCGGTCGCGTCCGCGTCCAGCTACGCCGCTATTGCGTCGCGAGAGGCGACTTGAGCGAGGGCGGCGACAAGCTCTCCCGCAGAGCGTTCGCACTTGCGGTCATGGCGGATGTGGTGCCAGGTAGGAGGACGATGCGCTATGGTGTGGAGGTTAGCTGGGCGTTGCCGCTTTAAGTAGCGCATTCCGGTGAGGCCAAGCGTCCGGGTGCGTCATTAAGTCGCCGGAGTTGGTTCCTCGGGAACCGAGCCTCTTAACGACGACATACGAACAGACGGCCTGAATGCGGGCAGCTGGCACCGGCTAGGAACGCACCACGCGACAGTGCGAGGGACGAGGGTTTTGGTGTGCCAGGGTAGTCAGCTGCGGTCGTGGCAACGTTGGAGATGCCCTTTTCTCACATGCGATCCCCGCATGTCATTGAAAAAGCAAGACGACCCGGCATGGTCTCAGGTCCAAAGGATGCAGTTGGCCACGCTACACCACTTCACGGACGCGTCACGGCACCCCGTGCATCCTCGACGAGCCGGGTGTTGGGGTGTGTTTGGATTGTGGCCAAAGTGCACCTTACCAAAATTTTGGTCATGACCCAAAGATTGGTCTTTGTTTGATTGGTTGCCATTTTTTTGGCATGCCAATGAACTCTAGCCAACTCTAGTTCATTTTTCTAGCCAATGTCGGCCAAATCATGGGCAACCAATACCTCAACCAAAATTTTGGTCATGACCCAAAGATTGGTCTTTTGTTTGGATGGTTGCCATTTCTTTGGCATGCCAATGAACTCTAGCCAACTCTAGTTCATTTTTCTTGCCAATGTCGGCCAAAACATGGGCAACCAATACCTCAACCAAAATTTTGGCTACCCAATGCTTTGATGGGGCAACCTTGGTCACAAACCAAACATACCGTTGGTCGTGCCACAGCACTAACGCCACCCTCGGCACACTAAAACCGACCGTGTCTAGCGACGATATGAGTGTGTCGCTCATCGCGGTCGCCGTGTCCAGAGGCGGTGCTGGAGCTGCGCCCTGTTGTTGGCCCCAACGACCCACATGAACGGTTGTCGGTGGCGAGGAGGTCGTGGGCCAGCTCCTCCATTGGACTAGTCTGCGCTACATCATCCCGACGGGTGTGCCCCACATGTCGGTTTCCCTGTTTTCCCGGCCATTTTCGAGCATCAGTGCTCCGTGTTGCGCATTTGGCCTTTCACTATGTAGGCCAAGCGAGACAACTTATTGTTTATTTGAGCCATTCAAGTATAATCATGTGGCATTTGCTTATTTCTCATTCCTCTCCAACCCTCTTCTCCATCGATCATGTCGCCCTCCAGTCGAGTCCATCCTCCTGCATGCCTCATTTGAACATTCTGCCGAGTATCATTCGCATGTACCCACCCTAGTCCTCTTTCAATAGATCTCTGGACCCCGAGATGAAATCGAGAGGGAACGAGTGGGGGCACGTGATACCTAAGGCGGATTCAAAATTTTGAACCGGTGATCATAGCATCCGCAAAATCATATATAAAGGGTATTCAATGTTCGTTTCGTTTTTGAACGTACAATATACTCCCTCCTATCCTTTCTAGTTTACATATATAAGTTTTATGTGTAGTCAAAGTATCTCTACTTTGATAAAAAAGGTATCAACATTCAACAACGCCTAATCAATATTGTTAGATTCGTATGTACTCCTAGATTTTTACTCGAGATGGTTTCCAATTTGACTATTGACAAGATTAATAGTACATGAGATGTATAATGTGAAAATTATATCATTGGAAACTCCTTTCACATATGAATTTGACCGTATGCTTTGTGTAAGTTGCATGTCATATATTATTACTCTAACATTAGGTCAAACTTAGCCTCGAAAACGTATTAGACCATGTATGCTCTGTGTAAGTTGCATGTCATATATTATTACTCTAACATTTGTGTAAGTTGCATGTCATATATTCTTACTCTAACATTTGGTCAAAGTAGTATAGTGGAAGTGGATCCTCTGACGTAGGTAACCCTGCCTTACCCTCCCTTTTGGTCACTTACTAGCGGACCCCATGCTTGCTAGGCCCCGCATGTCAGTTACTCAATGGGTTCGGCCACATCAGGGGATCCTCATCCGTAGTATACTCCCCCTGTTTTTATTTACTCCGCATAAAACGGAGGGAGTGGTGGTATAATAAATGACGCGGGCGGGGGAGGGGGAGGGACGTCTGTTTGCTCTCAACTGCGGTCCCACAAGCTACTGAAAACGCAAGACGAAGCACTTCCATTCGATGAGCGACGTGGAGGGTCCAGCGTGCCGGGCTGCAATGCGAACGCGACAAGAGCGACATACAGTCAAAACTGATTGACCGGTCGTCACTGGAACCACTATTCACACCAGAACCTTCGCTGTCGGCCTACGCCAGCCACTGCCCTAAAACCACACCAAATCTCCAGCCCATTCCCCCACCTTTCGATCCCCTAGCCCGCATCAAGCGTCCCCTAGTTCGCCGGAAAGCCATGGTGCCTCGCAAGATCACTTACTACAAGATGTTGACGCCCGAGCGCCGCGCAAACATCGCGGTGGCGGTCGGCGTCACAGACCTTCGTTCCCAAGCTCGCTTTGCGGCGGGCCAATCCCCGAGTTCTCTGGAGCCACGCTACGAGGAGGAGGAAGCCGATCCAATGTTCATGACAGAGGTCGCGGTGAAGAAGGCCCCCGATGGGTATGAGATGATGGACGTCGACTTCGTGCCGGCGTCCGAATCCCCCATGGCGCAGGCGGACCAGCTGTTCAACATGGCGATACTAAAGGAGGACTGCGAGGCAGAGGCTCAACTCGACGCGGAGCGCGTGCATGCCGCTGCCATCGAGGCTCTCCTGCAGGCGGAACCGGATGTCGTGGATGTGAACCGGGCGGAGGAGGCTCAACTTGAGGCGGAGCGCGCGGATGCCGCTGCCATCGAGGCCCTCCTGCAGGCGGAATCGGACGTCCTGGACATGAACCGGGCGGCAGAGGCTCAACTCGACGCAGAGCGCGCGGATGCCGCTCTCATCGACGCTCTCCTGCAGGCGGAACCGGATGTCCTGGACTTGAACCGGGCGGCGGAGGCTCGACTCGACGCGGAGGGCGCAGATGTCGCTGCCATCGAGGCCCTCCTGCAGGTGGAAACGGACGTCCTCGACTTGAACCGGGTTGTGCACTCGTTCGTGCAGAGCACCCGCACGCTCCGCTTGAACGAGTAGCTGGAGGCCGAGGACAACCACGGTGCGGAGACACACGTCGGCAGCGACAGCTGGTTCGCGCCGGCAGCCAAAGACGACGAGGCCATCTCTTTCCGCGAGCAGTGGTAGTTTTTCTTTATGTTGTTGTTTTTATGGATCTTTTGCTGTGTAAAAACATATATTTGTTACACAAGTTGCTTGACTTGGGTAAGTCTACCATTTCAGGCGGTTGGATGAATATATCCTACGTCTCCTAACCCTTCTTTCCTTCTTCCTCACCTCTTCTTCTTCCCCAACAGACCACCGCACGGGCCGTACGGATACTCCCCAACATGCGGTTGGATAAACATAGTCTATGAACGCAAATTTTGTGTTAGCGATAGGATGGCTGAGTTTGGTTTGTTCACATGCGATATCACATGTCAGTGAGGGTGTGTTCCCTTGGTTGGGTTTGCAGCATGCAGGAGCGACTGTGTGAGGGTGCGGTGCGACCGCGGCGTGCAGGAGCGACCGTGTGAGGGTGCGGTGTGACCGCGACAGCCGTGCGCAAGTGTACCTCCTTCTCATTTTGAAAACCTTAGGCAAGCTTGGCAAAAATGTGTGGCGAAGTTTGGCAATGCAAGGCCTAGACTCAAACAGGATAAGTATGTACGTACTAGTGTTAAAAAAGAAAGGCGGGGTTTTCCTTCGCGGGATTTAATCGATACAAATCCTCGTTTCACGTGTCAATGAATGCGTATTTTTTTCTCCAAAGATCAAAGAGCTAAGCATCTCACTCCTCATCGCTTGATTAATGCAGCGCCATGCAAACCAACCTTCTCACTTCCGCATGCATGCAGGGGATATTAATGTCCTTGGTTGCTAACCCCATCAATTTTGCCTCGATTAGTGTTAGTGGCCCTTTGCAAATTGTAATTTTGATATACTGGCCTTGTGTACAAAAAAAATGGAGGTAGTAACAATATTTGACTTCCTTCCCCATTGCGGTGACGTCGACGATATCTTTTTTTTTGTGGTTTGGCGAAGTGCGCTCGACGGAGAACACCATTGAGGGAGACCACGGTAAGTCGTTTGCAAGTGCCACCTGCAAGATGAGACAACCGCCATATTTGCATCCAGGAAGTCCTTTACTAGTACTACTAGGAGTACTAGTGCGATGAGATGGTTTCTCGAAGAAGACGATGGAGAAGCGGAGTCAGCAAAGAGTGAAATGATGGTTGCTTCGTCCGTGCTTTTGTGATTTGACGCCTCACTGCTTTGTGATTTGTGATAGAAGGGACAGGGGAGTAGACTCTATGCTCTATACTGTACTACATGCATCCAAGCATGGGAGAAAGAGGAGAGACGTTGCAATTTCTATTCCTTCCATCAATCAATCAGGGAGCTTCGGTTCCATCTTGTTGGCTTTGGCAACACCGCCCACAATGGTTCCCACGATGCCAAAAGCTATTTTCACATTTGGCTACACATTGTGGATGCCCTTAACCGTACCACTTGGTTTTTCTCCTGTGTGCTATCTATACAAATCTCAATTATATTTATCTAGAAAATTATAGAATCAAGATTAGTAAAAAGGAGGTGATTTTGCCGCGTGGATGGCGGGGGAGGCTTCTTATTTGAGCAATGCTACATCCACGTAATAGTTTAAGTAAAGTTACGAACTGATGTGATGTGGGACTATTTGATTGGATTAAAGGAGAGGATTAGGCCCACCCCACCTAAAAATCAGGGGGGCATATATAGATTAGATGGAACTAGTCGTCAACCCGTGCACCTGCACGGCCTAGCTATTATTGGGATACATGATAATTAAAAAAAGTCTTATAACATGTAAAGTGCAAGAGGATAAATTTCATATATCAAACAATTGTACAAATGCTAAGTTATTCAAACAATGGTAATAAATAAAGACTTGTATTATAGGCTTTATTTTTTGATGTATTATGTCATTTTCCCATCGATGTTCTGCAAGCTTGGTCAGAATGAACATTTCCTTTCATAATCGGAAGATACATCTTCCTGGATTATATGCCACCTAAAACGGCAAGGAGAAAGTATGTATTATTATGATCCATTAGGCAAGGTACCACATATGTATCACATAATCGGAAGATACATCTTCCTGGATTATATGCCACCAAAAACCGCATGGAGAAAGTATGTACTATTATGATCCATTAGGCAAGGTACCATATATGTATCACATCTCCGTAAAAGTTCCGAGAAATATACACTACACACACACCACTCAACAAATATTTGAAATGAGAAGCATAAGATGCATGGCTATATATCAAAAGAGTCGCATATTTTTTCTAAAGAGAATTCAAGTGACATATATTAAATTAATGATCTTCTTTTTGATAATATCTAAGAGACATTAGGGAGAGATTTATGTACGTTTGTGTCTAATTTGTTTTATTTTGAGAGTCTTCTTTTTGTACATGTAGATTTCTTCTAGACTCGTGGACTCTTATTTGTACATGCTTTTTTCCTTTCTTCAAGGAGACATGTACATGGTTTTGCCGCTCGGAATTGGGACGTGGACTCGATGCAAAAAAAAAGAATTGGGATGTGGGCTCAATTTTTCAACGTCGGGAGATTATATTTTATTTGTACGCATCTTTATTTCAAAAGAGAGGAGGCACGTGCCTTTTTGGAACTTGGCCGTGGGGTTTCATGTTTTTCCTTTTTAAATAATGATGGTTGTTTTTTTATAGCACGAGGACTCCTTTTACGTGATGTCTCTTTTTTTATGGTAGGCAGTATCTCTCTTTTACGTGATGTCTCTTCTACGTGAGGAGGCACGTGCCTTTTTTTTTACGTGATTCTCTTCTTAATAATAGGCGGTGTCTCTCTTTTTTGTTTTTTTACTTACATGGCGTGGTTTTTGATGGTAGAGTCTTCTAATAATTGATGTGAGGATTTTTTTTATGCGAGCCTTTTCTTTTTTTAACAAACGTTGGATGTGTTAGACCTGTTTTTTCTTATATAATATAGCATCGTTGGGACTTTTAACGTGAAGGATGTTTAACTTCTTAATTTATGGGAACGGTGGGGCCTTTCCTTTTTTTTACTTGAGGCTTTTCTTTTTCTTCTTAACAAAAGGTGGACGTGTCAGATGCCTTTTTTATAGGAGGGCATCATTTGTGTTACGCAAGTTGTCCTTTTATCCTGGTCGTTAATTTTATAATCTAACGGTTTAATTAATTTTGATGATGTGGATTAATGAGAGATCATTAAAGGTGCCTCCAATTAGTAAATATAAGAAGTATACGTAGCAGCTACGTAGCCATTTGTAAGTCTAGGATTAGGCTTCTTATTTTCGGAGGACGTTTTCCTGGCGGTTTGCTAACATGCGGTCCCACGTGTCAGTGCTTTACCAAGCCGATCCACGTCCCACATGAGGAAGAACAACGACAGAAGCAACACGGGGTTAAGTTGAAGAAGATGAGGGAGAAGCGGATTCAGCAACGAGTGAAATGATGGTTGCTTCGTCCCTCCAACTTCTTTTTTTAGCATTATTACTTCGTCCCTCCAACTTAACTGCGGGAAAGGTGCAGCTTTGTGATTTGACGCCTCATTGCTCATTACTACGCCGGCGCCATGACTGCGGTGCTTCACCCCGGCTGCTCTGCACTGTATTCTGGTATGGCACGTGGACCCGGTAGCTTGATGTCCCACATGTCAGCGGAAGGGACTAGAAGATTTATGAAAGCGAGCGCTCTACTCTTACGACCGAAGAGTAGACGACACGACGGCCCAGTGAACTGTCATTTGTACTGTATAGTACTATAGTTTTGCTGTTTCGCACGATCCATCGATACAAACCCGATTAAACAGGAAAGGGCGGAATTTTTCCCGCGCGGTAGATGATACTGGCCATACATTTCAAAGGCAATTTTATTGTATGCAAACTGAATAATTATAAGTAACAATATGATATCTAGTAAAACTAAAAACGCATATGATTTATTGTGTTAGAGTGTAGTAGTAGTGCTGTATTGCATAGTTGCTAGATGTAACATGCGAGAATGTGTAGAGATGTAGTTTTGGAGGGCTTATAGAGAGAAAAGCATAATACGGTCACCGAACTTCAGAATAAGCTGATTACGGTCACATATACGTTTTGCGGTGATTATATGGTCACTTGCTCACAGTTCAGCATCGGATTGCACTTTGTTGACCGGCCAAATAGTCTGCGTGGCGCCATGTTGACTAGTTAAATTGACCACGTTCCTTGTGGGTCCCACCTGTCAGTTCGGATAGGGAAAAGGTCAGATAAACACAAACTTACGCAGGCGTGACAAGGCTCCAACCCGTGCGCGGGAATCACCTGATTGTGTATGTGTCTGTCAGGGCCTGATGTGTGCACATGCACGTGTAGGTTGAGCACTTGAGCGTGAGAGAGTGTGTTGGTCGTGTGGAGTACTGGTGTGTGCATGCATGTGTGCGTGTGTGCGTGTGAGTGTTGCGTGCGTGCGTGGCTGCGTGTGTACGTGTGAGTGTTGCGTGCGTGCGTGGGTGCATGTGTTTGTGTGAGTGTTGCGTGGATGCAGTTTGTGTGCATGCGTGCGTGTGTGTATAATCACCACACCAGCTCCTGTGTGTTAAAACAGACGGCTCAGCATACCAATACAAGGCCACCTTGTCCGTTGTGCCCGCGGTCATGACTTCGAACCACCGTCCAAATATTTTTTTGTCGTTTGTTTTCGTTCTTACTAGCAAGATGCCCATGCGTTGCACGTAACATCAAGATGCATTTGTGTGACTTTTTTATCTTGTGAGAGAAAAGGATGAACGAGGGAAGGCCTTATTTGCAAACGTGGAGAGGTGTGTGAGTACCTTTTTGCAAAATTGCCATAGTTTTTTTCCTATCCGTCAGATATAAATCGGACGGCCTATATTGCAGGATGGCAGGCACACCATCATCAGCAACTCTGTTTTTTATAAGAGTCTATTTTATGTATTTTATAAGAGTGTAGATGTAGAGTAGATACAAGTCGACAGGTGGGCACGATGGTAGTGAGATAATGTGATGCAACACTAGAGGTCCCACGTGGAGCGTTTAACTGGTCAACTAGTCATGTCATGAGCAAATACAGAGTTGTATGGTGAGCACGTGACTGTATAATAACCACTAAACATAAATGGTGACCGTAATGAGTGGCTTCTGAAGTCCAATGTACGTATCGTGCTTTCGCTTCAAATACAATGATCGTCATTGCATATATCGCGAGAGAAAGATGAAACATGCGTGAATTTTCCGGGGGCTTACTCTTAGAGGACCTGGAGATAGTTTTGTGTGCATATGTGAAAGGGGCGTACAGGGGGGGTATGTGATAGAGAGAGAGATGCTCTTCGTTTCTCTTTATTATGACTAACTATGTATGTAGTATACAAATATACAAATTCACAGTGCGGAATAAATATCATTGTGGGCACAATGCAATGCAAATTAGTGTTCGTACTCCTCATATAACTTTGTAATATTGTATATATGTAGAAACTCTAAAATAATTTTTTGGCCACACTTTATTCAAAAGGAATGTTATATGCAAAATAAACGTGAAGAGAGGGCTTTTTAGATCAATGGGGTACGTGATGTAACATGTGTGAATGTGTAGTTGATGCATTCGGCGGGGCCTAGAGAGGTATGTGTGTGTATTACATATTCGAGAGAGGCATGGATAGAGGGGCCGACGGGGAGGCATGGGAGAGATAGCATGAGAAATGAGAGTGGTCTAGAGAGAGAGAGAGAGAAGAATATGACGTCACGACAAGAGATTCCATTCCCTTGAGTTCTATAATGAAATATTCCCACTAGTATATGAAAGTGACAACATATGAAACTCTCTATATGAAAACATGGTGCTACTTTGAAGCACAATACATGAGACTCACTACATGAAGAACAAGGTGCTACTTTGAAGCACAATATATGAGACTCACCACATGAAGAACAAGGTGCTACTTTGAAGCACAAGTGTGGAAAAAGGGATAGTAGCATTGCCCTTTTTATTTATTTTCTTGTTTTTCGGGCCTTTCTTTTTTTTTATTTTTGGCCTTTCTCTTTTTTTGGGCCTTTTTTTATGGCCTTTCTCTTTTTTTTGGGCAATGCTCTAATAATGATGATCATCACACTTCTATTGATTACAACATAAGGATTACAACTCGAAACTAGAACAAGATATGACTCTATATGAATGCCTCCGGCGGTGTACCGGGATGGTACAATGAATCAAGAGTGACATGTATGAAAAATAATGCATGGTGGCTTTGCCACAAATACGATGTCAACTACATGATCATGCAATGGCAATATGACAAAAGTAAGGTATGTCATGATGATGATGAACGGAACGGTGGAAAGTTGCATGGCAATATATCTCAGAATGGCTATGGAAATGCCATAATAGGTAGGTATGGTGGCTGTTTTGAGGAAGATATAGGGAGGTTTATGTGTGATAGAGCGTATCATATCACGGGGTTTGGATGCACCAGCGAAGTTTGCACCAACTCTCAATGCGAGAAAGGGCAATGCACGGTACCGAAGAGGCTAGCAATGGCGGAAAGGTAAAAGTGCGGATAATCCATGGACTCAACATTAGTCAAAAGAACTCATATACTTATTGCAAAGATTTAGAAGTCATCAAAAACCAAGTACTACGCGCATGTTCCTAGGGGGATAGATTGGTAGGAAAATACCATCGCTCGTCCCCGACCACCACTCATAAGGATGCACAAGCCAAGTACACTTCATGTTTCAAATTTGTTACACAACTTTAACCATACGTGCATGCTATGGGATTTGCTAACTTCAACACAAGCATTTCTCAAATTCACAACTACTCAACTAGCATGACTTTGATATTATAACCTCCATATCTCAAAACAATTATCAAGCATCAAACTTATCTTAGTATTCAACGCACTCAAAAGAAAGTTTCACATATCTTGAACACCAAGTATATTAACATTAAGAAAATTACCATGCTATTAACGACTCTCAAAATAATATAAGTGAAGCATGAGAGTTCATATATTTCTTCAAAATAAAACCACCATTGTGCTCTAAAAGATATAAGTGAAGCACTAGAGCAAACAACAAACTACTCCAAAAGATATAAGTGAAGATCAATGAGTAGCCGAATAATTATGCAACTATGTGAAGACTCTCCCATTTGATAATTTCAGATATTGATACTTTATTCAAACAGCAAGCAAAGCTAAATAAAACTACATTGCAAGGATAGCACAACTCATGTGAAGAAGCAAAAACTTAGGCTCAACCGATACTGAACGATAGTTGTTGAAGAAGAAGGGTGGGATGCCTACCGGGGCATCCCCAAGCTTAGATGCTTGAGACTTCTTGAAATAATATCTTGGGGTGCCTTGGTAATCCCCAAGCTTGAACTTTTGTGTCTCCTTAATTCCTCTCATATCATGGTTTCTCTTTTTATCAAAAGCTTCATTCACAACAAACTCAACAAGAACTCGTGAGATAGGTTAGTATAAACCAATGCAAAACCTTATCATTTTCTACTGTAACAAATCACTAACATTATTATTCAACATTTCATACTAAATGCCTCTGCATATTTAATACTCCTATCCTTAAATAGAATCATTAAACAAGCAAACATATGCAAACAATGCAAACATAACAGCAATCTGCCAAAACAGTACAGTCTGTAAAGAATGCAAGAGTATCAATACTTCCCTGACTCCAAAAATTATGAACTAAAATTCCCACTGTAATAAATTTATCAGAGCTCAAT
>LR880970.1:844123065-844136132 GCA_904067115.1 Aegilops sharonensis
CAACATTTCATACTAAATGCCTCTGCATATTTAATACTCCTATCCTTAAATAGAATCATTAAACAAGCAAACATATGCAAACAATGCAAACATAACAGCAATCTGCCAAAACAGTACAGTCTGTAAAGAATGCAAGAGTATCAATACTTCCCTGACTCCAAAAATTATGAACTAAAATTCCCACTGTAATAAATTTATCAGAGCTCAATATGCAAAAATATTCAACATTATACCGCTCTCTGACTTTTCTAGAGAATTTTTGCAACAGAGGTAAACTTTCTGTTTTCAACCAGCAACATGTAAACTAGCAAAATAAGCATGGCAAAGGCTATCCTTGACTTTTTTATTGAAACTAAAGATGCAAAACACTAATCTAACTAACAGAAAGAAAAACAGAACAAAATGACAGGACACTCCAAGCAAAACACATATCATGTGGTGAATAAAAATATAGCTCCAAGTAAAGTTACCGATGAACGAAGACGAAAGAGGGGATGCCTTCCGGGGCATCCCCAAGCTTAGGCTCTTGGTTGTCCTTGAATATTACCTTGGGGTGCCTTGGGCATCCCCAAGCTTAGGCTCTTGCCACTCCTTATTCCTTAGTCCATCGAATCTTTACCCAAAACTTGAAAACTTCACAACACAAAACTTAACAGAAAACTCGTGAGCTCCGTTAGCGAAAGAAAACAAAACAACACTTCAAGTTACTGTAATGAACTCATTATTTATTCATATTGGTGTTAAACCTACTGTATTCCGACTATTCTATGGTTTATAAACTATTTTACTAGCCATAGAGTCATCAAAATAAGCAAACAACACAATGAAAACAGAATCTGTCAAAAACAGAACAGTCTGTAGTAATCTGTAACTAACGCAAACTTCTTGAACTCCAAAAATTCTAAAATAAATTGGTGGACCTGAGGAATTTGTCTAGTAATCATCTGCAAAAATAATCTACTAAATAGCACTCTCCAGTAAAAAGTTCTAGCTAATCTCGTGAGTGCTAAAGTTTCTGTTTTTTACATCATGATCATAAAGACTTCACCCATGTCTTCCCAAAGGTTTTACTTGGCACAATCACTAATTAAAACATAAAACCACATCTAAACAGAAGCTAGATGGATTATTTATTCCTAAACAGAACCAAAAAGCAAGAAACTAAAATAAAATTGGGTTGCCTCCCAACAAGCGTTATCGTTTAACGCCCCTAGCTAGGCATGATGATTTCAATGATGCTCACACAAAAGATAAGAATTGAAACATAAAGAGAGCATCATGAAGAATATGACTAGCACATTCAAGTCTAACCCACTTCCTATGCATAGGGATTTTGTGAGCAAACAACTTATGGGAACAATAATTAACAAGCATAGGAAGGTAAAACAAGCATAACTTCAAAACTTTAAGCACATAGAGAGGAAACTTGATATTATTGCAATTCCTACAAGCATATATTCCTCCCTCATAATAATTTTCAGTAGCATCATGAATGAATTCAACAATATGACCAGCACCTAAATCATTCTTTTCATGATCTACTTGCATAGAAAATTTACTACTCTCCACATAAGCAAAATTCTTCTCATGAATAATAGTGGGAGCAAACTCAACAAAATAACTATCATATGATTGAGAATTAAGATCAAGATGACAAGTTTCATGGTTATCATTATTCTTTAAAGCATACGTGTCATCACAATAATCATCATAGATAGGAGGCATGCTTTCATCATAGCAAATTTGCTCATCAAAGCTTGGGGGACAAAATATATCATCTTCATCAAACATAGCTTCCCCAAGCTTGTGGCTTTGCATATCATTAGCATCATGGATATTCAAGGAATTCATACTAACAACATTGAAATCATGCTCATCATTCACATATTTTATGCCAAGCATTCTATGTAATTCTTCTTCTAGTACTTGAGCACAATTTTCCTTTCCATCATTCTCACGAAAGATATTAAAACGATGAATCGCATGAGACAAACTCAATTCCATTTTTTTGTAATTTTCTTTTATAGACTAACTAGTGATAAAACAAGAAACAAAAAGATTCGATTGCAAGATCTAAAGATATACCTTCAATTACCTAGCCTCCCCGACAACAGCGCCAGAAAAGAGCTAGGTGTCTACTACACAACCTTCTTCTTGTAGACGTTGTTGGGCCTGCAAGTGCACAGGTTTGTAGGACAGTAGCAAATTTCCCTCAAGTGGATGACCTAAGGTTTATCAATCCGTGGGAGGCGTAGGATGAAGATGGTCTCTCTCAAGCAACCCTGCAACCAAACAACAAAGAGTCTCTTGTGTCCCCAACACACCCAATACAATGGTAAATTGTATAGGTGAACTAGTTCGGCAAAGAGATGGTGATACAAGTGCAATATGGATGGTAGATAAAGGTATTTGTAATCTGAAATAATAAAAAGAGCAAGGTAACAAGTGGTAAAAGTGAGCGTAAACGGTATTGCAATGATAGGAAACAAGGCCTAGGGTTCATACTTTCACTAGTGCAAGTTCTCTCAACAATAATAACATAAATAGATCATATAACAATCCCTTAACATGCAACAAAGAGTCACTCCAAAGCCACTAATAGAGGAGAACAAACGTAGAGATTATGGTAGGGTACGAAACCACCTCAAAGTTATTCTTTCGGATCAATCTATAAAAGAGTCCGTACTAGAATAACACCTTAAGACACAAATCAACCAAAACCCTAATGTAACCTAGATACTCCATTGTCACCTCAAGTATCCGTGGCCATGATTATACGATATGCGTCACACAATCTCAGATTCATCCAACCAACATAAAAGTACTTCAAAGAGTGCCCCAAAGCTACTACCGGAGAGTCAAGAACGTGTGCGAACCCCTATTCATAGGTTCCCAATGTCACGAAACCCGCAAGTTGATCACCAAAACATACATCAAGTGGATCGCAAGACATACATCAAGTGGTCTCATAAAAGACTCAATCCGATAAGATAACTTCAAAGGGGAAACTCAATTCATCACAAGAGAGTAGAGGGGGAGAAACATCATAAGATCCAACTACAATAGCAAAGCTCGCGATACATCAAGATCGTATCATAGAAGAACACGAGAGAGAGAGAGAGAGAGAGAGAGAGAGAGAGAGAGAGAGAGAGATCAAACACATAGCTACTGGTACATACCCTCAGCCCCGAGGGTGAACTACTCCCTCCTCGTCATGGATAGCGCCGGGATGATGAAGATGGCCACCGGAGATGGATATCCCCTCCGGCAGGGTACCGGAAAGGTGTCCCGATTGGTTTTTGGTGGTTCTGGAGGCTTGCGGCGGTGGAACTCCTGATCTATCTTCTGTTCTGTAAGTTTTAGGGTACGTAGGTATATATGGGTGAAAGGAGTACGTCGGTGGAGCTATGGGGGCCCCACGGGGCAGGGGGGCGCGCCCAGGGGGGTGGGCGTGCCCCCACCCTCGTGAGCACCTCCCGTATCTTCTGACGTGGAGTCCAAGTCCATCAGGTGGGTTTCCTTCCAAAAATAACTTCTCCAGTTGATTTCGTTCCGTTTTGACTCCGTCTGATATTCCTTTTCCTCGAAACACTGAAGTAGGCATAGAACAGCAAATCTGGGCTGGGCCTCCGGTTAATAGGTTAGTCCCAAAAATAATATAAAAGTGAATAATAAAGCCCAATATTGCCTAAAACAGTAGATAATGTAGCATGGAGCAATCAAAAATTATAGATACGTTGGAGACATATCAGGTGTTAATCACATAGCCATGTGAACTAGATTATTGACTCTAGTAACCCCTTTGGGTGTTGGTCACATGACAATGTGAACTATGGATGTTAATCATATATAGATATGAATATTGGTGTTAAATCACATGGCGATGTGAACTAGATTATTGACTCTAGTGCAAGTAGGGACTGAAGGAAATATGCCCTAGAGGCAATAACAAAGTTATTATTTATTTCCTTATTTCACGATAAATGTTTATTATTCATGCTAGAATTGTATTAACCGGAAACATAATACATGTGTGAATACATAGACAAACATAGTGTCACTAGTATGCCTCTACTTGACTAGCTCGTTAATCAAAGATGGTTAAGTTTCCTAACCATAGACATGAGTTGTCATTTGATTAATGGGATCACATCCTTAGGAGGATGATGTGATTGACTTGACCCATTCCGTTAGCTTAGCACTTGATCGTTTAGTATGTTGCTATTGCTTTCTTCATGACTTATACACGTTCCTATAACTATGAGATTATGCAACTCCCGTTTACCGGAGGAACACTTTGTGTGCTACCAAATGTCACAACGTAACTGGGTGATTATAAAGGTGCTCTACAGGTGTCTCCGAAGGTACTTGTTGGTTTGGCGTATTTCGAGACTAGGATTTGTCACTCCGATTGTCGGAGAGGTATCTCTGGGCCCTCTCGGTAATGCACATCACTATAAGCCTTGCAGGCAATGTAGCTAATGAGTTAGTTACGAGATGATGCATTACATAATGAGTAAAGAGACTTGCCGGTAACGAGATTGAACTAGGTATTGAGATACCGACAATCGAATCTCGGGCAAGTAAAATACCGATGACAAAGGGAACAACGTATGTTTTTATGCGGTTTGACCGATAAAGATCTTCGTAGAATATGTAGGAGCCAATATGAGCATCCAGGTTCCTCTATTGGTTATTGACCGGAGACGTGTCTCGGTCATGTCTACATAGTTCTCGAACCCGTAGGGTCTGCACGCTTAAAGTAAGATGACAGTTATATTATGAGTTTATGTGTTTTGATGTACCAAAGGTTGTCCGGAGTCCCGGATGTGATCATGGACATGACGAGGAGTCTATAAATGGTCGAGACATGAAGATCGATATATTGGATGACTATATTTGGTCACCGGAAAGGTTCCAGGTGAGATTGGGACAATACCGGAGCTCCGGGAGGTTATCGGAACCCCCTAGGAGGTATATGGGCCTTAATGGGCCTTAGTGGAAAGGAGGGGAAAGGAGCAAGGGAGGGGGCGCGACCCCCAAGCACAATCCAAATTGGAAGGGGGCCGGCCCCCCCTTTCCTTCCTCCCTCCTTCCTCTTCCTTCCCTCTAGGGGTGGGCATAAAAACCGATGAACCGAAGACTGAACCGATACCGAAACCGAAAAAACGGAATTTTCGGTTTTTCTCACTGCTACAGTAAAACTCGTTTTCAATTATACTAACCGAATTTAATTCGGACAGTTCGGTTTTATACCATTTACCGTAACATAAACCAAAGTAACCTAATCGAATGTGCAGAATCCTAGCGCTCAGGTCGCTATCTTGTCACAGAATGCGCGCGGCTGCATGTGCAAGTCAGGGAACCTCTCCTGGGCCTACCACGTACAGGAACTCTCCAAGGCCCACACTTTTTCAGGGTAATTTCTCCCAACCAGCGCTGTACACCACTTCACATGGATTTATCCGACCTCGCCTAGCTACACAGCATGTGACAGTGGGCTAGGCTACTTAAGAAGGCAGGGTACGCTAGGTCTGACGCCCAAGGAAACGATGGTGTGGTTTTGAGTTTATTGTTTCTACAGTTATAGTAGTTGAGTGCACGTTGTAAAAAAAATATTTTCTGTACTTGGTCCCTAATTCAGTTAATACCGAAAACCGAACCAAAAAAATTGGTTAACCGAAATTTTGGTTAGTTGATTTTTGGTGTATATTTCGGTTTTCTTTTTAGATAACCGAAATCACAAAAAAACCGAACAGTAGAAACCGAAATTTCGGTTTCTACTGAACGCCCAGGCCTACTTCCCTCTCCCTCTCCTAATAGGAAAGGGGGGAATCCTACTCCCGGTTGGAGTTGGACTCCCCCCTAAGGGCGCGCCACCCTCCTTGGCCGGCCCCCTCCTCCACTTCTTTATATACGAGGGAGGGTGGCACCCCATAGACACAACAATTGATCATTGATCTCTTAGCCGTGTGTGGTGCCCCCCTCCACCATAGTCCTGCTCGATAATATCGTAGCGGTGCTTAGGCGAAGCCCTGCAACGGTAGAACATCATCATCATCACCACGCCGTCGTGCTGACAAAACTCTCCCTCGACACTCAGCTGGATCGGAGTACGAGGGACGTCATCGAGCTGAATGTGTGCAAGAACTCGGAGGTGCCGTAGTTTCGGTGCTTGATCGGTCGGGCCGTGAAGACGTACGACTACATCAACTGCGTTGTGCTAACACTTCCGCTTTCGGTCTACGAGGGTACGTGGACACACTCTCCCCTCTCGTTGCTATGCATGACCATGATCTTGCGTGTGCGTAGGAATTTTTTTGAAATTACTATGTTCCCCAACACACACACCCTCGACGCCGCCCCCGACCTCGGATTCGACGCCGCCCTCGACCCCGGATTCGACGCTGCCCCCGACCACGACCTCAATGCCGCCCCCGACCACGACCTTGACGCCGCCCTCTGCCGCGCGCCCGAGCCCTGACCCCTCTCTCGATGCCGCCCTCCCCTCTCTCGCCGCAGGCACCCTTGGTGAGCACGCCTGCTCCTCCCCTCCCCTACCTCTGCCTAGATAGGGTTCTTCAAATTTTAGTTGCATCAAATTAGTTAGGGTTCATCTATGGGTGGAAATGAATCGGATACAGATGCGGCTGGGATGTTTTCTTAGATGATACTTTCTTAGATGACAAATAAACACTAGTGTGATGCATAATAAAATGAGTAAAATTTGACCACTTATTTCACTTTTAAGTTGGATAATTGGAATATCCGCTACCACTTTCCACCCCTCGGTTCATCAAATTAGATGGTAATTAGGGAAGTAGTTCCTAGGTACCATTTAGTTAGTAAGAATTAGGTACTAGTTTATTTTATTTATAGTAAGTTTATTTTTAGTAAGAACTAGTTGAATTAATAGAAGTAGTTAGTAAGAACTTCTTGTTATTTTTTTAGTTAAAGCAATTTTTCCCGCATCGACGTCGACGATGCCTATCCCTCTTCCTCGTCGTCGAGTTGGCGGAGGACACTTGCGTCACCAGATGGGCCATGTCCGGGACTGGGCTCCGCCGAGGTGGTACTGGGAGGCGCTACCTACCGGGGGGCGCAGGTTGGTGAGGAGCCAGCCTGTCGTTGACCCGAACCTTCTTTGGTGGCGGTCGTGTGGGCCAATGATGGTCCAGAGGCTCGAGGACCCCACGGAGGTGGTGCATCACCATGTCAGTGAGGAGGACGCGCACGTCCGTCACTACTTGTTTGCGTTGGAGCACAGGTTCTCCAATACCTGGCAGGTTCTCCAGGGATCTCACTGGAGCTATGATCCTATGATGGTTCCTTCTCTGTGGGTGTCCACCGCCCGCGCCGATACCCGTCGTGCGCTAGAGTTTTAGTTGTATTAGTGATGTTATATGTATGATACTATTCGGGATGTATTAGTGATAATATTCGACGATGTATGGACGCATGAGATGATTTAGTTTTGCTTATTGAATGCATGCTAATTTGAGTCCTATAAGATATTTTGAAATGTATATCTTGTGTTGCTCAAATCGGATATGTGCTTGCCCAAGTGGCCGGTCATGTTTGCAGGTTACACCTCCGAGTGGCCTATGTTTTGCCGGAGTGTTGATTCATTTCCGTTTCGGCAAAGTTCAGGCGCTCGATATGTCCTATTCTAACAAAGTTCATGCCGGATTTTTTCCGTGAATTTTGGCATGACTTGTGCCAGAATATGTAGGAAATATCGAGTCCCCCGGATTTCTGTGTTCAGTATCCTGGTAGTTGTCTTCGATCGATTTTCAATTAATGTTTCAACTATAAACATAGGAAATGTCTGACGACAAAAAGGATTTCGGTATTTGCAAATACTGCGAAGACGAGCGCGGCCTGTGCGACGGAATCTTCCTAGATGATGATAGGCGCTTCAACATCAAGCTGGACGAGAACTTCGAAGTGGATACAGTAAGCCACAACGACAAGTCCTTTTTTCGTAATTAAGCATGACATCTTCATTTGCTTCAACTTATAATTTAATTTATTTACTATTCTACTAGCGTATCCCCTGCCATGCAAGAGTTTTTGTATTGGATAAGATAGCTTTCAGTCGTACTATGGAGGTAAATAAAGTTTACTTGAAGACCGAGCATGGTTATATTTTCCACGCAAAATTATACAACGCAGACGACTACACCTATTTTGAATGCAAAACATGGCGAGCACTAGGCAAGACTTATGCATTTGAGCCTGATATGGTTATCACCTTTGATATTCGTCCGGAAGATGATATTGAAGGTAATACCGACATCTGGGTCGATATGCAGACGCCTCCAGTTATACCATTATGTGAGTTTCTCAACCATATTTATGTCTTTGATATTGTTTATTCAAAAATAGTTGACAACTAATTTCTATTGTCAGCTTATTTCCGTTCAAGCAAACCTGTCCAGCGCTTGGTAGACATGACCTACTACTGTCCCAGGGCTGAACTAAACTGCGAGGAGCTAAGTCATTATGTTTCATGGCTTGCGGATCTTGATATTGTCAACACAAATTTTCTTCCTGCACTTAGAAATGTTAGTACTGAAAACGTGCGACCAATAGTGTTCGTAATGAACTACGGTCACATCTATTTAGGAAAGATGGTAAGATTTTTATGATTTTTCCTCGGTGCATCTTTTCCATACATTATTTTTTAAGGTAAACTTCATTGCTAAGTATGTTACCATACGATGTTCTTCAACAGGGACTCCCGATGAATGTTGTGCCTCTTGGGATCAAGACTAAAGGTACCATGAGTATTGTTAGCTTACGGCCAAGATATCCTACAATGCACTTTAGTGCATTCAGGATTTCTAAAAGCGACGAATTCTTAATAGTGAAAGACTGGACCAAATTTGTGATGGACGAGCGCAGAGAAGTACTAGGGGGCAGCAATCAGAAGCGCAGCCCACGATTAGGTGACATGCTCATCTGCATGCTCCAACTTGATGAAGGACGAGAGCTACACATGTTTTATGTTATTTTACCTGAGAGAGAGCAACAGGAGTGTTTAGCTAGCTAGTAATGAGTTTGAAGATAATGATGTGCTACACTATGACTATGATGATTAAATAGCTAGTGTTGGTGGTAATGACTATGATGATTATTATTAGCTAGTGTTAGTGGTGATTAGATAGCTACCACATCTAGCGTTGATGGTGATTAGCTAGCTAGAATGAGTTTGAAGATGATTATGTGCTACACTATGACTATGGTGATTAAATAAATACTGTTGGTGGTAATGACTATGATGATGATTAAATAGCTTGTGCTGGCGGATTAGATTCAAGTGGAGGCAACATGTGGTGCACATCGAAAGTACTACTAGTCCAAACTAGATCAAGTTTGGATTAGTAGTATACTTTTGACATGCACCACATATTGCCTGCACTTGAACCTAATCCACCTTCAATTGACACACTGTTATGGACATAATAATATAAACCTCATAATTGGTATTGTACCAAAATTTTTATAACGGCGTATAAACACACTGAAAATAAAAAAAAAATAAAAAAAATACTAGTAGCGATGGATAGTAAACACGCTGTAACTAGCTAGATTAGCAGCAGTGCGGGAGAGAAGAAGCATTGCCGCTATGTGTCTTAGCAGTAGCGCGTGTCACATGCGCTACTGCTAAGTAATAGATGTAGCGCCTTATTAGTAGCGTTGAAGCACGCGCTACTAGTGGGCTTTAAACCCACGCTACTACTAGGGTTTTCCCTAGTAGTGTTCCTAAATCCTTCACCGCAAAGTCACCACTCAAGGAAGAGATCAGACGATCAGCAACAGTACCAGAGGAGCTAATGAGGATAATGTCATCGACATATACCAGCAGATAGATCGTCACCTCGGGCCAATGCAGAAGTAGGAGCGAGGTGTCAGCAGTGAAGGGAACAAAACCAAGTTACCGAAGAACAGAGCCCAATCTGGCATGCCAGGAATGAGGAGCCTGCTTCAGCCCATAGAGCGCCTTGACCAGGCGACACAGATGATGAGGGTGAGCAGGATCAACAAACCCCGGGGACTTACGCATGTAAACCTCCTCATCCAAAACACCATGTAGGAAAGCATTCTGAACATCCAGCCGACGAAGAAACTAGCCTCGAGTAACAGCCAAGGACAACAGAAGTCGTATAGTCGTCGGTTTGACCACCGGACTGAACATATCCTCGTAGTCAAGACCATACCTTTGCTTGAACCCTTTTGCCACTAACCGTGCCTTACAGCGTTCAATAGAACCATCGGCATGCTTCTTAACTTTGAAGACCCACTTGGAATCAATAACATTGACATCAGAGACCGGGGGAACAAGCTACCAAGTACCATTTTTCAACAATGCCTGATACTCTTGTTCCATAGCCTGACGCCAATGAGAAATCACGAGAGCAACCTGGAAGTGACGCGGTTCAGTCGAGGGATCTTCCTTGACATGAGCAAGACAGGCCGCAAGCCAGGCCACCGTCCCACCTTTGCGTTTCTTGGGACAAACAATACCAGACCTGCTGCATGTATGCGGTCAATGAGCAACAACAGCCGGTGGTGCAGCAGATGGCGACGGCACCGGCGAGGAAGAAGCGGCTGACGAGGCAGCTAGTGATAGAGCATCTGCTCCTGGCTAGGACGAGGCAGAGCCAGGCGACGCAACAGGCAACGGGGCGGGCGAGACAGCCGGCTCGAGGCTGACCAGGAATCGAGAGGCCGGCCTAGGCGAGACCGGCCCAGGGGAGACCAGCCCAGGGTAGGCCGGTATGGACGAGGCCGGCGCTGAAGACCCCGATCCAGCAGTAGCCATCGCGGGTGAGGGAGAGCGAGACATGCGTGGCGCATGCACTACACCGCTCCCCACGTCAGGTGCAACCGAGAGCTCCTGCTCCTCCAGCAACTCAAGGCGAGCTCCACGACCCGTTCCTGCAGCATGATTAGGCAACAGCGTAGGAGGGTATGCAATATCAACAAATTGAGCAGGCAGTGGAGGGGTGGAATGTGAGGATGAGACCGGAGGTGCGGGAGTTAGGGACAAAGATGAAAACGGGAATACATTCTCGTCAAACACAACATCAAGTGAGATGTAGACACGATTAGATGGAATATGAAGGCACGTGTACCCTTTGCGAAGAGAGCTATACCCAAGAAAAACACAAAGTTATGACCGAAACTCAAGCTTACGCTTATTGTAAGGACGAAGATGAGGCCAGCATGCACAACCAAAAATTCTGAGAAAGGTATAATCTGGAGACTCATTAAGCAACAGTTCAAGTGGTGTTTTCATCCCAAGGAGTCGTGTAGGAAGCTTATTTATAAGAAAACAGGCAGTGGAAAACGCATCACTCCAAAACCGAAAAAGTACCGATGCATGGGCAAGTAAAGTGAGGCCAGTTTCAACAATATGACGATGCTTACGTTCAGCCGTGCCATTCTACTGATGTGTGCTACCTATTGAGCACTGCGTTGGTTTTCCCTTGAAGAGGAAAGGGTGATGCAGCAAAGTAGCGTAAGTATTTCCCTTAGTTTTTGAGAACCAAGGTATCAATCCAGTAGGAGGCTCCTCAAAAGTCCCACGCACCTACAGAAACAAACAAGAACCTCGCAACCAACGCGATAAAGGGGTTGTCAATCCCTTCACGGTAACTTGCAAAAGTGAGATCTGATAGAGATAATAAGATAAGATAAATATTTTTGGTATTTTTATGATATAGATTGGAAAATAAAAGATGCAAATAAAAGTAGATGGGAAACTTATATGATAAAAGATAGACCCGGGGCCATAGGTTTCACTAGTGGCTTCTCTCAAGATAGCATAAGTATTACGGTGGGTAAACAAATTACTGCCGAGCAATAGAAAAGTGCATAGTTATAAGAATATCTAGGCATGATCATGTATATAGGCATCACGTCCATGACAAGTAGACCGACTCCTGCCTGCATCTACTACTATTACTCCACACATCGACCGACTCCTGCCTGCATCTAGAGTATTAGGTTCATGAAGAACAGAGTAACGCATTAAGAAAGATGACATGATATACAGGGATAAACTCAAGCAATATGATATAAACCCCATCTTTTTATCCTCGATGGCAACAATACAATACGTGCCTTGTTGCCCCTGCTGTCACTGGCAAAGGACACCGCAAGATTGAACCCAAAGCTAAGAACTTCTCACATTGCAAGAAAGATCAATCAAGTAGGCCAAACCAAACTGATAATTCGAAGAGACTTGCAAAGATAACCAATCATACATAAAATAATTCAGAGGAGATTCAAATATTTCACATAGATAAACTTGATCATAAACCCACAATTCATCGGATCTCGACAAACACACCGCAAAAAGAGTTACATCGAATAGATCTCCAAGAAGATCGAGGAGAACTTGGTATTGAGATTCAAAGAGAGAGAAGAAGCCATCTAGCTAGCTAATAACTATGGACCCGAAGGTCTGTGGTAAACTACTCACAACAAATCGGAGATGCCTTGGAGATGATGTAGAGGCCCTCCGTGGTCGATTCCCCCTTCGGCAGAGCACCGACGAAGGCTCCAAGATGGGATCTCACGGATACAGAAGGTTGCGGCAGTGGAAATAGTTTTTCGTGGTGCTCCTGGATGTTTTCAGGGTACGTGGATATATGGGGGGTGCGCCCACCCCCTTAGGGCGCGCCGGGCACCCTCGTGGTCACCTTGTTTGCTGCTTGACGTCCACTCTAAGTCTCCTGGATTGCGTTTGTTACGAAAAGATCGCTCCCAAAGGTTTCATTCAGTTTGGACTCCGTTTGATATTCCTTTTCTTCGAAACACTGAAATATGCAAGAAAACAGCAATTCGGGTTGGGCCTTTGGTTAGTAGGTTAGTCCCAAAAATGATAAAAAAGTGTAGTGTAAAGCCCATAAACATCCAAAACGAGTAATATAATAGCATGGAACACTCAAAAATTATAGATACGTTGGAGACGTATCAATCATCCCCAAGCTTAATTCCTGCTCGTCCTCGAGTAGGTAAATGATAAAAATAGAATTTTTGATGTGGAATGCTAC
>LR880970.1:844145489-844161188 GCA_904067115.1 Aegilops sharonensis
GGGGAGGCCGGCGACGAGGACGGCGCGGGTTGGGGGGCGACGGCCTTGGCGGCGGCGGCGGGACGACGGGGCAGGGGCTCGGGGCGGCGCGCGGGGGCGGGACGGGGCGCGGGCTCGGGGAGGCCGGCGACGAGGACGGCGCGGGTTGGGGGGCGACGACCTTGGCGGCGGCGGCGGCGACGGTGAGCTGGAGCAGCCTGGCGGCGTCGAGGAGGGTCGGCGTCGTCGGGGGCAACTGGTGATGAGATTCTGAATTTTTGCAAAGTGTTTGCTTATATAGCAAAGCCATTGGTCCCGGTTCGGGGCACCAACCGGGACTAATGCACCCTTTAGTCCCGGTTGGTGGCACCAACCGGGACCAAAGGCCAGTTTTCGGCAGCCCAAAGGGCGGGAAGCGGCGGCCTTTCGTCCCTGTTGGTGGCACCAACCGGGACTAAAGGGTGGCATTGGTACCAGTTGGTGCCACGAATCGGGACCAATGCCCCCTTTAGACCAATGCCACCCTTTAGTCCCGGTTGGTGCCACGAACCGGGACCAAAGGCCTTGCGCTGCCCGCGGCCAAAAGTTTAGTCCCACCTCGCTAGTTGAGAGGGGCTCGGAGTGGTTTATAAGCCCCACTGCGGCTACCCTCTCGAGCTCCTCTCAAATGCAGGCTTGCGGGCCTAATCTCACACTGTGCTGCCTGTGGGCCTATTGGGCCTTCTGCGGGCCTGAATCCTGGCCGAGGTTGGGTTTCTAGTCGTATTCAGGCCGCGGTGGCCCAATAGGTGGCAGTATTTTTGTTTTTTTGCATTATTTATTTTCTTTTCTTTTTTGCTTTATTTTTAATTGTTTTTGCTTTTAGTTTTAGAAAAATTATAAACTTTCTGTTAGTGCCATTAGTTTTCAAATTTGAAAACACTTTTTTTTCTTTGTTGCTTTATTTATTTTATTTTGTTTCTACTTACAACAAAATACTTATTGTTGCTATTTTTATTTTGTTACCAGTTATTTTTGTTTTGTTTTCTACATTATTTATTTTCTTTTGTTTTTTGCTTTATTTTTTAATTCTTTTTTGCTTTTAGGTGAGCAAAATTATAAACTTTCTGTTAGTGCCATTAGTTTTAGAAAAATTATAAACTTTCTGTTAGTGCCATTAGTTTTCAAATTTGTATAATTAAAATTTGAATTCTTTAAATTTGTGTGAATCACAAGTTTGTGATTAACTTTACTAAAAAATGAACATAGATGCGCCTATAGAGAAAATTCAACCTAAATTCATAATAAAGCATTTAAAATGAACTCTAAAAAAGTTGAAAGTTGGCATGGTATCATAATTTCACCCACATAGCATGTGCATGTACAAAACGGACAATGGTATCATACTCGTCAGTTACAAAGTTGGCATGGTATCATCATAATAGTTGCGGGAGAAAGTCTTCACTTTTTCTTCGCTTGTGTCACTTGCTTATTGCGCCGTAACCATGGATAATCTTCATCGTTTATCAGGATGCTTGGGTCAGCCTTGACTTTGAAGGGAGGAATTTCATGAAACTTTTCATACTCTTCAGACATGTCTGTCTTGCCCTCCACTCCCAGGATGTCCCTTTTTCCTGAAAGAACTATGTGGCGCTTTGGCTCATCGTATGATGTATTCGCTTCCTTATCTTTTCTTTTTCTCGGTCTGGTAGATATGTCCTTCACATAATAACCTGTGCCACATTATTGGCTAGGACGAACGGTACGTCAGTGTACCCAAGATTTTTCAGATCCACTATTGTCATTCCGTACTGTGGGTCTACCTGTACCCCGCCTCCTGACAGATTGACCCGTTTGCACTTAAACAGAGGGACCTTAAAATCTACTCCGTAGTCAAGTTCCCATATGTCCACTATGTAACCATAATATGTGTCCTTTCCCCTCTCGGTTGCTGCATCAAAGCGGACACCGCTATTTTGGTTGGTGCTCTTTTGATCTTGGTCAATCGTGTAAAATGTATTCCAATTTATCTCGTATCCTTTCCAAATCATTACATTCGAAGATGGTTCCCTGGACAACAAGTACAGCTCATCACAAACAGTGCTGTCACCTCTGAGACGTGTTTCCAACCAACTGCTGAAAGTCCTGATGTGTTCACATGTAATCCAGTCATCGCACTGCTCCTGGTGTTTGGAGCGCAGACTGTTCTTGTGTTCATCGACATACGGGGTCACCAAGGTAGAGTTCTGTAGAACTGTGTATTGTGCTTGAGACCAAGAATATCCGTCCCTGCATATTATTGAGTCCCTTCCAAGCGTTCCTTTTCCAGTCAGTCTCCCCTCATACCGCGATTTAGGGAGACCTATCTTCTTAAGGCCAGGAATGAAGTCAACACAAAACCCGATGACATCCTCCGTTTGATGGCCCATGGAGATGCTTCCTTCTGGCCTAGCGCGGTTACGGACATATTTCTTTAGGACTCCCATGAACCTCTCAAAGGGGTACATATTGTGTAGAAATACAGGCCCCAGAATGACAATCTCGTCGACTAGATGAACTAGGACGTGCGTCATGATATTGAAGAAGGATGGTGGGAACACCAGCTCGAAACTGACAAGACATTGCGCCACATCACTCCTTAGCGTTGGTACGATTTCTGAATCGATCACCTTCTGAGATATTGCATTGAGGAATCACAAGTAGAAAAGGGGGCAATGACCCAGGCCTGCTCAGCCCATTAGTCCCGTTCTGCCACGAACCAGGACCAATGGAGGTATTTGTCCCGGTTGGTGAGCCCAGGGGGCCGGCCGGGCCACGTGGGCCATTGGTCCCGGTTCGTTTGGCCCTTTTGGTCCCGGTTGGTGGGACGAACCGTGACCAATGGGCCTCGCTCCTGGCCCAACATCATTGGTCCCGGTTGGTGGCATGAACTGGGACCAATGGCTTCCCTTTAGTCCCGGTTCATGCCACGAACCGGGACCAATAGTGCTGCCTATATATACCCCCCCCCCCCCGTAAGAGTAGAGCACACTGCTCTGTTTTTTGTCTTAGCCGAGGGGAGAGGGCTTGGTGGGGCTCTAGCTCACCTCCTATGCACACAAGGTGTTCGATGGAATGCCCGATCCACACTACTTAAGCTTTCTCCTCTCCAAGCTCGACCTCCAAGCTCCATTTTCCTCAATATTGGTCTAGGTTTAGCGGTCCGTCACGCTCCGTCCCCGTCTTCACCGCCGTCGATCACCCGCGCCGATCTCATCGCCGGCACCACCGTGGTGAGCCTCTTGTTCTTATATTCCTTCTGAAAGGAAAAATATTCTCAAAAACCTGGTCCCTGTTCTCATCGCCGGCACCACCGTGGAACCCCGTTAAACATTTTCAAAATCCTCAAAAACCTAACAGAAAAAAAGTTACGGGGCTTTTAAGATCTAGAGTGGAAAAAAGCGAAAAAATTTCAAACTGTGGTCAAACAATGGTCAAACTAATTATTCTAGAATATTAGTGTTACTAAATAATTTGTTCATTTATTTTGAATTTTGGTCAAATCTGGTCAAACTGTGGTCAAACTATGGGCAAACAATGGTCAAACTAATTATTCAAAATAACTATTGTTTTCTAAATAATTATTGTTTTTTAAAACAATAGTTTGAAACTCAAACAGTGAAATGTGTCACATCATGCTCAAGCAAAATTCCTGAGGGTTAATAGGATTGACATCTTACTATTGTCAGGGAAACAACAAGTGCAGACTTGGAAACAAGGGAGAATAGAACCCGGAAGTTAAGCATCCTCAGGCTGGGGGAGTGGGAGGATGGGTGACCGTTCGGGAAGTTAGATGATTTGGAATGATGTGGGTGATTAGAGATTAGAGGATAAATTGAGCAGTGATGAGGGGTGCTGATTAGAGATTACAGGTTAAAATAATTCAGAAATTTGAAAATAAAAATTATTCAAAAAAAATTCAAAAAAAAATTTCAAAAAAAATCATAAAATTTCCTTTAGTCCCGGTTGGTGTTACCAACCGGGACTAAAGGTGGAGCTCCACGTGGCCGCGGCCTTTAGTCCCGGTTCTGGATTGAACCGGGACTAAAGGGGGGAGGCATTAGTACCGACCCTTTAGTGTCGGTTCACCAACCGGGACTAAAGGCCCTTACCAACCGGGACAATAGGCCCTTTTTCTACTAGTGATATGCAGAGATGGTCTAAAACCCATTTAATATAAACCTTTTATAGAGATCAGAATGGTCCTACAAAAAGTATCATATGTGTACCATGCTTATTGCGCCGTAACCATGGATAATCTTCATCGTTTATCAGGATGCTTGGGTAAGCCTTGACTTTGAAGGGCGGAATTTCATGAAACTTTTCATACTCTTCAGACATGTCTGTCTTGCCCTCCACTCCCAGGATGTCCCTTTTTCCTGAAAGAACTATGTGGCGCTTTGGCTCATCGTATGATGTATTCGCTTCCTTATCTTTTCTTTTTGTCGGTCTGGTAGACATGTCCTTCACATAATAACATGTGCCACATCATTGGCTAGGACGAACGGTTCGTCAGTGTACCCAAGATTTTTCAGATCCACTGTTGTCATTCCGTACTGTGGGTCTACCTGTACCCTGCCTCCTGAAAGATTGACCCATTTTCACTTAAACAAAGGGACCTTAAAATCTACTCCGTAGTCAAGTTCCCATATGTCCACTATGTAACCATAATATGTGTCCTTTTCCCTCTCGGTTGCTGCATCAAAGCGGACACCGCTGTTTTGGTTGGTGCTCTTTTGATATTGGTCAATCGTGTAAAATATATTCCCATTTATCTCGTATCCTTTCCAAATCATTACGGTCGAAGATGGTCCCCTGGACAACATGTACAGCTCATCACAAACAGTGCTGTCACCTCTGAGACGTGTTTCCAACCAACTGCTGAAAGTCCTGATGTGTTCACATGTAATCCAGTCGTCGCACTGCTCCGGGTGTTTGGAGCGCAGACTGTTCTTGTGTTCATCGACATACGGGGTCACCAAGGTAGAGTTATGTCGAACTGTGTAGTGTGCTTGAGACCAAGAATATCCGTCCCTGCATATTATTGAGTACCTTCCAAGCGTGCCTTTTCTAGTCAGTCTCCCCTCATACCGCGATTTATTGCGACCTATCTTCTTAAGGCCAGTAATGAAGTCAACACAAAACCAGATGACATCCTCTGTTTGATGGCCCATGGAGATGCTTCCTTCTGGCCTAGCACGACTACGGACATATTTCTTTAGGACTCCCATGAACCTCTCAAAGGGGAACATATTGTGTAGAAATACAGGCCCCAGAATGACAATCTCGTCGAGTAGATGAACTAGGACGTGCGTCATGATATTATAGAAGGATGGTGGGAACACCAGCTCGAAACTGACAAGACATTGCGCCACATCACTCCTTAGCGCTGGTACGATTTCTGGATCGATCACCTTCTGAGGTATTGCATTGAGGAATCACTAGTAGAAAAGGGGGCAATGACCCAGGCCTGCTCGGCCCATTAGTCCCGGTTCTACCACGAACCAGGACCAATGGAGGTATTTGTCCCGGTTCGTGAGCCCAGGGGGGCGGCCGGGCCACGTGGGCCATTAGTCCCGGTTCGTCTGGCCCTTTTGGTCCCGGTTGATTGGACGAACCGGGACCAATGGGCCTCGCTCCTGGCCCACCATCATTGGTCCCGGTTGGTGGCATGAACTGGGACCAACGGCTTCCCTTTAGTATCGGTTCATGCCACGAACCGGGACCAATAGTGCTGCCTATATATACCCCCGCGTAAGAGTAGAGCACACTGGTCTGTTTTTTGTCTTAGCCGAGGGGAGAGGGCTTGTTGGTGCTCTAGCTCACCTCCTATGCACATAAGGTGTTCGATGGAATGCCCGAGCCACACTACTTAAGATTTCTCCTCTCCAAGCTCGACCTCCAAGCTCCATTTTCCTCAATATTTGTCTAGGTTTAGCGGTCCGTCACGCTCCGTCCCCGTCTTCACCGCCGTCGATCACCCGCACCGATCTCATCGCCGGTACCACCGTGGTGAGCCTCTTGTTCTTATCTTCTTTCTTAAAGGAAAAATATTCTCAAAAACCTGGTCCCGGTTCTCATCGCCGGCACCACCGTGGAACCCCGCTAAACATTTTCAAAATCTTCAAAAACCTAACAGAAGAAAAGTTTCGGGTTTTAAGATCTAGAGTGGAAAAAATCGAAAAAATTTCAAACTGTGGTCAAACAATGGTCAAACAATGGTCAAACTAATTATTCTAGAATATTAGTGTTACTAAATAATTTGTTCAGTTATTTTGAATTTTGGTCAAATCTGGTCAAACTGTGGTCAAACTATGGTCAAACAATGGTCAAACTAGTTATTCAAAATAACTATTGTTTTCTAAATAATTATTGTTTTTAAAACAATAGTTTGAAACTCAAACAGTGAAATGTGTCACTTCATGCTCAAGCATAATTCCTGAGGGTTAATAGGATTGACATCTTACTATTGTCACAAAAACAACAAGTGTAGACTTGGAAACGAGGGAGAATAGAACCCGGAAGTTAAGCGTGCTCAGGCTGGGGGAGTGGGAGGATGGGTGACCGTTCGGGAAGTTAGATGATTTGGAATGAGGAGGGTGATTAGAGATTAGAGGATAAACTGAGCAGTGATGAGGGGTGCTGATTAGAGATTAGAGGTTAAAATAATTCAGAAATTTGAAAATAAAAAATTATTCAAAAAAAATTCAAAAAAGTCATAAAATTTCCTTTAGTCTCGGTTGGTGTTACCAACCGGGACTAAAGGTGGAGCTCCACGTGGCCGCGGCCTTTAGTCCCGGTTCTGGATTGAACCGGGACTAAAGGGGGGAGGCATTAGTACCGACCCTTTAGTCCCGGTTCACCAACCGGGACTAAAGGCCCTTACCAACCGGGACAATAGGCCCTTTTTCTACTAGTGATATGCAGAGATGGTCTAAAACACATTTAATATAATCCTTTTATTGAGATCAGAATGGTCCTACGAAAAGTATCGTATGTGTACCATGCTTATTGCGCCGTAACCATGGATAATCTTCATCGTTTGTCAGGATGCTTGGGTCAGCCTTGACTTTGAAGGGAGGAATTTCATGAAACTTTTCTTACTCTTCACACATGTCTGTCTTGCCCTCTACTCCCAGGATGTCCCTTTTTCCTGAAAGAACTATGTGGCGCTTTGGCTCATCGTATGATGTATTCGCTTCCTTATCTTTTTTTCTCGGTCTGGTAGACATGTCCTTCACATAATAACCTGTGCCACATCATTGGCTAGGACGAAAGGTTCGTCAGTGTACCCAAGATTTTTCAGATCCACTGTTGTCATTCCGTACTGTGGGTCTACCTGTACCCCGCCTCCAGACAGATTGACCCATTTGCACTTAAACAAAGGGACCTTAAAATCTACTCCGTAGTCAAGTTCCCATATGTCCACTATGTAACCATAATATGTGTCCTTTCCCCTCTCGGTTGCTGCATCAAAGCGGACACCGCTGTTTTGGTTGGTGCTCTTTTGATCTTTGTCAATCGTGTAAAATGTATTCCCATTTATCTCGTATCCTTTCCAAATCATTACAGTCGAAGATGGTCCCCTGGACAACAAGTACAGCTCATCACAAACAGTGTTGTCACCTCTGAGACGTGTTTCCAGCCAACTGCTGAAAGTCCTGATGTGTTCACATGTAATCCAGTCGTCGCACTGCTCCGGGTGTTTGGAGCGCAGACTGTACGTGTGTTCATCGACATACGGGGTCACCAAGGTAGAGTTCTGTAGAACTGTGTAGTGTGCTTGAGACCAAGAATATCCGTCCCTGCATATTATTGAGTCCCTTCCAAGCGTGCCTTTTCCAGTCAGTCTCCCCTCATACCGCGATTTAGGGAGACCTATCTTCTTAAGGCCAGGAATGAAGTCATCACAAAACCCGATGACATCCTCTGTTTGATGGCTCATGGAGATGCTTCCTTCTGGCCTAGCGCGGTTACGGACATATTTCTTTAGGACTCCCATGAACCTCTCAAAGGGGAACATATTGTGTAGAAATACAGGCCCCAGAATGACAATCTCGTCGACTAGATGAACTAGGACGTGCGTCATGATATTGAAGAAGGATGGTGGGAACACCAGCTCGAAACTGACAAGACATTGTGCCACATCACTCCTTAGTGTTGGTACTATTTCTGGATCGATCACCTTCTGAGATATTGAATTGAGGAATCACTAGTAGAAAATGGGGCAATGACCCAGGCCTGCTCAGCCCATTAGTCCCGGTTCTGCCACGAACCGGGACCAATGGAGGTATTTGTCCCCGTTCTTGAGCCCAGGGGGCCGGCCGGGCCATGTGGGCCATTGGTCCCGGTTCGTCTGGCCCTTTTGGTCCCGGTTCGTCTGGCCCTTTTGGTCCCGGTTGGTGGGACGAACCGGGACAAATGGGCCTCGCTCCTAGCCCACCATCATTGGTCCCGGTTGGTGGCATGAACGGGGACCAATGACTTCCCTTTAGTCCCGGTTCATGCCACGAACCGGGACCAATAGTGCTGCCTATATATACCCCCGCGTAAGAGTAGAGCACACTGCTCTGTTTTTTGTCTTAGCCGAGGGGAGAGGGCTTGGTGGTGCTCTAGCTCACCTCCTATGCACACAAGGTGTGAGATGGAATGCCCGAGCCACACTACTTAAGCTTTCTCCTCTCCAAGCTCAACATCCAAGCTCCATTTTCCTCAATATTTTTCTAGGTTTAGCGGTCCGTCATGCTCCGTCCCCGTCTTCACCGCCGTCGATCACCCACGCCGATCTCATCGCCGGCACCACCGTGGTGAGCCTCTTGTTCTTATCTTCTTTCTGAAAGGAAAAATATTCTCAAAAACCTGGTCCCGGTTCTCATCGCCGGCACCACCGTGGAACCCCGTTAAACATTTTCAAAATCCTCAAAAACCTAACAAAAAAAGTTACGGGGCTTTTAATATCTAGAGTGGAAAAAATCGAAAAAAATTCAAACTGTGGTCACACAATGGTCAAACTAATTATTCTAGAATATTAGTGTTACTAAATAATTTTTCAGTTATTTTGAATTTTGGTCAAATCTGGTCAAACTGTGGTCAAACTATGGTCAAACAATGGTCAAACTAATTATTCAAAATAACTATTGTTTTCTAAATAATTATTGTTTTTTAACAATAGTTTGAAACTCAAACAGTGAAATGTGTCACTTCATGCTCAAGCCAAATTCCTGAGGGTTAATAGGATTGACATCTTACTATTGTCAGGAAAACAACAAGTGCAGACTTGGAAACGAGGGAGAATAGAACCCGGAAGTTAAGCGTGCTCAGGCTGGGGGAGTGGGAGGATGGGTGACCATTCGGGAAGTTAGATGATTTGGAATGATGAGGGTGATTAGAGATTAGAGGATAAATTGAGTAGTGATGAGGGGTGCTGATTAGATATTAGAGGTTAAAATAATTCAGAAATTTGAAAATAAAAAATTATTCAAAAAAATTCAAATTTTTTTGAAAAAAAATCATAAAATTACCTTTAGTCCCGGTTGGTAACACCAACCGGGACTAAAGGTGGAGATCCACGTGGCCGCGGCCTTAAGTCCTGGTTCCGGATTGAACCGGGATTAAAGGGGGGAGGCATTAGTACCGACCCTTTAGTCCCGGTTCACCAACCGGGACTAAAGGCCCTTACCAACCGGGACAATAGGCCCTTTTTCTACTAGTATATGCAGAGATGGTCTAAAAACACATTTAATATAATCCTTTTATAGAGATCAGAATGGTCCTACAAAAAGTATCGTATGTGTACCATGCTTATTGCGCCGTAACCATGGATAATCTTCATCGTTTATCAGGATGCTTGGGTCAGCCTTGACTTTGAAGGGAGGAATTTCATGAAACTTTTCATACTCTTCAGACATGTCTGTCTTGCCCTCCACTCCCAAGATGTCCCTTTTTCCTGAAAGAACTATGTGGCGCTTTGGCTCATCATATGATGTATTCGCTTCCTTATCTTTTCTTTTTCTCGGTCTGGTAGACATGTCCTGCACATAATAACCTGTGCCACATCATTGGCTAGGACGAACGGTTAGTCAGTACCCAAGATTTTTCAGATCCACTGTTGTCATTCCGTACTGTGGGTCTACCTGTACCCCGCCTCCTGACAGATTGACCAATTTGCACTTAAACTAAGGGACCTTAAAATCTACTCCGTAGTGAAGTTCCCATATGTCCACTATGTAACCATAATATGCGTCCTTTCCCCTCTCGGTTGCTGCATCAAAGCGGACACCGCTGTTTTCGTTGGTGCTCTTTTGATCTTGGTCAATCGTGTAAAATGTATTCCCATTTATCTCGTATCCTTTCCAAATCATTACAGTCGAAGATGGTCCCCTGGACAACAAGTACAGCTCATCACAAACAATGCTGTCACCTATGAGATGTGTTTCCTACCAACTGCTGAAAGTCCTGGTGTGTTCACATGTAATCCAATCGTCACACTGCTCCGGGTGTTTGGAGCGCAGACTGTTCTTGTGTTCATCGACATACGGGGTCACCAAGGTAGAGTTAGGTAGAACTGTGTAGTGTGCTTGAGACCAAGAATATACGTCCCTGCATATTATTGAGTCCCTTCCAAGCATGCCTTTTCCAGCCAGTCTCCCCTCATACAGCGATTTAGGGAGACCTATCTTATTAAGGCCAGGAATGAAGTCAACACAAAATCCGATGACATCCTCTGTTTGATGGCCCATGGAGATGCTTCCTTCTGGCCTAGCGCGGTTACGACATATTTCTTTATGACTCCCATGAACCTCTCCAAGGGGAACATATTGTGTAGAAATACAGGCCCCAGAATGACAATCTCGTCGACTAGATGAACTAGGACGTGTGTCATGATATTGAAGAAGGATGGTGGGAACACCAGCTCGAAACTGACAAGACATTGCGCCACATCACTCCTTAGCGTTGGTACGATTTCTGGATCGATCACCTTCTGAGATATTGCATTGAGAAATCACTAGTAGTAAAGGGGTCAATGAGCCAGGCCTGCTCAGCCCATTAGTCCCGGTTCTACCCCGAACCAGGACCAATGGAGGTATTTGTCCCGGTTCGGGAGCCCAGGGGGCCGGCCGGGCCACGTGGGCCATTGGTCCCGGTTCGTCTGGCCCTTTTGGTCCCGGTTGGTGGGACGAACCGGGACCAATGGGCCTTGCTCCTGGCCCACCATCATTGGTCCCTGTTGGTGGCATGAACTGGGACCAATGGCTTCCCTTTAGTCCCGGTTCATGCCACGAACCGGGACCAATAGTGTTGCCTATATATACCCCCCACGTTGTTGGGGAACGTTACAGAAAATTAAAATTTTTCCTACGGTTTCACCAAGATCCATCTATGAGTTCATCTATGCAACGAGTCATGGGAGAGAGATTGCATCTACATACCACTTGTAGATCGCTTGCAGAAGCGTTCACTAGAACGTGGATGATGGAGTCGTACTCCCCGTGATCCAAATCACCGATGACCGAGTGCCGAACGGACGGCACCTCCGCGTTCAACACACGTATGGGACGGGAGACGTCTCCTCCTTGATCCAGCAAGGGGGAAGGAGAGGTTGATGATGATGGCTCCAGCAACAGCACAAAGGCGTGGTGGTGGTGGAGCAGCAGCACTCCGGCAGGGCTTCGCCAAGCACGTGACGGAGGAGGAAGAGGTGTAGCAGGGGGAGGGAGGCGCCAGAGTTTCAGGGTGCGGCTGCCCCCTCCCCCCTCCCTTTATATAGGCCCCCAGGGGGGCGCCGGCCCTTGGGGATCTCATCTCCCAAGGGGGGCGGCGGCCAAGGTGGGTGGAGTGCCCCCCAAGGCAAGTGGGCCCCCCCCCCCACCCTAGGGTTTCAACCCTAGGCGCAGGGGGTGGGCCAAGGGGGGCGCACCAGCCCACTATGGGCTGGTTCCCCTCCCCACTTCAGCCCATGGGGCCCTCCGGGATGGGTGGCCCCACCCAGTGGACCCCCGGGACCCTTCCGGTGGTCCCGGTACAATACCGGGTGACCCCGAAACTTTCCCGATGGCCGAAATACCACTTCCTATATATAATTCTTTACCTCCGGACCATTCCGAAACTCCTCGTGACGTCCGGGATCTCATCCGGGACTCCGGACAACATTCGGTATACTGCATACTCATATTCATACAACCCTAGCGTCACCGAACCTTAAGTGTGTAGACCCTACGGGTTCGGGAGACACGTAGACTTGACCGTGACGGCTCTCGGGCAATAACCAACAGCGGGATCTGGATACCCATGTTGGCTCCCACATGCTCCTCGATGATCTCATCGGAAGAACCACGATGTCGAGGATTCAAACAACCCCGTATACAATTCCCTTTGTCAATCGGTATGTTACTTGCCCAAGATTCGATCGTCGGTATCCCAATACCTCGTTCAATCTCGTTACCGGCAAGTCACTTTACTCGTACCGTAATGCATGATCCCGTGACCAGACACTTGGTCACTTTGAGCTCATTATGATGATGCACTACCGAGTGGGCCCAGTGATACCTCTCCGTAACACGGAGTGACAAATCCCAGTCTCGATCTGTGTCAACCCAACAGACACTTTCGGAGATACCTGTAGTGTACCTTTATAGTCACCCAGTTACGTTGTGACGTTTGGTACACCCAAAGCACTCTTACGGTATCCGGGAGTTACACGATCTCATGGTCTAAGGAAGAGATACTTGACATTGGAAAAGCTCTAGCAAACGAACTACACGATCTTGTGCTATGCTTATGATTGGGTCTTGTCCATCACATCATTCTCCTAATGATGTGACCCCGTTATCATTGACATCCAATGTCCATAGTCAGGAAACCATGACTATCTATTGATCAACGAGCTAGTCAACTAGAGGCTCACTAGGGACATATTGTGGTCTATTTATTCACACGTGTATTACGATTTCCGGATAATACAATTATAGCATGAATAAAAGACAATTATCATGAACAAGGAAATATAATAATAATCCTTTTATTATTGCCTCTAGGGCATATTTCCAACAGTCTCCCACTTGCACTAGAGTCAATAATCTAGTTACATTGTGATGAATCGAACACCCATAGAGTTCTGGTGTTGATCATGTTTTGCCTGCGGAAGAGGTTTAGTCAACGGATCTGCGACATTCAGATCCATATGCACTTTGCAAATTTCTATGTCTCCATCTTGAACATTTTCACGGATGGAGTTGAAGCGACGCTTGATGTGCCTGGTCTTCTTGTGAAACCTGGGCTCCTTGGCAAGTGCAATAGCTCCAGTGTTGTCACAGAAGAGTTTGATCGGCCCCGACGCATTGGGTACGACTCCTAGGTCGGTGATGAACTCCTTCACCCAAATTGCTTCATGCGCTGCCTCCGAGGCTTCCATGTACTCCGCTTCACATGTAGATCCCGCCACGATGCTCTGCTTGCAGCTGCACCAGCTTACTGCTCCACCATTCAACATATACACGTATCCGGTTTGTGACTTAGAGTCATCCAGATCTGTGTCGAAGCGAGCGTCAACGTAACCCTTTACGACGAGCTCTTCATCACCTCCATAAACGAGAAACATGTCCTTTGTCCTTTTCAGGTACTTCAGGATATTCTTGACCGCTGTCCAGTGTTCCTTGCCGGGATTACTTTGGTACCTTCCTACCAAACTTACGGCAAGGTTTACATCAGGTCTGGTACACAGCATGCCATACATAATAGATCCTATGGCCGAGGCATAGGGGATGACGCCCATCTCTTCTTTATCTTTTGCCGTGGTCGGGCATTGAGCCGAGCTCAATCTCACACCTTGCAGTACAGGCAAGAACCCTTTCTTGGACTGATCCATTTTGAACTTCTTCAAAATCTTATCAAGGTATGTGCTTTGTAAAAGACCTATGAGGCGTCTCAGTCTATCTCTATAGATCTTAATGCCTAATATATAAGCAGCTTCTCCAAGGTCCTTCATTGAAAAACTTTTATTCAAGTAGGCCTTAATGCCGTCCAAGAGTTCTGTATCATTTCCCATTAAAAGTATGTCATCTACATATAATATGAGAAATGCTATAGAGCTCCCACTCACTTTCTTGTAAACGCAGGCTTCTCCATAAGTCTGTATAAACCCAAACGCTTTGATCATCTCATCAAAGTGAATGTTCCAACTCCGAGATGCTTGCACCAGCCCATAAATGGATCGCTGGAGCTTGCATACTTTGTTAGCATTCTTAGGATCGACAAAACCTTCCGGCTGCATCATATACAGCTCTTCCTTAAGATAACCGTTAAGGAACGCTGTTTTGACGTCCATCTACCATATCTCATAATCATAGTACGCGGCAATTGCTAACATGATTCGGACGGACTTAAGCTTCGCTACGGGAGAGAAAGTCTCATCGTAGTCAATCCCTTGAACTTGCCGATAACCCTTAGCGACAAGTCGAGCTTTATAGATGGTTACATTACCATCCGCGTCCGTCTTCTTCTTAAAGATCCATTTGTTTTCTATCGCTCGCCGATCATCCGGCAAGTCTGTCAAAGTCCATACTTTGTTTTCATCCATGGATCCTATCTCGGATTGCATGGATTCAAGCCATTTGTTGGAATCCGGGCCCGCCATCGCTTCTTCATAGTTCGAAGGTTCACCGTTGTCTAACAACATGATTTCCAGGACAGGGTTGTCGTACCACTCTGGTGCGGAATGTGTCCTTGTGGACCTACGAAGTTCAGTAGCAACTTGATCCGAAGTACCTTGATCATCATCATTATTTTCCTCTTCTGTTGGTGTAGGCATCATAGGAACATTTTCCTGAGCTGCACTACTATCCCGTTCAAGAGGTAGTACTTCATCGAGTTCTACTTTCCTCCCACTTACTTCTTTCGAGAGAAACTCTTTTTCCAGAAAGGATCCGTTCTTGGCAACAAAGATCTTGCCCTCGGATCTTAAGTAGAAGGTATACCCAATGGTTTCCTTAGGGTATCCTATGAAGATGCATTTTTCCGACTTGGGTTCGAGCTTTTCAGGTTGAAGTTTCTTGACATAAGCATCGCATCCCCAAACTTTTAGAAACGAGAGCTTATGTTTCTTCCCAAACCATAATTCATACGGTGTCATCTCAACGGATTTAGACGGTGCCCTATTTAAAGTGAACGTAGCTGTCTCTAGAGCGTATCCCCAAAATTATAGCGGTAAATCGGTAAGAGACATCATAGACCGCACCATATTCAATAGAGTGCGATTACGACGTTTGGACACACCGTTACACTGAGGTGTTCCAGGCGACGTGAGTGGTGAAACGATTCCACATTTCCTTAAGTGTGTACCAAATTCGTGACTTAAGTATTCTCCTCCACGATCTGATCGTAGGAATTTTATCTTTCGGTCACGTTGATTCTCTACCTCATTCTGAAATTCCTTGAACTTTTCAAAGGTCTCAGACTTGTGTTTCATTAAGTAGACATACCCATATCTACTCAAGTCATCAGTGAGAGTGAGAACATAACGATATCCTCCGCGAGCCTCAACGCTCATTGGACCGCACACATCGGTATGTATGATTTCCAACAAGTTGGTTGCTCGCTCCATTGTTCCGGAGAACGGAGTCTTGGTCATCTTGCCCATGAGGCATGGTTCGCATGTGTCAAATGATTCATAATCGAGAGACTCCAAAAGTCCATCAGCATGGAGCT
>LR880970.1:844164516-844204295 GCA_904067115.1 Aegilops sharonensis
TAAAGTAAAGTAATTTACATGGCGTTCTTCAATGACACGCAGGTCATACAAAAATAAAGACAACTCCTATGGCTCCTGCCGGTTGTCATACTCATCGACATGCAAGTCGTGATTCCTATTACAAGAACATGATCTCATACATCACAATATGTCATTCATCATTCATCACAACTTCTGGCCATATCACATCACATGACAATTGCTGCAAAAACAAGTTAGACGCCCTCTAATTGTTGTTGCATCTTTTACGTGGCTGCAATTGGGTTCTAGCAAGAATGTTTTCTTACCTACGAATAACCACAACGTGATTTTGTCAACTTCTATTTACCCTTCATAAGGACCCTTTTCATCGAATCCGCTCCAACTAAAGTGGGAGAGACAGACACCCGCCAGCCACCTTATGCAAGTAGTGCATGTCAGTCGGTGGAACCGGTCTCACGTAAGCGTACGTGTAAGGTTGGTCCGGGCCGCTTCATCCCACAATACCACTGAAGCAAGATAAGACTAGTAGCGGCAAGCAAGTTGACAAGATCTACGCCCACAACAAAATTGTGTTCTACTCGTGCAATAGAGAACTACGCATAGACCTACCTCATGATACCACTGTTGGGGAACGTTACAGAAAACTAAAATTTTTCCTACGGTTTCACCAAGATCCATCTATGAGTTCATCTATGCAACGAGTCATGGGAGAGAGATTGCATCTACATACCACTTGTAGATCGCGTGCGGAAGCCTTCACTAGAACGTGGATGATGGAGTCGTACTCGCCGTGATCCAAATCACCGATGACCGAGTGCTGAACGGACGGCACCTCCGCGTTCAACACACGTATGGGACGGGAGACGTCTCCTCCTTCTTGATCCAGCAAGGGGGAAGGAGAGGTTGATGATGATGGCTCCAACAGCAGCACAACGGCGTGGTGGTGGTGGAGCAGCAGCACTCCGGCAGGGCTTCGCCAAGCACGTGACGGAGGAGGAAGAGGTGTAGCAGGGGGAGGGAGGCGCCAGAGTTTCAGGGTGCGGCTGCCCCCTCCCCCTCCCTTTATATAGGCCCCCAGGGGGGCGGCGGCTAAGGGGGGTGGAGTGCCCCCCAAGGCAAGTGGGGCGCCCCCCCCACCCTAGGGTTTCAACCCTAGGCGCAGGGGGTGGGCCAAGGGGGGCGCACCAGCCCACTATGGGCTGGTTCCCCTCCCCACTTCAACCCATGGGGCCCTCCGGGATGGATGGCCCCACCCAGTGGACCCCCGGGACCCTTCCGGTGGTCCCGGTACAATACCGGGTGACCCCGAAACTTTCCCGATGGCCGAAATACCACTACCTATATATAATTCTTTACCTCCGGACCATTCCGAAACTCCTCGAGACGTCCGGGATCTCATCCGGGACTCCGAACAACATTCGGTATACTACATACTCATATTCATACAACCCTTGCGTCACCGAACCTTAAGTTTGTAGACCCTACGGGTTCGGGAGACACGTAGACATGACCGAGACGGCTCTCGGGTAATAACCAACAGCGGGATCTGGATACCCATGTTGGCTCCCACATGCTCCTCGATGATCTCATCGGATGAACCACGATGTCGAGGATTCAAACAACCCCGTATACAATTCCCTTTGTCAACCGGTATGTTACTTGCCCGAGATTCGATCGTCGGTATCCCAATACCTCGTTCAATCTCGTTACTGGCAAGTCACTTTACTCGTACCGTAATGCATGATCCCGTGACCAGACACTTGGTCACTTTGAGCTCATTATGATGATGCACTACCGAGTGGGCCCAGTGATACCTCTCCGTAACACGGAGTGACAAATCCCAGTCTTGATCCGTGTCAACCCAACAGACACTTTTGGAGATACCTGTAGTGTACCTTTATAGTCACCCAGTTACGTTGTGACGTTTGGTACACCCAAAGCACTCTTACGGTATCCGGGAGTTACACGATCTCATGGTCTAAGGAAGAGATACTTGACATTGGAAAAGCTCTAGCAGACGAACTACACGATCTTGTGCTATGCTTATGATTGGGTCTTGTCCATCACATCATTCTCCTAATGATGTGATCCCGTTATCATTGACATCCAATGTCCATAGTCAGGAAACCATGACTATCTATTGATCAACGAGCTAGTCAACTAGAGGCTCACTAGGGACATATTGTGGTCTATTTATTCACACATGTATTACGATTTCCGGATAATACAATTATAGCATGAATAAAAGACAATTATCATGAACAAGGAAATATAATAATAATCCTTTTATTATTGCCTCTAGGGCATATTTCCAACACGCGTAAGAGTAGAGCACACTGCTCTGTTTTTTGTCTTAGCCGAGGGGAGAGGGCTTGGTGGTGCTCTAGCTCACCTCCTATGCACACAAGGTGTTCGATGGAATGCCCGAGCCACACTAATTAAGCTTTCTCCTCTCCAAGCTCGACCTCCAAGCTCCATTTTCCTCAATATTTGTCTAGGTTTAGCGGTCCGTCACGCTCCGTCCCCGTCTTCACCGCCGTCGATCACCCGCGCCGATCTCATTGCCGGCACCACAGTGGTGAGCCTGTTGTTCTTATCTTCTTTCTGAAAGGAAAAATATTCTCAAAAACCCGGTCCCGGTTCTCATCGCCGGCACCACCGTGGAACCCCGTTAAACATTTTCAAAATCCTCAAAAACCTAACAGAAAAAAAGTTACGGGGCTTTTAAGATCTAGAGTGGAAAAATTCGAAAAATTTCAAACTGTGGTCAAACAATGGTCAAACTAATTATTCTAGAATATTAGTGTTACTAAAGAATTTGTTCAGTTATTTTGAATTTTGGACAACTATGGTCAAACAATGGTCAAACTGCGGTCAAACTGTGGTCAAACAATGGTCAAACAATGGTCAAACTAATTATTCAAAATAACTCAGTCCGGCCACATCACTCCTTAGCGTTGGTACAATTTCTGGATCGATCACCTTCTGAGATATTGCATTGAGGAATCACTAGTAGAAAAGGGGGCAATGACCTAGGCCTGCTCAGCCCATTAGTCCCGGTTCTGCCACGAACCAGGACCAATGGAGGTATTTGTCCCGGTTCGTGAGCCCAGGGGGCCGTCCGGGCCACGTGGGCCATTGGTCCCGGTTCGTCTGGCCCTTTTGGTCCCGGTTGGTGGGACGAACCGGGACGAATGGTCCTCGCTCCTGGCCCACCATCATTTGTCCCGGTTGGTGGCATGAACTGGGACCAATGGATTCCCTTTAGTATCGGTTCATGCCACGAACCGGGACCAATTGTGCTGCCTATATATACCCCCAGCGTAAGAGTAGAGCACACTGCTCTGTTTTTTGTCTTAGCCGAGGGGAGAGGGCTTGGTGGTGCTCTAGCTCACCTCCTATGCACACAAGGTGTTCGATGGAATGCCCGAGCCACACTACTTAAGCTTTCTCCTCTCCAAGCTCGACCTCCAAGCTCCATTTTCCTCAATATTTATCTAGGTTTAGCGGTCCTTCACGCTCCATCCCCGTCTTCACCGCCGTCGATCACCCGCGCCGATCTCATCGCCGGCACCACCGTGGTGAGCCTCTTGTTCTTATCTTCTTTCTGAAAGGAAAAATATTCTCAAAAACCTGGTCCCGATTCTCATCGCCGGCACCACCGTGGAACCCCGTTAAACATTTTCAAAATCCTCAAAAACCTAACAGAAAAAAAGTTACGGGGCTTTTAAGATCTAGAGTGGAAAAAATCGAAAAAAATTCAAACTATGGTCAAACAATGGTCAAACTAATTATTCTAGAATATTAGTGCTACTAAATAATTTGTTCAGTTATTTTGAATTTTGGTCAAATCTGGTCAAACTGTGGTCAAACTATGGTCAAACTAATGATTCAAAATAACCATTGTTTTCTAAATAATTTTTTTAAAACAATAGTTTGAAACTCAAACAGTGAAATGTGTCACTTCATGCTCAAGCAAAATTCCAGAGAGTTAATAGGATTGACATCTTACTATTGTCAGGAAAACAACAAGTGCAGACTTGGAAACGAGGGAGAATGGAACCCGGAAGTTAAGCGTGCTCAGGCTGGGGGAGTGGGAGGATGGGTGACCATTCGGGAAGTCAGATGATTTGGAATGATGAGGGTGATTAGAGATCAGAGGATAAATTGAGCAGTGATGAGGGGTGCTGATTAGAGATTAGAGGTTAAAATAATTCAGAAATTTGAAAATAAAAAATTATTCAAAAAAAATTCAAAAAAAATCATAAAATTTCCTTTAGTCCCGCTTGGTGTTACCAACCGGGACTAAAGGTGGAGCTCCACGTGCCCGCGGCCTTTAGTCTTGGTTCTGGATTGAACCGGGACTAAAGGGGGGAGACATTAGATACCGACCCTTTAGTCCCGGTTCATCAACCGGGACTAAAGGCCCTTACCAACCGGGACAATAGGCCCTTTTTCTACTAGTGATATGCAGAGATGGTCTAAAACACATTTAATATAATCCTTTTCTAGAGATCAGAATGGTCCTACAAAAAGTATCGTATGTGTACCATGCTTATAGCGCCGTAACCATGGATAATCTTCATCGTTTATCAGGATGCTTGGGTCAGCCTTGACTTTGAAGGGAGGAATTTCATGAAACTTTTCATACTCTTCAGACATGTCTGTCTTGCCCTCCACTCCCAGGATGTCCCTTTTTCCTGAAAGAACTATGTGCCGCTTTGGCTCATCGTATGGTGTATTCGCTTCCTTATCTTTTCTTTTTCTCGGTCTGGTAGACATGTCCTTCGCATAATAACCTGTGCCACATCATTGGCTAGGACGAACGGTTTTTCAGTGTACCCAAGATTTTTCAGATCCATTGTTGTCATTCCGTACTGTGGGTCTACCTGTACCCCGCCTCCTGACAGATTGACCCATTTGCATTTAAACAAAGGGACCTTAAAATATACTCCGTACTCAAGTTCCCATATGTCCACTATGTAACCGTAATATGTGTCCTTTCCCCTCTCGGTTGCTGCATCAAAGCGGACATCGCTGTTTTGGTCGGTGCTCTTTTGATCTTGGTCAATCGTGTAAAATGTATTCCCATTTATCTCGTATCCTTTCCAAATCATTACAGTCGAAGATGGTCCCCTGGACAACAAGTAGAGATCATCACGAACAGTGCTGTCACCTCTGAGACGTGTTTCCAACCAACTGCTGAAAGTCCTGATGTGTTCACATGTAATCCAGTCGTCGCACTGCTCCGAGTGTTTGGAGCGCAGACTGTTCTTGTGTTCATCGACATACGGGGTCACCAAGGTAGAGTTCTGTAGAACTGTGTAGTGTGCTTGAGACCAAGAATATCCGTCCCTGCATATTATTGAGTCCCTTCTAAGCGTGCCTTTTCCAGTCAGTCTCCCCTCATACCGCGATTTAGGGAGACCTATCTTCTTAAGGCCAGGAATGAAGTCAACAAAAAACCCGATGACATCCTCTGTTTGATGGCCCATGGAGATGCTTCCTTCTGGCCTAGCGCGGTTACGGACAAATTTCTTTAGGACTCCCATGAACCTCTCAAAGGGGAACATCTTGTGTAGAAATACAGGCCCCAGAATGACAATCTCGTCGACTAGATGAACTAGGACGTCCGTCATGATATTGAAGAAGGATGGTGGGAACACCAGCTCGAAACTGACAAGACATTGCGCCACATCACTCCTTAGCGTTGGTACGATTTCTAGATCGATCACCTTCTGAGATATTGCATTGAGGAATCACTAGTAGAAAAGGGGGCAATGACCCAGGCCTGCTCAGCCCATTAGTCCCGGTTCTGCCACGAACCGGTTCTGCCACACATTTAACCCGGAAGTTAAGCATGCTCAGGCTGGGGGAGTGGGAGGATGGGTGACCGTTCGGGAAGTTAGATGATTTAGAATGATGAGGGTGATTAGAGATTAGAGGATAAATTGAGTAGTGATGAGGGGTGCTGATTAGAGATTAGAGTTTTAAACATTTCAGAAATTTGAAAATAAAAAATTATTAAAAAAATTCAAAAAAAATCATAAAATTTCCTTTAGTCCCGGTTGGTGTTACCAACCAGGACTAAAGGTGGAGCTCCATGTGGCCGCGGCCTTTAGTCCCGGTTCTGGATTGAACCGGGACTAAAGGGGGGAGGCATTAGTACCGACCCTTTAGTCCCGGTTCACCAACCGAAACTAAAGGCCCTTAGCAACCGGGATAATAGGCCCTTTTTCTACTAGTGATATGCAGAGATGGTCTAAAACACATTTAATATAATCCTTTTATAAAGATGAGAATGGTCCTACAAAAAGTATCGTATGTGTACCATGCTTCTTAACGTACTACTGGTATGAATTTCTGCTAGACCTCAATGTGTCTCTCTACCGAGGCCCGGCACAATTTGGATGCTGTTGGGCCGTGCTGATGGATATTTCAGCGGACACGTCAATTATCTCTCTTATTTCGGGATACGATGTTTCTTATCATTCATGTTATGTCTCAGTGGACAAAAAGAATAGTGAAAAAACAATATCCGTTTGCCAATGGCATAGATTATTCTGGAGTTTCCAAGAGTAGACATATTTGTATAACTGGAAGAAAATTTTGGCGGCCGCACCAAAATTTCCATATCATATCTGCCCATGAACTCACGTAGATCCAACGTAGCTTCTTTTAGATTTAAATCGGAAAATTTCCCATGCGTTGCAACGGGAAAAAATAACTCGCACGCTCTCATTTTTTTATAGTATAAGATGTGTGATTTTCCTTTGCGAGAAAACTTCCAATCTATTCATCTTCAATCATGGCAATACAACGAACACCAGAAACAATAAAAATTACATCCAGGCCCGTAAACCACCTAGCGACGACTACAAGCATCCAAGCGAGCCGAAGGCGCGCCGCCGTCATCGCCCCTCCCTCGTTGGAGCGGAGAAAAACTTGTTGTAGTAGACAGTCGGAAACTCATCGTGGTAAGGCCAGCGCAGCAGAACAACAACGGCCGCCGATGAAGAGTGGCGTAGGTCGGAAGGATCCAACGTGAAGAAACACAAACGTAGATGAACTACGACCAAATCTGAGCAAATCCACCAAGGATAGATCTGACGGAGACACACCTCACACGTCCACCGATGATGCTAGACACACCACTGAAACGGGGGCTATGTCGGGAAGACCTTATTCCATCTTCAGGGAGCCGCCGCCGTCTCGTCTTCCTGAGCAGGACACAGACCCTAACAAAACATGAAGAAACATCTAAAAACGATCCACCGCGCCGGCATGGCCATAAGACCACCGGAGACGAGGCGGACTGGCGGCGGCGCCAACAGGAGGCAAAGGAACCGTATAAGATGTGTGATTCATTAGACCAATTTGTAATCCCCGGATAAATGGCTTACATTTCTGACTAATGTCTGTGTGGTTTCTCGATCTTTGATCTTTTTGTGTTTTGATCTTTTTTATCATGCCTCGGGGAGATAGCACATATGCCTGTGCGTTGCAAGGAGATATTTTTGTCATATATTAAAACTTAATGAGAATTATATGTGCAAAATGCATTAGCAGTTCATGGGAATTTAATCTATGAGGAATAGCTTATAGAGTATATACACTTAGGTGTCTATCCTCCTGCAAAATCAATTCTAAAATTCTACTGCTTGTGGACTTTCAAGCATATAGTTGTACTTTTTGGGCACAAAATAAGGGTCATTTTTTGTACTAAAATCCGCATTTATTGATGTGCCTTAAAAAAAATCTGAATGTTGAAATCCTATCCTGCTGCTTCAATTTTTAAATGATGAAATCTAAGGAGACTAATTATTTTTTAGGTGGCCACATCAAATTTTATTTTCTCAATGTGAGTTATTGTTTTCTAAAGGGAGTCTGGTTTTCTAGATCTTCCTTGGTCATTATACCCGAAATATGGCTATGTTTGTGGCAAAAACAAAAAGATACTCAAAATGTGTGGGTCATTTTCATGTAGAGCATGCAAGTTTGAATGTGACCCCATATTCAAATATATTGTTAATTTTCTCATCCTGAGCATGCATGTTTACATGTTCCCAGCAAATTTGTAAGTGACCTGTACAACTAGGTAAATCAGCAAGCGTGCCTTTTTTTCGCGAATACGCAAAGCTTGCGTATCATTCATTGATAGGGAGAAAAGTTTTCGTACAGCATGGGAAAATACGGGGTGCTAGGCAGAAGCGTGCTCAACTATCGGCGCTAGGCCTAGCACGAGCATGATGGAGATTGGGTGTGGTCAGCCCCAACGAGAACTAGACCCTCCTACAGCAAGATGGTGGCTAAGCCCTTGGCTCCGGCCTTGGCCCATAGGTGAGCCTCCTCCTGGATGTCATGGAAAAGCTTTGGTGTGAAGGGTGCGGCGCCGTCGAAAACGCAGGAGTTGCGATGCTTCCATATGGACCAGCTGATCAGGAGGATGAGCGAGGAGATGCCTTTTCTATGAGCCGCTGGCGTGGCCAGAGTGGTAGCATGCCACCAGTTCAGGAAAGAGTCGGATGGCGCAGGCGCGTTGGCTCGGGGGTAGCACCAGCTGAAGCAGTCTTGCCAAACCTGCCGCGAGAAAGGGCAGCCCACGAGCAAGTGCTCCATGGACTCGCCGGCCTAGTCACACAGAAGGCACGAGGCTTGGTGAGGCAGGCCATGTCGCGCGAGGCGAGCGGCGGTCCATCACCTGTCTTGAAGTGCCAGCCAGGTGAAGAACTTGATCCGGAGGGGTGCCCAGCTACGCCAAGTAAGCTCCCAGTGCGGCGCACGGACGGACCCAGCGAATAGAGCGGAGTAGCACGAAGCCGCAAAGTACGCACCATTCTCAAACCAGCGCCAATGAAGGCGGTCTGGCTGGTCAGTGAAGTTGACGACGGTGCTATGAAGGCGTCGCCAGAGGTCGATGTACTCCACCATGGCAAGAGGAGTCAAGGCCCCCTGGATGTCTCTTACCCAGGCGCGTTGACGAATTCCCTCGGCCACGCAGCAGGATTTGCGGCGGTGGCGAGGAACAAAGGAGGCGATGGTCGGCGCGAGATCCAGGATGGAATGTCCATCAAGCCAACAATCGGCCCAAAAGCGACAAGCTTGCCCGTCTCCAATGCGCCAGAAGGTGGGTGCCCGGAAGATTGCGCGGGCTTCCGCATCGTCCGACAGCTGTAGGTGCGTCCAGGGGCGGGAACGATCTGTGCGCTGCAGCCAGAGCCACCGCGTGCGCAGCGCCAGCCCGAACCTGCGCAAGTCCAGGATCCCGAGGCCACCATACTCTAGCGGGCAACAAACTCGCTGCCAATTGACCAAGAAGTGGCCATCGTTGGCGTCCCGTCGGCCGTGCTAGAGGAAATCTCGGATTATGCGATTGATGCGCTTGAGGACGGGTTAGCAGATCACCAAGGCCATGAGGAGGTGTATTGGCATTGCGGAGAGCATGTGCTTGACCAGGGCTAGATGTTCACCCCGAGAGACCATGGAAGCACGCCAAGTGGAAAGCTTCGTGACCATGCGATCCACCCGTGGTTGCAGGGCCGAGGCTGGCACCTTGCGCACCGAGAGAGACATCCCAAGGTAAGGGATGGGGAAGTGCTTGATAGGACACGCCAGGATGGCAGAGATGGTTGAGACCTCGTCGTCGGTGCAGTTGATGGGTGTGGCGGAGCACTTGGCGAAGTTAGTGTGCAGGCCGGACGCGTGCCCGAAGACACGCAGGACGGAGCGCACCGAGGAAAGCTCGGACGTGGTCGGGTGGCAGAAGATGGCAACATCGTCGGCGTAGAGCGAGACGCTGGGCGCAGTGTGGCGGGTGGTGAGCTGCCGAAGGATGCCCTCCGCCATGGCGTGGAGCATGAGCGAATTGAGGGCGTCGATCACCATGGTGAAGAGCATAGGCGACACCGGGTCCCCTTGGCGAAGCCCCTTCGCGTGGATGATTGCAGGGCCCGGGTTTCCATTGATGAGAACGCGAGTGGAGGCAGTGGAAAGGAGGATGGAAATCCACTCACACCACCTCCTGCCGAATCCCAGGTGCCGCAATACCTCGAGCAGGAATGGCCAAGAAACGGCGTCGAAAGCCGGGGCGATATCCAGTTTGAGCAGGACGAGGTTGGTCTTGGAACGGTGCAGGTGACGAGCTGTTTGCTGGACGAGCATGAAATTATCGTGGATGCAGCGGCCTGCAATGAATGCGCTTTGGCTCGAGGAGACCAGCTCGTTGAGCCGTGGTGCCAAGCGGAGAGAGAGGACTTTAGCCACCAGCTTAGCCATGAGATGAATCAGGCTGATGGGTCTATAGTCGCCAAGAGCAACAGCGTCGGCTCGCTTAGGGAGAAGCGTGATGAACGCCTCGTTGAGGCACTGAAAACCTCGCCCGTTCAAGTGGTAAATCTTGGCGAAGGCGTCCATGATGTCGCTCTTGATCACATCCCAGCTACAGCGTAGGAACTCGGGGAGAAGCCGTCGGGGCCCGAAGACTTGCCAGTGGGCAGCTGCTTGACGACGCCCCATACCTCCTTTTCCGTGAAAGGCATCTCGAGGGATGAGAGGTCGTAGGATCTCTGATCGATCCTGCCCAATTCAAGCGTGTAATCGCGCGAGTCCGCGGAGCCAAGGACCGCCGAGAAGTGTTGGAAGGCGGCCTCCACCATGGCCGCATCGGAGGAGATCATGGCGTCGCCATGGCACAGGGAGACAATGCGGGTGCGTTGCTTGCGATGGGAAGCCTGGATGCGCAGGAAAGCAGTGGACTCCTCCCCGTCCTGGAGCCAAGCAAGTCTGACCCGTTGGCGCAGGATGGAGCGTTCGAGCGAGGCCAGTCCCAGGTATGCCTGCTTGAGTCAACGGCGCAACCACGTTTCGGCGCAGGAGAGAGGCCGCAAGTCTTGGGCCGAGTCGAAGTGGGCAATGAGTTCACGCGCCACGAGGAGTTGTAGGGAGATGTTGCCGATGGATCTAGCACTCCAACTCTGGAGGCGGCGCGTGGTGAAGCGAAGGCGCACGAAAATCCGACGAAACGGATCAGGGTCGGGGCTGACGGCGCTCCAAGCCTCGGAGACCACCTGCGCGAAGCCTGGCATTTTTGGCCAAAATTTCTCAAAGTGGAAGCGGCGTACACCCGGAGATCGCGGGGCGCAGTCCACCATGAGCGGGCAATGATCGGATGCCGCAGACGATAGGCAGCGTAGCAGGCAGTTTAGGTGGGCCGATTCCCACGTAGAAGTGCATAGCGCTCTATCGATGCGCACCAAGGTGGGGGAGTCCCACTCGTTGGACCATGTGTAGCGCCTGCCGTGTAGGTACATATCTCGCAGCTCAAGATCAGCCATGAAACGACGGAAGCGCCTAATGAGGCGCATGTTAAGCCTCGAGTTGCTCTTGTATGCCGCGGCCGCGATCATGTTGAAGTCGTCGGCAATGATCCACGGTCCAACGCAAAGGTCGCGCATGTCTTGCAGATCTTGCAGGAAAAGCATCTTGTCAGAGTCCGCCTGCGGCCCGTAGGCGCTGGTGAGCCAGAAGGGATGTTCGCCAGAAAGCGAGGAGACCACGGCAGTGATGTGGTGCACCCCGATGGTCGGGCTAGAGATCGCGAGCTCGGAAGCACGCCAGGCGAGTAGGATCCCGCCAGAAGTGCCGACCGCAGGGAGGAAGTGGAAGGCGTCGAACGCTGGCCCAAGGGTCTCCGAGACCAGGGGACGGGTGATGAGCTTGAGCTTCGTTTCCTGCAGGCAAACTATGGCGGGAAGATCGGAGGAGATGAAGCTGCGAATGGCAGCACGCTTGGCGCCGGAGTTGAGGCCACGGACATTGCAAAATATAATTTTAAGGTTCCGATCCATAACAACGGTTTAGTCTGTGAAGAGAATGAAGCAAGGGCGACTTAGGCAGCCAGGTGACCGGCGAGGCCGGTGGAGTACCTGCAAGCGGCAGGCCGCACGGCGGTACCTCCCAGCCATAGAACTCGGCAAACGCCCGGATCACGTCCGGGGCAAGGGGCTGCTTGAAGAGCCTAGCATACTTCTCGAGGGCCGCGGAGTCCACCAGCTCATCGTTCTTCAAGAGACCAAGGCGAAGCAGTAGGACTCGCTTGGCCTTCATTCCCGAGTCTAGGTCGCGGTCAGCCTTGGCGATCCGGTCGCTCCGGCGGGGGGTGAAGTTGGCTGGGATCTCACGCCGGTGGCACCACGGCTGGGCCTGCATCAACGGTGACACGCCCCTCTGAACCGATTGGATGAAGCGCAAGACACTATCTTGAGAGGATCCCGGGCTGGCAGGAGCGACGTCCGGGACGTGGTCTTGTCGCTGCATGATCTCCATGGGCTGCATGGAAAGCAGCTCGCCAGTTGTCGCCATCCCATCGTGCGCAGCCGTTTGAACAGGAGTTGGCGTGGCCAGGCCCTCCGCGCCGGCTGAAGTGGGGGAGGCAGAAGAGGGGTCAGCGATGGGGCCCTCTGAGCAATTTGGAGCAGGTGAGGCGATTGGCACCAAAGGCGAGGAAGTGGCGGGGTCCTCGGGGCTGACCTGGGCGGGGTGGGGGAGCCCCGAGGGAGAGGCAGGAGGGGATGGCCCCCTTGGGCCCGCCGCGCGCATGCCTGCTGGAGAGGCAGCAGCGGGCGCAGAGCAGGCCGGCAAGACCGGGTCAGGCGATGCGGGTTGACCAAGGGCGAGTTGGCCGTTGTCCACTCCTGGGACAAGAGGCTCAAGAGGGGGATCCGAGGCAGGGGAATCTGTGTTGCCAAGTAAGCCAGAAGCATCGGGAGGGGCGACAGGGTTGGAGGCCGCGCCCGTCAGAGGGCCCGCAGGGGGGGGGGGGGAAGCCGCCGAAACTGCGGCAGGGGAGGGGCCCAGAGGCAGCAGCGGGCCAGCCGAGGTCAGCGGTGGAAAAGTCACGCGACTGAACATGGGGGGCCGCCAAGGCCAGGACGGCCCGATGGGTGGGGGCCCAGCACACCGCACCAGATGCTCGCCGGCGGCGGCAGGTGGCGGCGACGCATGCCCCCGCGGCTGTCGCGGCGGGGCCTGGGGGGATCGACATGGCCGGAGCGCGGGGGGAAGTCGTGCCGACGCGGGTAAGGGGGCGGCACCGGCGGCGAGGGAGGGGTGGATGCCTCGCCGCTGTCTGTGCTGGGCGCCGGCGATGGCGTTGCAGGGAGCCTGTAGTCCTCGGAACGAGAGACATGGATGGAAACAGGAAAGCGGAGGAGAGGGTGCCCGAAGTGGGTGACCATGTTAGGATCAGCATCCACAAGAACCGCGTCCGGCGCCGGGAGAAGCAGCTCAGAGAGGCGGGGAATGGCGTCGGGGTTGAGAGTCCACGCGGAGAGGCGGAAAATGGTCATGTCTGACATGTCCGCCGTCTCCAGCGCGAGCTCAGAGATGTCGCAAAACGGCGAAAGCAGCGTTTCAGCCGAGGCGCGATCCCAGGCGTGATCCGGAATACCCACCATCTCGATGCGGACGTGGAAGCGCGCAGTCACGGGCTCGGCACCGGCCAGCCTGCTCCAGGGGAGGATCAACAGCCGGAAGCGACCACCCCTGACGTTCTGGGCGGTGACGCGAGCGCGGTCAGCCGTGTCACGGAACCGCAGGAGGAATTCGCCATCGCGGCGTGGGCGGACGGAGATGGCTCCGGTCGCAAGACGGAACCGCTCCTGGAGGAGAGCAAGGACCTCGGCACAGGCGACGCCCGAGCGAGCGCCCGCGACGACCGCCAGGAGGGCGCGCTGCTTGAGGGCCTGCTCCGCGGCCACTACTGCCGGAGAACGCGGCAAGTAGCACACCGTAGCGGCCGGCCGCAGAGAAGGGTGGCCAGACATCAAGGAGACGCCGGAGGCGGAGGAGACTGGCGAGGAGGCCGGCTGCGAGGGCGCGGCCGAAGGCTGCGACGCGGACGCGGAGGAGGCTGGCGAGGCCGCAGAGGGGCGGGGCGACGAGGAGGGCGGCGGCGCGGTAGCGGACTGAGTGGCGGACCCGGACCTGGAGGACGCAGGCCGGGAGCCACCACTCGAGCTAGAAGCACCAGACACGGGTGGCGATGGGCCGGCGCGGGGCCGCTTGGCCGGCGGCGCGTCGGAGGACGAGTGGGCGGGGGAGCGCGGTCGCGTGCAGAGGCGGGCGGCGTGCCCAAAGAAACGGCAACGCCGGCAACGCACATCGCGGCGACAGTCGGAATGCCGATGGTCAGGGGCGGGGTCGAGGCACCGGGGGCACTCCCGGGAGGAAGGAGGGTGCGGCGAGCGATGGCTGGCGCGGCGAAGCCGAGGACATTGACGCAGACGAGCCAGCTGACGCTTGCGGGAACGCGACAGCTCCCACCCGTCGTCCGCAGGAGGGGAGGGCACGCGCAGGACCTGGTGGATCTCGGACCGAGGCCCGGCGTGGGGAGCGGGCGCGTCCCCAGCAGGAGGGGACGCCGGGGCGGGGGACTCCGGGTGAGGCAAGCAGAGCACCGCGCGGAACGAGGAAGGTGGGCGCCGCGAGGAGCTAGCCCCCGCCGAGGAGGGGCTGGACTCCTGCCAGCACAGCGCGCGGGGTCGGCCGCCGGAGGGGGCGGGCAAAGACATGGACGGAAGTGGCCGAGAGGAGGAGAGCTCAGTGGGGTGGTCGCCGGGGCCGGAGTGGCCGGAGGCGCGGGAGCGGGAGTATATCACACTTGATTTATTTGTATATGGCTGGACTAGTAGTTTATCCAGCCGGCTAGCAAGCGTGCCTTCGAAAGGCATAGATTTTCTTTTACAACCGGCATATGGAGATCGCTAAAATCCCCACGCACAGATCCCACCTCTGCCGGAGCCTTCCCGAAGGCGCGCGCCACCTCTTCTTCCGTCCAGATCCACACCATGGAATGTGAATGACGTGCTCTTGCCGGCTTCTTCGATCTTCGGCTGAATGGACATTTTCTGGGGAATGTCTGTACGTGGGCTCCGCGTGTTAAAGTGTATATTGTAAACGTGTGTGCGGTATATGTATAAACCAAACATACGAGATAAGGGCTGCGTTGCGCTTGTAATCTGGTTAGAATAGTTACAGATGATCTCGTATATTCTTTGTATAGATCATTACTTGGTGATCAATCTAGCAACTACCTAACAACAAAATCATGTAATCTATGTGCCTATATAAACACACAGCGCGTCCCTACTAAGGCATACGCTTCACGCTACTTTTACATGGTATTCAGAGCATATCTCCTCTAGCACATCCTCTCTACGTCGCCATGGCTTCCTCAAGCACCGCCGCCGCCGCCGCCGCCTCCGTCCTTATTCCCATAGCTGAAAAGCTCCACCGCTCCAACTTGAGTGTCTGGCGTGCGCAAGCCCTAGCCACCATCCGCGGCGCTCAGCTTGTCTCCTACCTCGATCCAGAGAGGGAGATCCCGGCGCTCAAGCTTGCTGACAAGGACGGCAAGCCCACCAACGTGCCCAACCCGGCCTATGAGATCGACAGGGCACGGGATTCTCAGGTTCTGAGTTTTTTGTTCAATTCCATCTCACCTCTTGTGACGGTTCAGATTGCAAACTGCACCACGACGTCAGCAGCATGGACTGCAATCACGGAGATATTTATCTCCCAAACACAGGCGGCCATCGTCAACACGAGGATCGCCCTCTCCACCACCAAGAAGGGGAACTCCATCGCCGAGTACCTTGGCCGCATGAAGACCCTTGGCGATGAGATGGCTGCCATTGGCAAGCCGCTCACCGACGACGACATGGTGTCGTACATCCTCACCGGGCTTGACTTCGACTACATGTCCTTCGTCTCCTCCGTCTGCACCAGGACCGTCCCCATCAAGCCCAACGAGCTCTACTCGCAGCTGATCAGCTTCGAGAGCCGCCTCGCCATGTTCGGGGGAAACTCATCATCATCCCACTCATCCGCCAACGCCGCTTCTCACGGCGGTCGTGGCTACACTCATGGAGGCCGCGGCAGGAACGGAGGTGGCCGTGGCCATGCTGGCGGCCGTGGCAATGGAGGCAACGGTGGCTATGGCAATGACAATGGTCACGGTGGGCGTGGCCATGTAGGAGGAGGCGGCCACGACGATCTCCCGGAGGTCTTCTTCCAGATCAGCAAGAAGCCAAACCACATGGCTATTGAGTGCTACCGGGACTTTGACATTGCATTCACCAAGGAGAAGAGTGCAAGCACCGTGGCTAACCCATCCTATGGCGTCAACACCAACTGGTACGTCGACACTGGCGCCACTGATCACATCACCGGTGAGTTGGACAAACTCACCATGAGGGAGAGGTACAACGGCCATGACCAAGTGAACATGCCCAACGGGTCAGGTATGAAAATTACTCATGTTGGTCAAGCTTATGTTCGTACTCCCACTCGCAATATTCATCTAAAAGATGTCCTTTATTCTCCTAAACCAACGAAAAATCTTGTCTCTGCCCATCGTTTGTCTTAGAATAATCATGTGTCCCTTGAAACTTACCCTCATTTCTTTTTCATCAAGGACAAGGCAACGAGGAGCACCCTCCTCCAAGGCAGGTGTAGAGCCGGTCTCTATCCCCTATCATCATCTTCGTTGCACTCGGGCAGGCAAGCTTTGGGCGCCACCAAGATATCTCCATCAAGGTGGCACACTAGATTAGGTCATCCATCTTTGCAAATTGTCCAGCACGTTCTTAGGCAGAATAAAATTCCTTTTTCCAATCAAGAGTTGAATAAAGAAGGAGTGTGTGATGCATGCCAAAAAGGCAAAAGTCACTAACTCCCGTATCCGCTTTCTAGTAGCACTTCGAATGCTCCTTTAGAGCTTATTTTCTCTGATGTATGGAGGCCTGCCCGTGATTCTATAAATAAGAAAAACTATTACGTGAGTTTTATCGATGATTACAGCAAGTTCACATGGATATTTCTCCTCAAACATAGATCTGAGGTCTTTAAAGTGTTTCATGAATTTCAAGCACTTGTTGAGAGACTCTTTGATCGCAAAATCATCACCATGCAAACAGATTGGGGTGGTGAGTATGAGCGACTAAATTTCTTCTTTCGCCAAATTGGCATCACACACCATGTTTCTTGCCCACACGCTCATCAGCAAAACGGCTCTGCCGAGCGAAAACATCGCCATATCATCGAAGTTGGTCTCTCCCTCCTAGCACATGCATCCATGCCCTTGAAATTCTTGGATGAAGCATTCATTGCTGCCACATACCTGATAAACCGTACCCCTAGCAAAGTAATAAACCTTGAAACACCTTTGGAAAAACTCTTTCATGAGAAACCAAACTACCATGCTCTTCGCACCTTTGGTTGTGCTTGATGGCCTAATCTCCGTCCCTTCAATTCTCACAAGTTAGAACTCCGATCAAAACATTGTGTGTTTCTTGGTTATAGCAATCTTCACAAGGATTTCAAATGCCTAGATATCGCTGCTGGACGTGTCTACATCTCACGTGACATTGTGTTTGACGAAACAGTCTTTCCGTTTGCTGCCTCAATCCAAACGTCGGTGCTCTCATTAGATCAGAAGTTCTTCTCCTTTCTGAAAACACCCTGCCTACTTTTGATCAGGGGGACGAACATCTAGCTAATGACCCTTCGGGTAATTTTCATGAAAATCCTGCTATAAATTTTGGTGGAAATCCTATTTTGCGTCATGATTTTATGCAGCAGCAAGAGACAAACATAGGACATGAGGAGGATTCAGGTGCTGTACCAGATTCTGACGGCGGCGATCCCGAAGGCGATCCTCCCTCGCCTGCCGCGCCAGGCAGTGGCGGCGTATCCGCCCCGGGGCCAGGCGGGCCATCACCAGGAAGGCACGTGTTTCCCAGTGGCCCAGCGGGCGAGATAGTGACATCTCATGGCGGGCCCCACGGTGGGCCATCTGCCTCGCCATCCGCGTCGACGCGCCCAACCGGGCGGTCCTTCGACTCCGCCACCCAACCAACTGGGTCTCGCCAAGTGGCCCAGCCCGATGCAGGCGCGGGAATGGGCGCGGGTGCACCGCTGCCAGCCTCCGACAGCATCCGCCTTGGATCGGGTGTTGCTGGATCGCCTGGTACTGCCTCGGACTCCGCCGGATCCTCTGTGCCGCGCGATTCTGCTGCAGCTCCTGTGCCAACGTCGAGAACATGGTCACAACATGGAGTTACCAAATCAAAAATTCGTACTGATGGCACGGTCAGGTATGACAAACATTTGGGAGGTCTTGCTGTCACGGGTGAACCCAACAATTTAAGTGAGGCCTTTGAAAGTAAAAACTGGAAAAATGCTATGGATGAGGAATATAATGCTCTTGTTCACAATAGGACTTGGCACCTAGTCCCTCCAGCAAGGGGGAGAAATATCATTGATTGCAAATGGGTTTATAGAATTAAACGGAAAGCTAATGGAGAGATAGACAGGTACAAGGCTAGACTAGTGGCAAAAGGTTTCAAACAAAGATATGGAATAGATTATGAGGATACTTTTAGCCCTGTCGTTAAAGCAGCTACTGTCGGACTTGTTCTCTCTGTTGCAATATCAAACAGTTGGAGCCTTCGTCAATTGGATGTGCAGAATACGTTCCTTCATGGCGTTCTAGAGGAGGAGTTTACATGAAACAACCACCTGGGTATGAGGTAAAAGGCAAGCAACATTATGTTTATAAACTTGATAAAGCATTATATAGCTTAAAACAGGCACCTAGAGCATGGTACTCTAGGTTAAGTGTAAAAATTCAAAGGCTTGGATTTCGACCCTCAATGGCAGATACATCTCTCTTCTTCTATAAAAGAGGTAAAGTAATCATTTTTATGTTGGTATATGTTGATGACATAATTGTGGCTAGTTCATCACAGGAAGCAACTAATGCACTATTAGAAGATCTTAAAAAGGATTTTGCTCTAAAAGATCTTGGTGACTTGCATTACTTCTTGGGCATAGAAATAAAGAAGGTAACAGATGCTATACTTCTAAATCAAGAAAAGCATGTGTCAGATATACTAAAAAGATCAGGTATGATGAATTGTAAAATTTCAAATATGCCTCTTTCAACTACTGAAAAGTAGTCAAAGGAAGAGGGTGAGCCTTTGGGAGCTGAAGGAGCTACAAATTATAGAAGTGTTGTAGGTGTTCTGCAATACTTAACACTTACAAGACCTGATATATGCTTTCCTGTCAACAAAGTATGTCAGTTTTTGCATGCTCCTACTCTTCAGCATTGGACTGCAGTTAAAAGGATTCTGAGATATCTCAGAGGTACTATGAATACAGGGTTCAAGTTCACAAAATCAACCTCAACGTTGGTAAGTGCCATCTCTGATGCAGACTGGGCAGGTTGTCCTGATGACAGAAGGTCTACAGGAGGCTTTGTAGTTTTCTTTGGACCAAATCTTATATCCTGGAGTGCAAGGAAGCAAGCTACTGTGTCAAGATCTAGCACTGAAGCTGAATACAAAGCTTTGGCTAATGCAACAGCTGAGTTAATATGGGTTCAGGCGTTTCTTAGTGAACTTGGCATAAAACACTCTTTTGTTGCACGTTTATGGTGTGATAACATTGGTGCTACTTATCTATCAGCAAATCCAGTGTTCCATGCAAGGACAAAACATACTGAGGTTGATTATCATTTTGTTCATGAAAGAGTAGCCAAGAAGCTACTAGACATACAATTCATTCCTACAAATGATCAGGTTCCAGATGGGTTTACCAAGGCCCTGTCATGGAGCAAATTGGAAGAGTTTAAGAACAATCTGTAGTTACAGATGATCACAATCAAGCCCTAGTTGGTTCTGCCATGTGTGTTGACAGCGCATACGTGGCCTGCTCCGATGCCATTCTTTGATTCCGGATCAAGTTTGCTGACGCTCCTCCTCACGTCCATCCGCCACCCGACCTCGTTGCTCCCTTTCCTCAGATTAGATATCTCAGCTTGTTGATTTTGTGAACCCACGTATATTTAAGTAGATGTGATTTGTTGCAAAAAAGCGATGTGGTACTATTCATTAAAAGCTGAACCTTATTTTCTAGCACATATGTGATCTAGTTCAGTTGGTGCCGGACTTAAACATTGAAGAAGAGGTCCTGAGCTCGATCCCATTTCAGGCGGCCATCCTTTCTTAATGCAATACAGGAAGCACTCTAAAGGCCCACATATTTTTTGAGGGGGCTCTAAAGGCCCACGTAAATACTTTTGGCTCAGGTTTGTATCTGTACGAAGCAGGCTGAGGCCCAGGTACCCAGCAATGCACGCAAAATTGAAATCAAGCAACGATTAGTACCACCTCATGTGACCAAAATAGAACGGACGTACCGCCGTGCGTGACCAAAATTAACGAAAAAAACATCTAATCATGGGATGAAACCGAGAATATCACTTTGTTTCATTAGTAGGTAATAATAGGTAATATAGATATAGATATAGATGAGTCCGCTTTCTTGTGCTGGTGAATGCTTTTTGCAGGAGAACTTTATGAGTGATTCTAAAAGGATCATGAAGGATATACAGAGCAGTGCCTGTGACTGTCAGGTAACTCTTTTTAGTCAATCGACCGCTTTACACTTTGGCAATAGAATCACATACAACAGCTTCCTCATTGGAATAATTCAAAATCGAATGATATATAGTTGTTATGTCAATCCTACGTTCCAGAGAATACTTTGAATCTTCTGATTTGGGAGTTCTTAAGGGAAACAGCCTATTCATGTACTTTGTATGTGCTCATGTGCTGCTTGTTGACCTTCTACCGGTTGCTAATAATAGGTAGAGGGGTTATTGTGTAAATTGGTCATTTTGTGATGCACTGTGTGTATTCAATTTTGCAAGCTTTTCCGATGATGGTATTCATTTTTCTCTACGTTTGAAGCAACACATATTCTTCTTAGTTTTTGGAACAATGCATATTCATCCATGGGCATCTATGATGTTGCTAGTTTAAGACTTACAAAAACAAATCATGTAAGTTATTAACTATATGTAATTGGCAAATTGTATGTTGGGAACTCCTATCCTAAAGCACGCGTGAGCGCAAAAAATGCTTATCCTGCGCGCTGGCCCCTAATCGCTGGATGTCAAGTGACCCATCTAGCTAATGGTAGTAAGATCGCAGGCTAATAAAGTAAAAGAATTAAATCCGTTACTAGGTACCACACACAACTCTCTAATTCTATTGCTGGTAAACTCATTGTGAAACATAGTAATAGAGTTAGATGCATTACCTTGTTTTTCTTCCTTATGCATGTCAGCACATAGTAATGCAATTAGCATGGAGTTAGATGTATTACCATGTGTTTCTTCCTTCTGTGTGTGGGCACATAGTAATGCCATTACCATTGGATTTGGATGCATTACCATGTTTTTCTTCCTTATGCATGTCGGCACATAGTAATGCAATTACCATGGAGTTAGATGCATTACCATGTCTTTCTTCCATCTGTGTGTGGGCACATAGCAATGCAATTACCATTTTTGTCAAATGCGTTATCATGTTTTTCTTCTTTATGCATGTGGGCACATAGTAGTGCAATTACCATATTTTTCTCAGTAATTACGCTCAATTTACCAGCTGCGCCGGACGCTGCGACCAGGGGTTGTCCCAAGTTAATTAGGGGCACGAGTGATAGGCCGGAGTGTACACTATATATATGTGCAATCCCATTGGGGGCCGAGTATCACAACCTCAATGCATTCTTTAATAAGATTGGAATCACACATCGCGTGTCTTGTTCTCATACACATCAGCAAAACGGTGTAGCTGAGCGTAAGCATCGTGATATAGTTGAGACTGTTCTTGCTTTGCTTGCCCATACCTCCGTTCCTTTCCGGTTCTAGAGTGGCGCATTTTCCACCGCATGCTTTCTCATTAACAGACTCCCTACACGACTCCGTCAGATGAAAACATAATTTGAGCTCTTGCTGAATAAAGTTCCTGATTATACGTTTCTCAAGGTCTTTGGGTGTGCATGTTGGCGACATCTTCGTCCATAAAACCAACGCAAGTTGGAGTTTCGGTCTAAACAATGTGTGTTTCTTGGTTATATTTCTCTTCATAAAGGGTACAAATGTCTTCATGTTTCCTCTAACCGCGTCTACATCTCACGTGATGTGCTGTTTGATGAGAATGTTTTTCCTTTTTCCGCACTTTCGGTCACCTCCACTACTCCCACTGCACTTGACAAATTTGTTTTACCTTTGCCTGGTCAATTTGTTGATGTTGTATATACCCCCTTGTTGCTACCATATATGGCGTTGATTTGCTTTGGTGTTCCACTAGCCAATGTGCATGCTAACATCACAATCTGGAATATAAAGCTTGGAGTTCTTAATTATACCTAGTCAACAGTCAAGACAAGCTCAACTTTCAGTAAGGTTGATGCGTATTTCCATGTGCGTTTATAATAGTTAATTCATGTCCCTGTCATTTTGCAATGAGCACCCTAAAGCTTTCATTTCCTCACAAAAGGACAAAATTTCGGCAAGTGGGGGCAATTTTCAATTGAAATTTCGGCAGCATATATAATGCGCTGGAAAGAACGCAACATGCACAGTGCACTAGATTCGCTCCCCCACCATGCCTTATGTTTGGCGATTCACATGGAAGGAACGGAAACAACACATGCATACCGTGGCATTACAACTACTCCACCGTCAAGGCTTCTTTGTTCATTTCAATTTGTTGACAACGAACTACCTGCAGAATTAGGTCAAGCACGCCATCTAACATGATGCAACTTTCACTCGTTCGCCACGTCCTAGCTAGCCATTTGTCATCACCCAACAACTAGCTAGCTGCAAAGATAAAATTATCAGCATCAATCTATACCATTGTTATGAGTTTTGCAGCTGGTTAGGTTAAATTACAAACTGACAAGGCATGAAATAGACCCATATATAAATGTTTATTTTCTTTTCTCGTGCCAAGTTTTTGGTAACATTACTCGCTAAAAAATATTCAATACTAAGAAGAAAATACATCATGCATATGCTTCATTAGATTTTCTGGTCTTCCTACGGATCAGACTTGTGAATAATGGGACAAATACATATGGGCCTAATTTAGTCAGTAGCATGTGCTATGTTTGGTTCTTGTTCCGTTATATTTTTATAGTGGAAACCAATCCCAAATTGGATTATCTGGAAAAAAGAAGAAGTTGGTAGCATGTTACTAACAAAGTGGTGGACCTTGCAGGGCCAACTCTCTGCTTTAAAACAATGCTTGCATCTTCTTGCATAAACAACAATTGATCAAGAAGACAGATATACTGCTCAGACACGACCAACATCAGACACCACAAGATAGTAGAATATATTGGTTCTAAGCACAAGTAGCTCTCTACGGAAACTGAGAAACTTCACTGTGCCATCTTATCTTGACATTTAACTGGATATGGAAAAAGAAATGTGTAATTGGTAAAAATTTGTAGCAAAATTGTGAAGTTTTTTCTGAAAATGCAAAAAAATATAGAAATTAAAAATAATTGAATTTGAGAACAATTTTTGATACAACAAACATTCTCAATATTGTGAGTTTCTTTTTTAAATGCAATTTTTTGAAAATTACAATTTTTGGAATACAAAAAAAAATGAAGTATTTTTTTTGGAAAAGGTAATAATTTTTTTTGGTGATGGATGAGGTCACAAGGAGATATCCCATGGTGTATGCTCTTTGGGGATGATGTAGTGGTAGTTGACGATAGTCGGACGGGGGTAAATATATAGAAAGTTAGAATTATGGAGACAAACCTTGGAATCAAAAGGGTTTAGACTTAGTAGAACTACAACCGAGTACATGATGTGCGGTTTCAGTACAACTAGGTGTGAGGAGGACGAGGTTAGCCTTGATGGGCAGCGAATGCCTTAGAAGGACACCTTTTCATATTTGGGATCAATGCTGCAGGGGAATGGGGGTATTGATGAAGAAGTGAACCATCGAATTAAAGCCGGATGGATGAAGTGGCGTCAAGGTTCTGGCATTGTCTGTGACAAGAGAGTGCTACAAAAGCTTAAAGGCAAGTTCTACAGGACGACAGTTCTACAGGACATGGAAGGAGTCCGTTAAGACAGACCTAAAGGATTGTCAAAATTTGACTAATGCTTTTCTATAATCAACATAGAAAAGTATACCACAGACAGTAAAGTTTTAAACCAACCTCCACTCTGGGTTGTGGCGAAAAGTGTGGATCAGGAGGTGGGGAGGGCGTTGATGCGTGACCATGAGGCTGGCGGTGGGAGGGCCGATGGGGAGGGAGTTCGTGAGTCTGTCCGCGAATCACGAGAGGCGTGGTGCAGATCGATAGAGATGGCAGAGATTCGTGCGCTCTTCTAAATTCTTAAACCTACACAAATGAGAGTTATTCTTTATGTTGACAGTTTATGTGGTATTTTATCTTGGTTGTTCTATGTACGTGTTTCTGGGTGTGTTTAGGAAACAATATGTTTGCTTATTTAATAGTAGTATAGATGGATGGAGAGGTGGTTCGAATGGTACCACTTCCGATCTGAGTTGTCCATCCAGGATCGGATGGCTCAGGCTAGAAGTTTTCAGGTTCCACGAAATTTTTGTTTCCACCTTACACGTACATTTTTCTCCATATACAGTCGTCAAACAGTAGCTCCAAAACACCAACGAATAATTAGATAGAGTGATGGTCATTTACTTTTCTTTCAAAATACGAATTTCTCGGTCACAACCTCTAGTCACACTAGGTGCGTCGTCTAAAGACAGGACCCGGGATTTGCGGCCAAAGCAACCTAGCGACGGGGCCTAAGCAGCGTTGCATCTATCTATAACCAAATCACCTTCCCGTACAGTTCCAAAACAGAAAAGAAGTTGTCAATCACATGGATGAAAGCGCACGGATGCGTACATTGGATTCGTCTCGGTATATGTGCTACTCATGCTTTACTGCTTTGCTTTGTTGACTGCTTGTTATTCTTATTACTCCACATTCGCTTTGCATCGATGACGGTGCTTCTTTGGTTCAGGATGCATCTTTCAGCCATGTTCTTCACTCCACTTTGGGAAGCATGGCGCTCTTTTGCTTTGCACGAAAACAAAAAAATAGTGCAAAGAAACACAAGGACATGCATGCATGAAAGCGAAAGCACAACAACCGAATTTCTTGATCCATGTGTTCCCTCTTTTGGAATCATTGAGCTTCTTGTTTAGTGCAAAGCCTGAAGCTACCTAAGATCGCTTGAATATAACTGAGAATGAACCAGGGGGCCATAGGTACAATAGTGACATCTCTCTCATAAATAGCATCAGTGTGTAAACAAATTATTATTGGCAATTGATAGAAAAGCACATAGTTATTATGATAATCTAAGACATAATCAATATATAGGAATCAGGTCTGTGACAAGTAGACCATTTAACTTACTGAAGTCTACTACTATTACTCCACCCCGAGACTGCTATCTAGCATGCCTCTCAATGTATTAAGTTCATGACAAATAGAGTAACGCATTAAGCAAGATGACATTATGTAGACAGAACAAGATCAACTAATATGACCAAATCCTGTAGTTTTACCCAGAGTAGCAACAATACAAATATGTGCCTCGACCCCTCTTGTCCGAGGGCAAGACTAACTATAAGATTGAACCTACTACCAAGCACCTCTCACACTGAAAATAAATCAATCTACTTCGCCAAAGAAGACAGATAGATCAAAGAGAAATACAAGGCTATAAAATTGCACAATCAAAAAGATATCAAAGGACTCAAATAGTATCAATGAATAATCTGATAAGAAACTCACAATTCATCAGATCCCAACAAACAAACCGCAAAGATTACATCAGATTATTCTCAGCAGATAGATGTATTGAAGATCAAAATAGAAAGAAGAAGCCATCTTGTTACTATGGCCCCATAGGCCCTGAAAGAACTACTCACACATCATCTTGGAGGTAGTACGGTTGATGAAGATAGCCACCCCAATGGTTTGTGCCTCCGGCAGAGTACTAGAAAAGGCCTAAATACGGGATCGCGGAAAAACAGAGATTTGCGGCGGTGGAAGAATTATTTGGGGTATCGCTTCGGGGTTGCTGAATTCATGGGAATTTATAGGCCAAGAATTAGGGCAAACGGAGTTACGAGGGGTCCACAAGCCAGGGCGGCGCGCCCTAGCCCCCATGCCTTGTGGCCGCCTCGTGGGTCTTCTGGTCCTTCCAGAAGCTTTCAGAGTCTCTTATTATCCAAGATAATCTTCAAAACGTTTCATCGTGTTTGGACTTTTATATGTATGAAATTTCTGGAAAAAAAACTAAGTTAATAGGTTAGCATATAAAAATAATATAAAACGGCATGTAAAGCTTACACTAGAATTACATCAAAGGTGAAATATAACTCTAAAATAGTAAAAATAGTAATAGAAAAATATGATGCAAAATGGATGTATCAAGCGGCAAGCTCGTTGTTGCCTTTTTCTACAACCGGCTTCTTGTTTTGCTACAGCTCACTGTTGGCGTCGATTCTTTGCTACAACCACATCACCTTTCTATTACAACCGGCGCCTTGTTTTGCTACAACCCATCATCGGCATCGACCCAGTGCTACAACTGTGCCGCTTTTTTGCTTCAATTGGCGACCACAAAAGCTACTAACCGGTGAACTTTTTTTGCTACGATGGGCGACGGGGTTGGGGCACCGGCTAGCTATTTTTTCCTAGAAACGGCACTTTTTTGCTATAACCGGCGGACATTTTTGCTGCTACCAACAACCCGAGCGAGAGTACATTTCGCGAGCTCATCCTCGGGATGTTGGGACCGTCGACCGTCGCCACCGGAGCTGTGGCCGTCACCACAGAGCTTCGACTGTCGCCACGGCCAGCTACAACCGCGGGCGCACGCTGTTGCATGCGCGTAGCCAGCCATAAATGCAGGAGACAACGGCGACGAGGGCGCTGACTGGCGAGACGCGTCGAGGCGGTCCTTCAAGGTGGGGTGTGTCGCTCGTCCATGGCGGCGCTATTGGAGCATTTTCTCAGAGAATAAGGCGTCAGGGGGAGGAAGAAAGGATATGGTGCGGTTCCACATCGTCTGATCGTACTGAATCCGGCGGCTGTGGGCTGACTGTCCGGTGCCTAGTGCTGCTGGCCTTTTCTTAAGCATAGGGAAAACAGGATTAAATCTCACTATCATCAGTATTGATCACATCCAGGAATTGGGCACACAGATTTTATGGTAAACAAATCACGCAGGAATCATTGCCAAAAAAATCACGCAAGAATAATTGCTAAAAAATCACGGAGGAACAAAACTAGATTAAATCATACGATCACGCAAAGTTGTTGATACAATGAAGATACATTTTTGCTCTCCTGCTAGCCTGCTGTCCCGATTGGCGCTGGCGGTAGCGCCTGCGGCACAACACGGTACTGGATTTCTTCTCTCATCGTGCAAGTGACTTCCTTGGTGTCCTGCAGCGTGTGGTAGCCTATCAAGCCGAGGGTCACCGGCCAGCAAAAGAAGGTGCGTGCTTTGGATTTCTTCCCCGTTAAAAGATAGGAGGTGATGATGGCATCCAGCTGCAGCATGACGGGGAAGCTGATCTGCCCATGGTATTGATCCCACAAGTACTTCAGCGCTTGGCCGTCACTAATCGCCAGTCTATTCTGCAGTTTGTGGGATGCCCCCGGCAGCACGGTGAAACTGTCCAGATCAAATCTGAAGATCTCTATGTATCCGTTTTGCTTATCGAGGAGGCGTACCGTGGTCTTGTTGCAGGCGATCTTGCTGCGGCGGCCAGGGTTGTGGGCACTCATAACGACGAAAAGGTTCACCGCCATGGCTATAGCACCGGCGTCGTCGGCCTCCGTCACCAACCACAGCTTGCCAGCCTCGATGTAGCCGTGATCGATGGAGATGCGGATGTCTTCAGAGCGGAGCACGGCGCTGATCACCATCAGGAGCACGACAGCGGTGAGCACGGTTACCACGGCGGCCACCGCGTAGCGCACTGTGGCAAGCGCGGTTACCAGTATGTGCTTCCTATCGCCACCTGGTGCCATATCCTCTGATGCTACTCACTATCTAGTATTCTCTGTCTGTCTCAGTAAGCAAACAATTCCTGCTCTTATATTCAGCGAAACAGTAAGTTGGGAACCGCCGAGCCGGGGATACTGATATTCTCTGACAGCAGGCATGGGTTATCCTCTTACTCAGATTATTATATTTTTTTAGGAAGAAGGGGCCCAATATATTATACAGTAAAAAGTTTATCAGAAATACAAAGCATTTCTAATATAAAGAATACTCCCTCTGTCCCAAAATATAAAAACGTTTTTAACACCGGTGTATTATTAAAAACGTTCTTATATTTTAGGACGGAGGGAGTAAAATGCATCGAGGTCTCTTTACCACAAAACGATCACTACCGCCGTCAAAACAAGCCTATGACACTAGAAGTGGAATATAAATAAACAAAATTAACCCAGAACTACATGAATCTAGGTTTCTGCGGAGTTTCAACTTCATCGAGTGAGGAACTCGGCAAATATATAATTAGCAATACGTCTATCAAATTTTCACCGAGTTTATGAAATGGGAGAAGTTTCGCATTGGGTAATAACGCCGTGCACGCGGCACATCCTAATTGGTTAGATGTTTTCTGAGAGTGGAACTCGGCAGACAAATTGCCCAGTTCTGCTGAGTGATAAACCCGGCAGATTTTCTGTACCAGGCAATGTGTTATGCCACGTGGTTTATTTCTATTGGTGAGGCTTCACCAAGTTTGTCCATCAAAAACTCGGTGAACATTTGTGCCACATGGTTTATTTCTATTGGTGAGGCTTCGCCAAGTTTGTCCATCAAAAACTCGGTGAACATTTATGCCATGTGGCACTTGCTGGAATTTTGTCTATTTTGGGCCTAGCCCGTTAGCAGTTTCAGAAATTCCTAATAAATTCTAAAGGTCCACGCAGTCCATTCGTGCAAGGCAAGAGGTGGAACTAAAGTTTAGTCCCACATTGCTAGTTTAGAGGGAGTTGGACTTCTTTATAAGGGAGATTCTTTCCCCACATGTATGAGGAAGAATACAAGAGGGACATCCACGCACGCTCCTTCTCCGCCGCCCGCCACGCCACGCCTCGGCGCGCCTCGACGCAACGCGACGCGGGTTGCGGGAATGAGCCGAGCCGATGTCGAAATTTTTGCCACGCATGACGAGTATACGAAAGGTCACGCGGGAGCTGAAACGTTTTTCTGTAGTGGACATTGAATCCGAACGGGGCGCCTCTTCGGCTGAAGTCCGTTCGCTTCATCTCCCTCTCCTCATTTCTCCTCCTTCTCTTGCGCCTACAAAAGGGAGGTCGCTCCTATCAGAGAGACACCAGAACTACTTCTTCCTCTCGCCACCGGTTCCTGAGCACTATGCTGCTGCTACGATCTTCCTCATCCCGGCTTGCGGCGTGCACCGCAGGTCGGACAGTAGCCCTTCGAAACCACACCTCTTTGAGTCCTGTACGGGAGAAGGGTGATAACGTTTTTGGGGAGCGCTCTGCGTGATTACTGACCGGTTCATCACGGACACCGACGACCACTTCCGCAATAACGACTTCTTCCCCGACGTCGACAACCTCTTCGACGACATGGCTACCAAGGATGTTGACCCCAAGTCCAGTGCTTCTGCTCCTGCAGTTGCCCCGTACGTGTTCTTGCTTTTCCTGTTAGAGGTCCTGCCACAGTTCCTTGTTCTAGTGTTTGCCCTAGATATGTTAGGCTCTACTTCATATATGCAACTTGCTCTACTGTCTGCTCTAGAGATGTTCGGTTCAAGTTCATATTTGCAGATGTTATTTACCTTCTCTCTGTCGGATCGTATGACTTGCTTTATCTCTGCTATTTTAGTCATGCTTTATCTAGTATTTGTGTTAATAAAATCATTCGGTAAATTGCTCATATTTCCAATAGCACTTCCGTTAAGGGCGCGTTTATTCTGACGGTGAGGTTCCCCGAGTTGTTTCTGGCCGGAACTCGGCAGACAAATTGCCCAGTTCTGCTGAGTGATGAACCCGGCAGATTTTCTGTACTAGGCAATGTGTTATGCCACGTGGTTTATTTCTATTGGTGAGGCTTCGCCAAGTTTGTCCACCAAAAACTCGGTGAACATTTATGCCACGTGGCACTTACGTTAGCGGCGCGTTTATTCTGACGGTGAGGTTCCCCGAGTTGTTTCTGGCCAGAACTCGGCAAACATTGTTGATATATTCATTGAGTTCTTGATAGAATGTACTCGGCAGTATTAATGATTGCTGGGCCCTGTCCAGCCAAATGCGGTGCCCCGAGTTTGACACTCAGTGAAGATATTGTCAGGGTTTAATATGTGCTCTCCCGAGTTTCTTTAGAACTCGGCATAAACGGCGATTCTATTAGTGCCCAAGGCCAAAACACATGTCAAAGATAGAAGAGACCATATCCCAAATGACGAAACTAAAACTTGGGTCCTTCTGATTCTCAAACAATATGAGAAAGAGAAATGATTCTTCTCCACCGGCTTGCATCAGAAATGATTCTCAAACAAATTGCAAAAAAACACTCGCAATTTTTCTATAAAAAAAACTGGTGTCGGCTGACATCAGTGCCTCTATGGCAGCTCCGTCCCACAGATCGATCTGCGTTGGAAGACATGAACATACGTTTTTTAAGAGACTAGAACGTACGAAGAAGGTAGACGATTAAATCCTCCACAGAAAGGAGTAGTGAGAATTTGAGACTAAAGACGAATTCCAACCATCCGCACAAGGTGTAAGAGGGGCATAGCAGATAAACCGCCAGCCAGCAAAATCATTGGAGTGGTCAACATTGAGAACCGTGTAAAGTACTACTTGGAGACTAAAGCAAGCCAGCTCATAGATGGCTGCGTGATCGCTGCTCATCTCTTCTTCCTTTTTAAGCTTCTTAGCCTCCGTCTGCCTATACACTCTGCGGCCCAGATCTCGATCTATTGCTATAGTTAGCTCCCATGGCCTCTTCTCCTAGATGCTGTTGTAGATGGAGCACCAAGCAGTATGTCGTTGCAGTTCTCATCGTGACCCAGGCCGCCACCGCCATCGGCATCATCTTCTCGGTTCTCCTCTCGCCGGCCCATATCCGCTTCGCCATCGCCAACGCGAAAACCGGCGGAGGTCCTGACAACAAGGGCTACTACTACTTCACCCTCGTGTCTATCAACACCAGCCCGCGCACCACGGTGAAGTACAAGGCCATAAACTTGGAGATATGGTACAGCTCGACCGGTTGGTCAGCGGCCGAGGTGGACACGCTGCCGGGGCAGTGGCAGCCGCCGCAGAATATGACCAACATCAACGTAAAGGCCGAGTATTGGCGGTACGACATCGTCGGGAAGAAGAGCCGTCGGGGCTGGACGTCGCCGAACGTGTCCCTGGTGGCCGTGATAGCTGAAGCGCAGTTCAAGTTCGGTCAGCTGATGTCACGGCCGTACACCATCAGGGTGACCTGCCCGTCCGTGAATTTTGATGGCCCTAACATTAGTAACTCCCCGTTCAATTGCACGGGGTGACTTTGTAAACAGTGATCTTTCGAGTTGCATTTGATCTCCGACTCAAGTTATGTGTGCGTCAATCAAATCTAAGCATGCTGTGGGTCATACAGCGTCATGATCGAAAGGAGGCCAGCCAGCCTCTGGTGGCCCTTGCAGTTGAATGCTTCTTGCAGAAAGCAACAATGGCGTACGTACCGATATATGCACATATTCGATCACCGGGCAGGTCTAGGTCCAAAGTCCAATAAATCGCCGGGCCGGGCTGCTACAGTTACCAGAGGGCTGAGATTTTTCTTCTGACTGTTTTTAGCGCGTGAATTGTCTATACACTTTAAAAAGTACTCCCCCGATCACAAATATAACATGTTCTAACTTTTCTGATCAAATGTATATAGAGGCATTTTAGTGTACTCGTTTCAGTTTGTATAAAGTCCATATTAAAATATCCTGCCGCTCGAGGCCGCGTACCTTGACGTGCTCACCGAGGATTAAATCATTTGGAAGCCTACGAGCAATGCGCAGTACTCGGCAACTTCCGCATACATGGCGCAATTCCTAGGGATGGTCCTGTCGCCCATGGAAAGAATGGTTTGGAAGGTTTGGGCGCCTCCGAAAATTAATTTTTTTTCCTGGCTAGCTCTTCAAGACAGAATTTGAACGGCGGATAGATTGGCAAAGTGAGGATGGCCAAATTGTGATATTTGCCCTCTCTGCAAGAGAGTGGAAGAGTGCCGGCCCAATCTCTTCTACAAGTGCCGCTACACCCGGTGCCTTTGGTCTTTGGTCATTGGGAAATTCCCCGTGCTCAGGCTCGACACTTCCGCTTGGCCCTTGTTTGAAATGGTTGAAGATTGGTGGACAAGCACTTGCGTCGAAGGATGCCAGATCGTCAAGCCAAGGCCTCCATCACCATGCTTGTCTCTTGGACAGTCTGGAACGAGCGGAACGCAAGGATTTTTAAGCATAAGAGTGCCCCACCGCCAATTTTGCTTTCGTGCATCTCCACCGAGGCAAACCTTTGGGTCATCGCTAGAGCTAAGAAATTAGGTATTTTATCGCGCACGAGTAATCCGCATGTCGTGTATTTCGGTGGCTTGTAACAAACTCTATTCTCTTTTATGTAATGGATGAGGCAAAATTTTTGCCTTCGTTTTAAAAAATATATGTATTAAAATATCCAAAACCTCTTATATTAACGAACGGAGGGAGTACGCTCTAATCAATATTTTACTTGAATAATGCAAAACACTAGAAAATAAATTAGGGGTGCTTCCAAGCCACCTGCCAAAAGACCCTAAAATGACTATGGAGACACACTCTGGTAAAGAAAAGGTATAGTGAGGAAGAAATGAAATGGAAGCTATATTATTTGCAAAAAAAAATGAAAATCTATATCATTGCCGACACTCGCTTTAAGGCATCTTTAGGATATATATATTAAAAGCAAGTTACAAAGGCAAAGACATGGGTATGCTTTTGCTTTATGGATATGAGTATGACCAGACATATGCTCGTATAGATGGTGCACACTTTGCCTTTAAACATTGCTTCGATATCATATCAATTACTTTGCTTTAGAACATTATACTTAAGTACTCCTTCTGCTCTCAAATGCAAGAGTTCTAACTTTTTCTGTATAGACATGTTTTAGAGTGTGTTTGTTCACTCGCGAACTAAGCATATCTCAGATGGTTAGTTTTTTTGTGGTGGAACCAGAGTTCAAGTCCTAGACTTATTCCAGGACTCGCATTGTCCTGGATTTATTCCAGGCTTTTAGGCGATGTTCGTTCGGTGCGACAAGGCGTTTCCGTCCGACTACGATGACGCCTTTGGTGGCTTTGTCAATCTATTGCCGGCTCAGTATCTCGGAGGTCCTCGTAGGTGTAAGGTGTGTGTGCGTGCATTAAGAGGGGGTGAGTGTATGTGCATATCGATGGGCAATTGCGTACTACTGTGTTAAGAAAAAGTGCGGTTGTTCATCTATTTCAGTTTGTATGTAGTACATATTGAAATAACCAAAATCTCTTATATTTGTGAACGGAGGGAGTAGAAACGATCTTTTTTCAAGGAAAGGACTTTCTTAGCATAGATGAACTACATGCATGGGCTTGTATGTAAGTTTCAAAAGAGTTTCTGCGTAGATGTAGCCAATGTGCACCATTTCCTTAGCATATGGCCGGCTTTGGTAAGATTCCGATGCCCGGCCGTGATCTGTGTTCACAGGTAGCGGCTAGCTAGCTGCACGCTGCAGGAGCTAATAGCTATAGTTATATATAGTTATATTTGAGGCAGTAGTTGGCCTGTCCGTTGTGTAGCTAGATCAAGATGAGCTTCGTCAACTCTACACTCTGCAACAGAACCATCGACACCTATGTCCAAAACCTGACGTCCTTGTACACCCACGGGAGAAATGACACAACCATGGTGGCCACGTCCGTCTTCATGTTCATCCTCGCAGTGCTCTTCTTCAACCTCAATCTCTTCAGCCGCCTATATGACATCAGCTCCACCCTCAACCCCAGCATCCGATTCGTCCTCTCCTTGGCGCTCTCCCTCTTCGTCCCTGCCATGTCCTACCTCTTCTCGGAGGCCAAGAACCAAGACGGACCCGCGTCTAGTTCCAGCCAGGCGACGGAGGAGCTCCCGCTGCAAGCCCGGATGATCCTGATGTGGATGCTTCTTGTGGAGCTACTACGCAAGAAGGTGGAGGCAATTCTGCGCATGCCAGAGTACTCGGGCATCTTCGAGCGTGCCGCCCGCTCCATCTGGCTGGGCATGCTCGTGAACATCAACGTCCATGGCGCTGGGCGGAGGACGACGTACGGCATTGTGTGGGCCCTCGGCGCCGCCAAGTTGGTGCAGCGGGTCGTCATCTCAGAGATCGGGAGGCGATCATTTGCCTACGGCAAGAATGCGGAGCTTCTCACATCCTACATGGGCCAGCTGCTGCAAGGGAGAGAAAGAGAAACACAAGGTCCGAGTGGGTCAGAGCTCCTCGAGGAGTGCAAGTTTGTGGTGATGGGAGAAGAGAACCTGGTGAAGGAAGAAGACCAAAGAATGTACCACCTCCAACTCAACGAGGCGACAGTCAGAGCCGACGGCTATTCCGCCGTCGTCACGGTCACGGTCGGTGAAGTCTGGAAGCTCAAGGACCTCCAAGAAGATACCAAGAGGCTATGTCTCTCCTTGGCGCTGTTCAAGCTACTCCGCCCAAGGTTGGAGGGGTGGCCCATCTCGGACCCGGAAACCCGCGAGTGCAGCCGCCTCATCTTTGAGGGCCTCTGTGCGTGCGGCGAGGTCGAGGGCGGGGAAGCCAAGGCGGCTGCTTTGTTCCAAGTTCTCGAGGACGAGATGCAGTTCCTCTCCGAGTACTACCATGCTGTGCACCCTGTCGTGTTCGCCAGCCGCTTCTTCTTTCTCGCCAACTACATCCTGTACCCGATTACAGTCTGGGGCTTTTGTGCCCTAACCTTCGTCCTCTCCAACAACGGCGACATGGCTTACGCCCGCCGCAGCATCACGGGCGACAACTACACCATGTCGGTGGGTTTGCTGAGGGTGGCGGGGTGCCTCCTGAGCAGAATTACCAAGCACGTCCCGGCGCTCTTCGCCACCATCCAGGTGTCCATCACCATCCTGCTGGCGGTATGCTTCATCTACGAGGAGGTCTGGGAGTTCCTCGTCTTCGTCTTCTCCAAATGGCTCACCGTGTCGCTCATCTGCGACTACACCGTCAAGCTCCGCCGTCCACGCACTAGCCCCATTTTGAGAGGCGTCATTCAGCACATCATGCGGGTGCGTAGCATTAACCGCATGATGAGCCACCCCAGCCTCCGCGTGAAGCACTTCTCGGTCATGCGCATGTGGTTCTTCCGGCTCCGGGTGCCCAACAAGGCTGTGCCTGAGGAAGCCAAGAAATCCATCATGAAATATTTGCTGAGACACGTCCGCCAGCGCCACCCGGTCAGCAACGGCTGGTCTGCACTGGCCGAGCAGCGGCCCGACCTCTCGTGGGCGTGCGAGAGCGAGAGCGTCGCAGAGGTCATCCTTACATGGCACATAGCCACCAGACTCTTGGAGGCCAAGCACCCAAAGAAGAAGAAGATACCATTACCGGCTAACCGTGTGGTAGCGACTGCCTTGTCGGGGTACTGCGCGTACCTGGTGGCCCGGCATCCGGAGCTCCTCCCAGACGACAAGCCTGGGACGGAGCGGGTGTACAAGGCCATGAAGAAGGACCTTAAGGTGGCGCTAGGGGGGTGCTGGTGGTACCACTTTTCGCGCGAGCGCGCTCGGTGCAACAGGGTGCTGCTGGCCGCCGGTCACATGGACCTAGACCATGCCACCTGCAGGGCCATGACGGTGGTTCAAAAGGGAGCGATGCTAGGGAAAAAGCTCAACCACAAGGTGGACGAGGAGGAGACCAACGACCACGAGGCAGCCATGTGGAAGCTGCTGGCAGACCTGTGGACACAACTCATGGTGTACGTGGCGCCGGCGAGTGGCGAGGCGCACCTGAAGGCGCACAAGGAGGCGCTGGCCCGGGGCGGCGAGTTCGTGACCATGCTCTGTGCGCTAACCATGCACGGTGGCATAACTAGGCCGGCCATCAAGCCATGGGAGATCGTCCCGGCAGAGCATGCTGACGATCATGCAGTCTAGTTCTCCATATCGGTCGCTCTGTGCACATGTGTGCTGAACGGGAGCACCTATACCTCAGGTGCCTCCCTTTTTTTTATGCATCAGTCACTTTTCTTTTAATCCATCAGATTCTAATCTCTCTAACGTTTCTGCCAGTATTTTCTCCTGTGCGTCCGTGAATGCCATGACTCCCACGAGTTCTAAAAAAATAAATTTGTATCAAATTGGAGCTGGTAACCAATCCCTACGCTAGCCGCCATCCTCCGGCCGGGCTATGTTCCACGCACGGACTTTTTATTAGAGCATCTCCAACTTGTGCGCAAAAATTTCACGCCTTAAAATAGTTTTTAGCGCGTCACTTTAACACTTTTAGTGCGCCGGACCCGACATTATTTTAGCAGAAGTCCAAAAAGCGCGCGCCCAAAACGAACACAGTGTTAATTGTGAAGCGCGCCCAATCCGAAGCCCAAAATATGCTGGGCGCGATAGCGTTTTTCAGCGCGCGCCCAAAAACTTTTAGCGCTACAGCTTCTGCTGGAGTTGTTTGGCGCCCAAAAAAACAAATTTTTAGTGCGCGGAGCTCTTTTTAAGCGCCTGTTGGAGATGCTCTTACAGAATTAACGGGTTGTAAGAGCATCTCGAACCGGCGCCCAAAATCTGCTCTGCGCGCTAAAATTCAGATTATTTGGGCGCCGGACAGCTTCAGCAGAAGCTGTAAAATAGTGCACGCGCGGAAAAAGGTTTGGGCACGCACTAAAAAGCGACATCGCATGCTGCAAATTTGGGGAGCCGGATTGCGTGCGCTTCACAATTTACACATCGTGTTTTTCCGGGCACGCGTTTTTAGGCATCTAATAAACCAATGTTGGGTCTGACGCATTAAAAGTGCTACTGTGACGCGCTAAAAATGTTCTAGCGTGCAAAACTTTTGTGTGCCCATTGGAGATGCTCTAATACATGGTAGTTTTTGATTGGAGACTAGAGTGAGGTGGGCCCACCCCCATGAAAATCAGGGGCAGAGATTAATTAGTGTTCAGATGCCCGTGAGATGGCCGTATTCGTCCGTGCGTCTGGGATTATTGCTTCCGGCCGTAGCTATGCTATGGCCTGTATCTAATTATAAAGTGTTTGATGAAAATAAAATGCTAAACTACATAGGCTTAGCGCGTGCTGCCGCGCTACTAATAAGGCGCTACAGCTATTACTTAGCAGTAGCGTGTGTGACACGCGCTACTGCTAAGACACATAGCGGCAGCGCTTCTTCTCTCCCGCGCTGCTGCTAATCTAGCTAGTTGCAGCGTGTTTACTATCCACCGCTACTAGTATTCTTTTTTTAGTGTATTTATATGCCGTTATATAAATTTTGGTACAATACCAATTATGAGGTTTATATCATTATGTCCATAACAGTGTGTGAAATGAAGGTGGATTAGGTACAAGCGGAGGCAATATGTGGTGCATGTCAAAAGTATACTACTAATCCAAACTTGATCTAGTTTGGACTAGTAGTACTTTCGATGTGCACCACATGTTGCCTCCACTTGAATCTAATCCGCCAGCACAAGCTATTTAATCATCATCATAGTCATTACCACCAACAGTATTTATTCAATTACCATAGTCATAGTGTAGCACATAATTATCTTCAAACTCATTCTAGGTAGCTAATCACCACCAACATTAGATGCGGTAGCTATCTAATCACCACCAACACTAGCTAATAATAATCATCATAGTCATTACCACCAACACTAGCTATTTAATCATCAGTCATAGTGTAGCACATCATCATCTTCAAACTCATTTCTAGCTAGCTAATCACTCCTGCTGCTCTCTCTCTCAGGTAAAATAACATAAAACATGTGTAGCTCTCCTCCTTCGTCAAGTTGGAGCATGCAGATGAACCTGTCTCCTAATCATGGGTTGCGCTTCTGATTGCTGCCCCCTAGTGCTTCTCTGCGCTCCTCCATCACAAATTTGGTCCAGTCTTGTACTTGTAAGAGTTCGTCGCTAATCTTGAATGCACTAAAGTGCATTGTAGGATATCTTGGCCGTAAGCTAACAATACTCATGGTACCTTTAGTCTCGATCCCATGAGGCACAACATTCATCGGGAGTCTCTGTTGAAGAACATCGTTTGGTAACATACTTAGCAATGAAGTTTAGCTTAAAAAATAATGTATGGAAAAGATGCACTGAGGACCGTAGTTGATTACGAACACTATTGGTCACACATTTTCAGTACTAACATTTCTAAGTGCGGGAAGAAAATTTGTCTTGACAGTATCAAGATCCGCAAGCCATGAAACATAATGACTTAGCTCCTCGCAGTTTAGTTTAGCCCCGGGACAATACTAGGTCCTGTCTACCAAGCGCTGGACATGTTTGCTTGAACGGAAATAAGCTGACAATAGAAATTAGTTGTCAACTATTTTTGAATAAACAATATCAAAGACATAAATATGGTTGAGAAACTCACATAATGGTATAACTGGAGGCGTCTGCACATCGACCCAGATGTCGGTATTACCTTCAATATCATCTTACGGACGAATATCAAAGGTGATAACCATATCAGGCTCAAATGCATAAGTCTTGTAGAGTGCTCGCCATGTTTTGCATCCGAAATAGGTGTAGTCGTCTGCGTTGTATAATTTTGCGTGGAAAATATAACCATGCTCGGTCTTCAAGTAAACTTTCTTTACCTCCATAGTACGAAACTCTTGCATGGCAGGGGATATGCTAGTAGAATAGTAAAAAAATTAAATTATAAGTTGAAGCAAATGAAGCAGATGTCATGCTTAATTACGAAAAAAGACTTGTCATTGTGACTTACTGTATCCACTTCGAAGTTCTCGTCCAGCTTGATGCTGAAGCGCCTATCATCATCTAGGAAGATTCCGTCGCACAGGCCGCGCTCGTCTTCGTAGTATTTGCAAATACGGAAATCCTTTTCGTTGTCAGACATTTCCTATGTTCATAGTTGAAACATTAATTGAAAATCGATCGAAGACAACTATCAGGATACTCAACACACAAATCCGGGGCACTCGATATTTCCTACATATTTTGGCACAAGTCATGCAAAATTCACGGAAAAATCCGGCATGACCTTTGCTAAAATAGGACATATCGAGCACCTAAAATTTGCCGGAACGGAAATGAATCAACACTCCGGCAAAACATAGGCCACTCGGAGGTGTAACCTGCAAACATGACCGGCCACTTGGGCAAGCACATATCCTATTTGAGCAACACAAGATATACATTTCAAAATATCATATAGGACTCAAATTAGCATGCATTCAATAAGCAAAAGTAAATCATCTCATGCGTTCGTACATCGTCGAATATTATCACTAATACATCCCGAACAGTATCATACATATAACATCACTAATACAACTAAAACCCTAGCGCACGACGGGTATCGGCGCGGGCGGTGGACACCCACAGAAAAGGAACCATCACAGGATCATAGCTCCAGTGAGATCCCTGGAGAACCTGCCAACTATTGGAGAACCTGTGCTCCAACGCAAAGATGTAGCGACGGACGTGCGCGTCCTCCTCACTGACACGGTGACACACCACCTCCGCGGGGTCCTCGATCCTCTGGACCGTCACTGGCCCACGCGATCGCCACCAAAGAAGGTTCGGTTCAACGACAGGCTGTCTCCTCACCAACCTGCGCCCCCCCCC
>LR880970.1:844207701-844220289 GCA_904067115.1 Aegilops sharonensis
GGCGCTTTCCAGTGGTCCTAGCTCTTGGCCAAAACCCGACGGTCCTGGTGCCTGACTGGATCCGGACAGTACAGCACCGGCCAGTGTATCTTTAGCAAGACGATGATGAGGCCGTTGGGAATATGGGCCCCTTTAGGATATATCCAGTTCGTGCAAAAGAATGAAATATTAGCATGTGACAAACAAAATAAAGAAAAATATAACCATGTGACAGGAAAAAGAATGAAATTATTATAAAGTGGCACTTACTCTTTCCCCTGGGCTCAATGAGCCACTTCTGCTCCTCGGTGGCAGGAATCTGATTTGGTAGCTTTGCGTTACCATGCAGCCACCCCTTGTTGCCAACCCCCTCCCCACCACCACCATCATCCCCACCACCACCATCATCCCCGCCACTACCCTCCTCCTCGCCTGCCTCATCCTCCTCCTCCTCCTCCTTGTCTCCCTCCCCAACCTCCTACTCCACCTCCTCCTCGGCCCCATCCCGAACCTCCTCCGCTTCCTTGTTAGAGGGTACCTCACTAGAGGAGGGCCTTGAAGACAACACCCCTAAGCTAGTGAGGGTGCGCTCTTTCTAGCCGCGACCACTTGTAGTGGCTCTCCCCCCACCCCCTCGCCCTCTAGGGGCCCTCCCCCCGCCCCCTCCTCCTCTAGGGGCACCCCTCCCACGACCTCCCTGTGAGGAGTCATCGTCAAGTAGTCGGGGTTGGGGGGGGGGGGGGTGGGGGGAGGATTACGTGCTCGACCACTCCGACTAGGCATGCCGACGACCTTGCATAGGAAACCCACGCCGTCGGCCTTCCCCTTGCCCATGTTTCATGAACCTACATTGAAAAGAGAATAAACAATTAGTACATTAATAAAATAAAGGAAAAGGCATAATAATAAGGAATAATGAACACATTAATAAAAAAGCACGTAAAGGCATATTCCTAAACCATAGAAAAAAAGAGTTGAAACGTACATCTGCTAGAACCCATACGAATCATCACTCTCTTGTAACCACTTTCTCGGTCGGTCTCATCACAAGACATTGCACCACATCACTCCTTAGCCTTGGTATGATTTCTGGATTGATCACCTTCTAAAAGATTGCATTGAGGAATGCACATAGCTTCACAATGGCTAATCAGACATTTTCCGATAGAAGCCCCCTCAATGCAACCGGAAGCAGTTGCGTCATAATCACGTGGCAGTCATGAGACTTTAGGTTCTGGAACTTTTTCTCTGGCATATTTATTATATCCTTTATATTCAACGAGAAGCCAGTCGGTACCTTCATACTAAGCAGACATTCAAAGAAGATTTCCTTCTCTTCTTTGGTAAGAGCGTAGCTGGCAGGACCTTCATACTGCTTTGGAGGCATGCCGTCTTTTTCATGCAAACGTTGCCGGTCTTCCCGTGCCTCAGCTGTATCTTTTGTCTTCCCATACACGCCCAAGAAGCCTAGCAGGTTCACGCAAAGGTTCTTCGTCACGTGCATCACGTCGATCGAAGAGCGGACCTCTAGGTCTTTACAGTAGGGTAGGTCCCAAAATATAGATTTCTTCTTTCACATGGGTGCGGGTCCCTCTGCGTCACTCGGAACAGCTAGTCCGCCGGGACCCTTTCCAAAGATTACATGTAAATCATTGACCATAGCAAGTACGTGATCACCGGTACGCATGGCGGGCTTCTTCCAGTGATCTGCCTCACCTTTGAAATGCTTCATGTCTCAGGGCCAGAGTGTTTTAGCAGGGCCATCGGAGCCGCAGTGATTCCTCCCAACTTCAGGTTGGCCACTTGAGTCAGTAAGTTCACCGGTGAGTCCAAGCCTGACACTTGGTTCGAGGACTACCGAGTGGCTGTCCAGATTGGCGGCGGCAATGATGAGGTAGCTATGAAGCATTTGCCCCTTATGTTGGAGGGTTCGGCCAGATCATGGTTGAATCAGTTAGCACCCAGCAGTATTTACACTTGGGAAGATCTTGCCCGAGTGTTTGTCAGGACATTTGAAGGGACTTGCAAGCGACCAGAAGGGTTGACAGAGTTGCAGTCGTGTGTACAGGAGTCGAATGAAACTTTGAGAGATTACATCCAGAGATGGATAACCTTGCACCACACAGTTGAGAATGTGGTTGATCACCAGGCAGTCTGTGCTTTCAAGGAAGGTGTCAAGAACAGGGAGTTGAGTTTGAAATTCGGTCGGACAGGAGATATGACCCTGAGTCGGATGATGGAGATTGCCACCAAGTATGTTAATGGTGAAGAAGAGGATCGGCTCCGGAGTGGTAAGTACAAGTCAGCCGCTAATGAAGCCGGCGGAGGAAATTCCAGTCAGAAGCAGAAGCTCAAAGCCGAGCCAGCCGCTCCCGGAGAAGCCTTGGCTGTGACCCCAGGAAAGTTCAAGGGGAAACCCAAGGGTCCATGGAACCCCCAAGAAGGTGAAAGACCAAGATGGGAATGATGTGTTGGACTTGCCATGTCACATTCACACGAAGAAAGATGAAGAGGGTAAACTCATTTACCCGAAGCATACCACTCGACAATGTTGGCTCTTGATTCAGCAGTTCCAAGGGAAGCAACCCAAGGATAAAGAAAAGGGGTCGGACAAAGTTGAGGACAAGGAAGATAGTGATGGTGGATACCCCCAGGTCAATTTCACCCTGATGATTTTTGCTGACGTTGAAAGCAAAAGTCGATTGAAAGTTATCAACCGAGAAGTGAACATGGTCGCTCCGGCGACGCCAAATTATCTGAAATGGTCCCAGACCGCCATCACATTCGACCAGTCTGATCACCCGACACACATTGCCACCCCTGGGAGGCAAGCGTTGGTGGTCGATCTAGTGGTCGAAGGCACTCGACTGACCAAAGTGTTGATGGATGGTGGCAGTGGTTTGAACATTTTGTATGCAGAGACGCTGAAAGGGATGGGCATTCCGATGTCCAGACTCAGCACCAGCAACATGAGCTTCCATGGAGTCATTCCTGGAAAGAAAGCTGAGTCACTCGGCCAAATTGCTCTCGATGTGGTTTTTGGAGACAACAAGAATTTTCGTAAGGAAAAGTTGACCTTTGAGGTCGTGGATTTCCAGAGTGCTTATCACGCTATTCTGGGAAGGCCGACGTATGCCTGTTTCATGGATCGACCATGTTATGTGTATCTTAAGCTGAAGATGCCCAGCCCCAAGGGTGTGATCACTGTCACTGGCAATCGGAAGAAAGCGGAAGAGTGTTTCCAGAAAGGCTCTAAGATTGCTGATGCTCAGATGGCAGTGGTAGAATTGCAAGAATATCATAAGACTGCAGATCTGAGTGATTTGTTGCGAGCCAAGAAGCCCGCTACGGAGTCGGCATTTCAGTCATCCGGTGAGACGAAGCAGGTCAAATTCATCCGACTGATCCCAATGCTGCTCCGACTCACATCTCAACAACACTCGACTCCAAATAGGAAGAAGTGCTCATCTAGTTCCTCCGTGAGAACTGGGACATCTTTGCATGGAAGCCTGCTGACATGCCAGTTGTTCCTAGGGAGCTGGCTGAGCATCGTCTGCCAGTCGACTCAAAAGTCAAACCTGTCAAAGAACATCTTCGACAGTCCGCCGTCCAGAAGAGAAAGGCCATAGGCGAGGAGGTGGCTCGGCTCTTAGCAGCGGAATTTATCCGAGAAATTTACCACTCCGAGTAGCTCGCCAATGTTGTCATGGTCCCTAAAAAGGACAATTCACTGCGCATGTGCATCGACTTCAAACATATCAATCGGGCCTTCCCGAAAGATCATTTTCCTCTCCCCCGCATCGACCAAATAGTCGACTCGACTGCGGGATGTGAGCGGTTGTCTTTTTTGGACGCATATTCCGGGTACCATCAGATCCGTCTGTATGGACCCGACGAGATCAAAACAGCTTTCATCACTCCATTCGGGTGCTTCTGTTATGTCACCATGCCATTCGGCCTCAAGAATGTCGGAGCCACGTTCATGAGGATGAATCAGAAGTGTTTACTCACTCAAATCAGTCGGAATGTGGAAGCATACATGGATGACATTGTGGTCAAGTCACGGAAAGGTTCCGACCTGTTGACTGACCTTGCTGAAACATTTTCCAATCTCAGGAGGTATGATATCAAGCTTAATCCATCAAAGTGTACATTCGGAGTTCCTGGCAGAAAGTTACTCGGTTTTCTCGTTTCTGAACGAGGAATCGATGCTAACCCAGAAAAAGTTGGCACTATACTTCGAATGAAATGCCCTGTGAGTGTGCATGATGTCTAGAAGCTTACTGGATGCTTGGCCGCTTTACCGACTGATGAAGAAGTCAGACAAGTTCGAGTGGACTCCTGAAGCTGATGCAGTGTTTGCAGAGCTCAAAGCTCTGCTCTCCACCCAGCCGGTGCTTGCTGCCCCAATCAGCAAGGAGGCAACAGTTTGAGGCAAAGAAAGCCATCAAGTCCCAAGCAATAGCAGATTTCATCGCCGAGTGGATTGAACAACAGTTGCCGACTCAAGTTCACTCGGAGCACTGGACTATGTTGTTTGATGGTTCCAAGATGCTGAATGGTTCCGGTGCTGGGGTAGTATTGGTTTCCCCCCGAGGAGATAAGCTCAGATATGTGCTCCAGATTCACTTTGATTCTTCCAACAATGAAGCAGAATATGAAGCACTGTTGTATGGGTTGCGAATGGCCATTTCACTCGGCGTCCGTCGCCTCATGGTCTATGGCGACTCAGATCTGGTGGTTAATCAGGTGATGAAGGAGTGGGACGTCAGAAGTCCAGCCATGACTGGCTACTGTAATGCAGTGAGGAAGCTAGAAAACAAGTTTGAGGGGTTAGAGCTCCATCATATACCCCGACTGAAAAATCAAGCTGCTGATGATTTGGCGAAAATACGGTCCAAGAGGGAACCATTCCCAGTGATGTGTTTTTGGAGCACATCCGCACGCCGTCGATTCAAGAGGATCCTTTCACCGAAGAAGCTCCACAACCAAAAAGTGCCACTGATCCGACTGAAGTTGAGGTCCCAGCGGTGGTCGACCTGGTCATGGAAGTCGTGGTCGTCACTCCCGACTGGACAGTACCGTACATCGCGTATATCCTGAGGAAAGAGCTCCCGGAGAACGAAGAAGAGGCTAGACAGATCGTCCGTCGATCCAAGGCCTTTACTGTGATCAAGGGATAGTTATTCATAGAAAGCGTGACTGGAGTCAGCCAGAAGTGCATAACGCCAGAAGAAGGTCAGATAATCCTTGATGATATCCACTCGGGGACCTGTGGTCACCGTGCGTCCTCTCGGACCATCGTGGCTAAAGCGTACCAAGCGGGATTTTACTGGCCAAAGGCAAATTAAATGGCAAAGGAAATAGTCGACAAGTGTGAAGGATGTCAGTTCTACTCCAATATGTCACACAAACCCGCCTCAGCATTGAAGACCATTCCACTCGTCTGGCCTTTCGCTGTTTGGGGGTTGAATATGATTGGACCACTGAGAACTGGCAGGAGTGGTTTCACTCATTTGCTTGTGGCAGTCAACAAGTTTACGAAGTGGATCGAAGCTAAACCTATCAAGAACCTTGATGCGTGCACTGCTATCAGTTTCGTCAGAGAGTTGATATTCAGATATGGAGTTCCGCACAGCATCATCACGGACAATGGGTCAAATTTCGATTCCGACAAGTTCAAATCCTTTTGCGCCTCTCAGGGCACGCGAGTTGACTATGCTTCAGTCGCTCACCCTCAGTCGAATGGACAAGCAGAACGAGCGAATGGTCTAATTCTCAAAGGACTGAAACCTCGACTGATGCATGATCTCAAGCATGCAGCAAGAGCGTGGGTTGATGAACTTCCGTCGGTTCTTTGGGGATTGAGGACCACTCCTAATCGGTCGACTGGGAGAACACCATTCTTTATGGTCTATGGAGCTGAAGTAGTTCTGCCGAGTGACCTGCTTCACAATGCGCCCCGAGTCGAACTCTACTCTGAAGCTGAAGCGGAGCAAGCCCGGCAAGATGCAGTCGACCTCCTTGAAGAGGAGAGAGAGATGGCCCTGATCCGCTCGACCATCTATCAGCAGGACTTGCATCGATTCCACGCTAGAAATGTGAAGAGCCGAGCCTTTCAAGAAGGGGATCTGGTCCTCCGAGTGGATCAACAGAAACCACACAAGCTCGCTCCCACTTGGGAAGGTCCCTTCATCGTCACCAGAGTTCTCCACAATGGAGCTTACCATCTTTACAACGTCGAACGCCAGATCGATGAGCCTCGAGCCTGGAATGCGGAGCTGCTCCGCCCCTTTTACACTTAAGAGCTCACTCGGGTGAGATGTAATAAAAGTACCTCTGTAGTTTGTTTATCTAAATCGAGAAGATTATAATTTTCCCAGTGATTGTTATTACTTTTTGTTAAAATTCCCCCCCAGTGGGTGGCTTAGCTGCGAATCCGTTTCGCCTAAGTTTGTAAAAAAAATCCTTACCGAGTGGCGAGCCAGCCTCTCACTAGGGGGTTTAGCTGCGAATCCGTTTCGCCTAAGTGTTTTAAATCCTACCGAGTGGTGAGCCAGCCTCCCACTCGGAGGCTTAGCTGCAGTCCAAGTACTCGCCTAAGTGTTTAAAATCCTACCGAGTGGGGAGCCAGCCTCCCACTCGGGGGCTTAGCTGCAGTCCAAGTACTCGCCTAAGTGTTTAAAATATTACCGAGTGGTGAGCCAGCCTCCCACTCGGGGGCTTAGCTGCAGTCCAAGTACTCGCCTAAGTATTTAATACAATGTGCACTTTGCAAGGACGACGAGGTACAGGTCGACTGTTGCCTTCCCCTTCAAAGCTATGACACAAAAATCCTCCTTGGAGGCTTAGCTGCAGTCCAGTACTCGCCTAAGTTTGAAAAATCCTACCGAGTGGAGAGCAAACCTCCCACTCGGGGGCTTAGCTGTAGTCCAGTACTCGCCTAAATTTTGAAAATCCTACCGAGTGGAGAGCAAACCTCCCACTCGGGGGCTTAGCTGCAGTCCAGTACTCGCCTAAGTTTTGAAAATCCTACCGAGTGGAGAGCAAACCTCCCACTCGGGGCTTAGCTGCAGTCCAGTACTCGCCTAAGTATTAAAAAATCCTACCGAGTGGAGAGCAAACCTCCCACTCGAGGGCTTAGCTGCAGTCCAGTACTCGCCTAAGTTTGAAAACCCCTACCGAGTGGAGAGCAAACCTCCCACTCGTGGGCTTAGCTGCAGTCCAGTACTCGCCTAAGTATCTAAAAATCCTACCGAGTGGAGAGCAAACCTCCCACGCGGGGCTTAGCTGCAGTCCAGTACTCGCCTAAGTATCTAAAAATCCTACCGAGTGGAGAGCAAACCTCCCACGCGGGGCTTAGCTGCAGTCCAGTACTCGCCTAAGTATCTAAAAATCCTACCGAGTGGAGAGCAAACCTCCCACGCGGGGCTTAGCTGCAGTCCAGTACTCGCCTAAGTATCTAAAAATCCTACCGAGTGGAGAGCAAACCTCCCACGCGGGGCTTAGCTGCAGTCCAGTACTCGCCTAAGTATCTAAAAATCCTACCGAGTGGAGAGCAAACCTCCCACGCGGGGCTTAGCTGCAGTCCAGTACTCGCCTAAGTATCTAAAAATCCTACCGAGTGGAGAGCAAACCTCCCACGCGGGGCTTAGCTGCAGTCCAGTACTCGCCTAAGTATTAAAAAATCCTACCGAGTGGAGAGCAAACCTCCCACTCGAGGGCTTAGCTGCAATCCAGTACTCGCCTAAGTTTTGAAAATCCTACCGAGTGGAGAGCAAACCTCCCACTCGGGGGCTTAGCTGCAGTCCAGTACTCGCCTAAGTTTTGAAAATCCTACCAAGTGGAGAGCAAACCTCCCACTCAGGGGCTTAGCTGCAGTCCAGTACTCGCCTAAGTTTTAAAAATCCTACCGAGTGGAGAGCAAACCTCCCACTCGGAGGCTTAGCTGCAGTCCAGTACTCGCCTGAGTTTGAAAAACCCTACCGAGTGGAGAGCAAACCTCCCACTCGTGGGCTTAGCTACAGTCCAGTACTCGCCTAAGTACGAAATCCATCCCGATCCGCAAGGACGACGAGGTACTGGTCGACTGTTGCCTTCTTCTTCGGAGCTGCGCCACAAGTACAACGTGCACTCCATCCCAATCCGCAAGGACGACGAGGTGCAGGTCGACTGTTGCCTTCTCCTTCGGAGCTGCGCCACAAGTGCAACATGCGCTCCATCCCGATCCGCAAGGACGACGAGGTACAGGTCGACTGATTCTTTCTCCTGCACCTGCAAGAGTAACAAAGTGTAGGTCGACTGGATCCACCTCAGAGCTGCATCTCAAGCATTGAAGCATAATCTGAGTGAAGAGCAAAGTTCACTCAAAGGAAAACAAAAGCATATTTTGACGATAAGTAAAGTTCGGATAACATCCTAAGGATGCAGAAGTACCCAGGCCTCAAGCCTGTTAAAGTTTATCGGTTACAAAACCACTCGGCATTCCGAGGCAAATTTAAGGTAGAGCATAAAAGTTTTTTACTCCTCAGGTGGAGGACCGGAAGGAGCCACAAACTGGTCAAGGTCGATCCCATCAGCAATCCGGGTGGCAGCGGCAATGAAAGTCTCCATGAAAGATTGGAAATTATACTTCTTGGTATTGGCAACTTTGATGGATGCCAGCTTTTCCTCCCGCGCCTCCTTGCAGTGGACACGAACCAGAGACAGAGCAACATCAGCACCGCACCTGGCAGAAGACCTTTTCCATTCTTGCACTCGACTTGGAACCTCATTCAGTCGAGTCATTAAGGACTCAAGGTCATTCTGAAGCGTATGGTCTGGCCAGAGGGTCGAGTCGATCCGCGACACCGCAGCTTTCAGTCGAGCGAGATAGTCCACCACACCAGCAATGCGAGACTCCAGTCGGAGCACGTTCATAGCAGCTTCATCCTTCACGGGAGAGTTGATGGGGTCCATGCTTGTCTCCACTCGACTGGTCTCCTCTTCGAAGTTCTGACAGAATTCTGCAAATACGACTCGAGTTCAAGCTAATGGTTCTATGATGAGTCGACGATGACAAGTCAGTCGGATAAGAGGAATTACCTTCAAGCATGAGGAATAGCTTCTTGGCGAGCCCTCCCAGATAAGCCTCCAGATAATTCCTCCTCCCCGCCAGTTCGCCAGCCTTGTCAGTCAGAGCAACTTTGTCATTCTTCAGTCGGCTAACCTCCTTGTTGGCCGCGTCGAGAGCAGCCTTTAGTTTGGTATTCTCCTCTTCGAGTTTGCCGACTGAGACCAGTTTCTCTTCCGCGAGCCTTGTTTTCTCCAAAGCCGCCTTCTGTGCCTCTGCAAGGTCGTGGTCTTTCTTCTTCAGAGCCTCCTCCAGTTTGTCTGCAAAATAACAATAAGCCCAGAGTTGAGAATGGGTAGAAAGACAAAGACAGTTGTCAAAGTTCTCACCAGCCATACCTTTTGCTTCGTCTCTCGCCTTTTGCAAGTTCTCCTGAGCAAGCTTCAAGTCAAGGTTGAGCTGGATCTGTTTGTTCTCCAATTCAGTATAGCGGGCCACGAGCTCGCTAGATTTCTGCGAAGAGTCAATCGACAAAACATCAAAGACAGGTCACTTCCGAGTGACTAAAGAAAAAATCGTAGCATTTCTAAGACTACAGTCGAATCAAAACATTCGACAGTAGTCTCGGGGACTACACCCAGTGGGTGCACTCAGCGTGCCCCCACTGGTTTTACCAATTCGGTTCGACCAGTCGACCGAAAGAGGCAAAAAAACAGTTCCTAAGACTATAGTCGACTGCCAGCAGTCCACCATAGTCTCGGGGACTACACCCAGTGGGTGCACTAAGCGTGCCCCCACCGGTTCCAAAGATCCATTCGACATGGCCTGACCAGACCAAGTGAAGAAGTTCAAAGTGTATAGACTATAGTCGACTGCCCGCAGTCCACCATAGTCTCGGGGACTACACCCAGTGGGTGCACTCAGCGTGCCCCCACCAGTACAGAAATTCAATCGACACACCCACCCAGTGGGTGTACAGATACAGATATGGAAATCTTCAGAAAGAAGAAATTTCAGATAGCATATCCTAACAGAACAAGCGGCGACCAACTTACTTGGACATTGCTCTGAAGAGCTGAGCTTGCATCATAAGCCACCTGGCTAGCCTCCTGGACCACCTTCACTTGCTCCATCATGATCCCTGCCTGGCGTATGGCCTCCTTAGCAGCACTCACCTGGTCTTCCGGGACGTGGTGTGTGGCAAAAAGGGAAGGCGGGTCAGCAGTTGACGACGAAGGTCGGGCACTCGTCAGCGGCACAACAAAGGTCACAGAAGCCCGAGTGGTGTCGCCTCCCTCGTGAACCAGCGTTTCAGGCAGTGATACTGTTGGGGAACGTTGTAGAAAATTAAAAAAAAATCTATGGTTTCACCAAGATCTATCTATGAGTTCATCTAAGCAACGAGTCATGGGAGAGAGATTGCATCTACATACCACTTTGTAGATCGCGACCGGAAGCGTTCAAAAGAACGGGGATGAAGTAGTCGTTCTCGCCGTGATCCTATCACCGGAGATCCTAGCGCCGAACGGACGGCACCTCCGCGTTCAACACACGTACGGAGCGGATGACGTCTCCTCCTTCTTGATCCAGCAAGGGGGAAGGAGAGGTTGAGGCAGAAGGCTCCAACAGCAGCACGACGGCGTGGTGGTGATGGAGTGAAAGTTCTTCGGCAGGGCTTCGCCAAGCACACGCGGAGGAGGAGAGGTGTTGGGGAGGGGAGGGGCTGCGCCTTGAAGTGTGTTGCAGCCCTCCCCTCGCCCCTCTATTTATAGGGGAAGGGAGAAGGGGGGCCGGCCCCTCTAGATGGCATCTAGAAGGGGGGGCAGCGGCCAAGGGGAGGGGGCTTGCCCCCCAAGCAAGGGGGGCGCCCCCCCTCAGGGTTTCCCCAAACCCTAGGCACATGGGCCCAAGGGGGGAGTGGCGCCCCAGCCCACTTTGGGCTGGATCCCTTCCTCATACAGCCCATAAGGCCCTCCGGGAGAGGTGGCCCCTCCCGGTGGACCCCCGGAACCCCTCCGGTGGCCCCGGTACAATACCGATATGCCCCCGAACCTTTCCGGTGACCGTATGATGACTTCCCATATATAAATATTTACCTCCGGACTATTCCGGAACTCCTCGTGACGTCCAGGATCTCATCCGGGACTCCGAACAACATTCGGTAATCACATACAAGTCTTCCTAATAACCCTAGCGAAACCGAACCTTAAGTGTGTAGACCCTACGGGTTCGGGAGACATGTAGACATGACCGAGACGGCTCTCCGGTCAATAACCAATAGCGGGATCTGGATACCCATGTTGGCTCCGACATACTCCTCGATGATCTCATCGGATGAACCACGATGTCGAGGATTCAAGCAACCCCGTATACTATTCCCTTTGTCAGACGGTATGTTACTTGCCCGAGATTCGATCGTCGGTATCCCAATACCTCGTTCAATCTCGTTACCGGCAAGTCACTTTACTCGTACCGTAATGCATGATCCCGTGACCAGACACTTGGTCACTTTGAGCTCATTATGATGATGCACTACCGAGTGGGCCCAGTGATACCTCTCCGTAACACGGAGTGACAAATCCCATTCTCGATCCGTGTCAACCCAACAAAAACTTTCGGAGATACCTGTAGTGCACCTTTATAGTCACCCAGTTACGTTGTGACGTTTGGTATACCCAAAGCACTCCTACGGTATCCGGAAGTTACACGATCTCATGGTCTAAGGAAGAGATACTTGACATTGGAAAAGCTCTAGCAAAACGAACTACACAATCTTGTGCTATGCTTAGGATTGGGTCTTGTCCATCACATCATTCTCCTAATGATGTGATCCCGTTATCATTGACATCCAATGTCCATACTCAGGAAACCATGACTATCTATTGATCAACGAGCTAGTCAACTAGAGGCTCACTAGGGACATATTGTGGTCTATTTATTCACATGTGTATTACAATTTCCGGATAATACAATTATAGCATGAATAAAAGACAATTATCACGAACAAGGAAATATAATAATAACCCTTTTATTATTGCCTCTAGGGCATATTTCCAACAGTCTCCCACTTGCACTAGAGTCAATAATCTAGTTACATTGTGATGAATCGAACACCCATAGAGTTCTGGTGTTGATCATGTTTTGCCCGCGGAAGAGGTTTAGTCAACGGATCTGCTACATTCAGATCCGTATGCACTTTGCAAATTTCTATGTCTCCATCTTGAACATTTTCACGGATGGAGTTGAAGCGACGCTTGATGTGCCTGGTCTTCTTGTGAAACCTGGGCTCCTTGGCAAGTGCAATAGCTCCAGTGTTGTCACAGAAGAGTTTGATCGGCCCCGACGCATTGGGTATGACTCCTAGGTCGGTGATGAACTCCTTCACCCAAATTGCTTCATGCGCTGCCTCCGAGGCTGCCATGTACTCCGCTTCACATGTAGATCCCGCCACGATGCTCTGCTTGCAGCTGCACCAGCTTACTGCTCCACCATTCAACATATACACGTATCCGGTTTGTGACTTAGAGTCATCCAGATCTGTGTCGAAGCTAGCGTCG
>LR880970.1:844225298-844236426 GCA_904067115.1 Aegilops sharonensis
TCTTGAAGTTCTTCTTACCCTTGCCCTTTTTGAACTTAGTGGTTTTATTGACCATCAACACTTGATGTTCTTTCTTGATTTCAACCTCTGCTGACTTCAGCATTGAGAATACTTCGGGAATGGTCTTCACCATTCCCTGCATATTGTAGTTCATCACAAAGCTCTTGTAGCTTGGTGGGAGCGACTGAAGGATTCTGTCAATGACCGCCTCGTCCGGGAGGTTTATGTCCAGCTGGGACAGGCGGTTGTGCAACCCAGACATTTTGAGTATGTGTTCACTGACAGAACAGTTTTCCTCCATCTTACAACTATAGAACTTGTCGGAGACTTCATATCTCTCGACCCGGGCATGAGCTTGGAAAACTAGTTTCAGCTCCTCGAACATCTCATATGCTCCGTGTTGCTCAAAACGCTTTTGGAGCCCCGGCTCTAAGCTTTAAAGCATGCCGCACTGAACGAGAGAGTAATCATCAGCACGAGACTGCCAAGCATTCATAATGTCTTGGTTCTCTGGGACGGGTGCATCACCTAGCGGTCCTTCTAGGACATATTGTTTCCTGGCAGCTATGAGGATGATCCTCAGGTTCCGGACCCAGTCCGTATAGTTGCTGCCATCATCTTTCAGCTTGGTTTTCTCTAGGAACGCGTTGAAGTTCATGTTGACATGAGCGTTGGCCATTTGATCTACAAGACATATTTGCAAAGGTTTTAGACAAAGTTCATGATAATTAAGTTCATCTAATCAAATTGTTTTAATGAACTCCCACTCAGATTAGACATCCCTCTAGTCATCTAAGTGTTACACGATCCGAGTCGACTAGGCCGTGTCCGATCATCACGTGAGACGGACTAGTCATCATCGGTGAACATCTTCATGTTGATCGTATCTTCCATACGACTCGTGTTCGACCTTTCGGTCTCCGTGCTCCGAGGCCATGTCTGTACATGCTAGGCTCGTCAAGTTAACCCTAAGTGTTTTGCATGTGTAAAACTGTCTTACACCCGTTGTATGTGAACGTAAGGATCTATCACACCCGATCATCACGTGGTGCTTCGAAACGACGAACTTTAGCAACGGCGCACAGTTAGGGGAGAACACTTCTTGATATTGTTGTAAGGGATCATCTTATTTACTACCGTCGTTCTAAGTAAACAAGATGCATAAACATAATAAACATCACATGCAATTATATAGTAGTGACATGATATGGCCAATGTCATATAGCTCCATTGATCTCCATCTTCGGGGCTCCATGATCATCTTGTCACCGGCATGACACCATGATCTCCATCATCGTGTCTTCATGAAGTTTTCATGCCAACGACTACTTCTACTTCTATGGCTAACGCGTTTAGCAATAAAGTAAAGTAATTTTACATGGTGTTCTTCAATGACACGCAGGTCATACAAAATAAAGACAACTCCTATGGCTCCTGCCGGTTGTCATACTCATCGACATGCAAGTCGTGATTCCTATTACAAGAACATGATCTCATACATCACAATATATCATTCATCATTCATCACAACTTCTGGCCATATCACATCACATGACAATTGCTGCAAAAACAAGTTAGACGTCCTCTAATTGTTATTGCATCTTTTACGTGGCTGCAATTGGGTTCTAGCAAGAACGTTTTCTTACCTACGAATAACCACAACGTGATTTTGTCAACTTCTATTTACCCTTCATAAGGACCCATTTCATCGAATCCCCTCCAACTAAAGTGGGAGAGACAGACACCCGCCAGCCACCTTATGCAACTAGTGCATGTCAGTCGGTGGAACCGGTCTCACGTAAGCGTACGTGTAAGGTTGGTCCGGGCCGCTTCATCCCACAATACCGCTGAAGCAAGATAAGACTAGTAGCGGCAAGCAAGTTGACAAGATCTACGCCCACAACAAAATTGTGTTCTACTCGTGCAATAGAGAACTACGCATAAACCTGGCTCATGATGCCACTGTTGGGGAACGTTGTAGAAAATTAAAAAAAATTCTACGGTTTCACCAAGATCTATCTATGAGTTCATCTAAGCAACGAGTCATGGGAGAGAGATTGCATCTACATACCACTTTGTAGATCGCGACCAGAAGCGTTCAAAAGAACGGGGATGAAGTAGTCGTTCTCGCCGTGATCCTATCACCGGAGATCCTAGCGCCGAACGGACGGCACCTCCGCGTTCAACACACGTACGGAGCAGATGACGTCTCCTCCTTCTTGATGCAGCAAGGGGGAAGGAGAGGTTGAGGAAGAAGGCTCCAACAGCAGCACGACGTCGTGGTGATGATGGAGTGACAGTTCTCCGGCAGGGCTTCGCCAAGCACACGCGGAGGAGGAGAGGTGTTGGGGAGGGGATGGGCTCCGCCTTGAAGTGTGTTGCAGCCTTTCCCTCGCCCCTCTATTTATAGGGGTGGGAGAAGGGGGGCCGGCCCCTCTAGATGGCATCTAGAAGGGGGGGCGTCGACCAAGGGGAGGGGGCTTGCCCCCTAAGCAAGGGGGCGCCCCCCCTCAGGGTTTCCCCAAACCCTAGGCACATGGGCCCAAGGGGGAGTGGCGCCCCAGCCCACTTTGGGCTGGATCCCTTCCTCATACAGCCCATAAGGCCCTCCGGGAGAGGTGGCCCCTCCCGGTGGACCCCCGGAACCCCTCCGGTGGCCCCGGTACAATACCGATATGCCCCCGAACCTTTCTGGTGACCGTATGATGACTTCCCATATATAAATCCTTACCTCCGGACTATTCCGGAACTCCTCGTGATGTCCAGGATCTCATCCGGGACTCCGAACAAAATTCGGTAATCACATACAAGTCTTCCTAATAACCCTAGCGTCACCGAACCTTAAGTGTGTAGACCCTACGGGTTCGGGAGACATGTAGACATGACCGAGACGGCTCTCCGGTCAATAACCAACAACGGGATCTGGATACCCATGTTGGCTCCCACGTACTCCTCGATGATCTCATCGGATGAACCACGATGTCGAGGATTCAAGCAACCCCGTATACTATTCCCTTTGTCAGACGGTATGTTACTTGCCCGAGATTCGATCATTGGTATCCCAATACCTCGTTCAATCTCGTTACCGGCAAGTCACTTTACTCGTACCGTAATGCATGATCCCGTGACCAGACACTTGGTCACTTTGAGCTCATTATGATGATGCACTACCAAGTGGGCCCAGTGATACCTCTCCGTAACACAGAGTGACAAATCCCAGTCTCGATCCGTGTCAACCCAACAGACACTTTCGGAGATACCTGTAGTGCACCTTTATAGTCACCCAGTTACGTTGTGACGTTTGGTATACCCAAAGCACTCCTACGGTATCCGGAAGTTACACGATCTCATGGTCTAAGGAAGAGATACTTGACATTGGAAAAGCTCTAGCAAAACGAACTACACGATCTTGTGCTATGCTTAGGATTGGGTCTTGTCCATCACATCATTCTCCTAATGATGTGATCCCGTTATCATTGACATCCAATGTCCATAGTCAGGAAACCATGACTATCTATTGATCAACGAGCTAGTCAACTAGAGGCTCACTAGGGACATATTGTGGTCTATTTATTCACACGTGTATTACGATTTCCGGATAATACAATTATAGCATGAATAAAAGACAATTATGACGAACAAGGAAATATAATAATAACCCTTTATTATTGCCTATGGGGCATATTTCCAACAGATACAACCTGAGTAGCCTTGCTGGAAGGCACCCTTTTGACCTTCCTCTTCCTAAGTGGTGTTTCATCGTCGTCGTCAGGGAGATCAATGACATGAGGTGGAACTACAGGAAAGATTCAAAGGTAAAAACATAAATCCAATCGACCATAAAGCGAAACTGCAGAGATCATACCAAGGTTGGAGGTGGCGGCATCTTCCATGTCCTGATCTTCATGCTTAGCTGAGGTCTCGGAGGTGGCAGCACTGCAGATTTTAGAAATCAGTTGATCAGTCAAACGAGTCGACCAAAAGTACACCCATGATAAACAGGAAAACACAAGTTCTGCTGATTACCCGGAAATGGTGGGAATGACCATCCTCATCTTGGGCAGGGCCTTCGTCGGCTTTGATGACGTTGCTCAGGGTTGCTTTGGCGGTTTCTCAGTCGGCACTGGGGAAGTCGTCCGAGGGCGCTTTTTCGACCGCCCAACGGGCGCGATAGCCTTACCGCGCCCGACCGCCAGATCATGCGTCAGCTTGGACCGCCTTTCCGAGTGGGGAGGATCCACGTCCTCCTCCTCTTCCTCCTCCTCCTCCTCTTCATCAGAGGTGTCGTTCCCCTCGCCCTTCTCACCGTCAGACTCCCATTCCTCCTGGCTTTCGCCTCCGCTTCCTTCTTCTTCTTCGACTTGTTCTTGCACCCCGTTGGGCATCGAGTACATCTCAGTGGTGACCTAGAAGACAGCAAAACAAGACGAAAGTCAGTTGGCCGAGTCGCAGCGGAACAGAGCGAATGCAACAGGATCACAGTCGGAGATAAGTGGTCATACCTGGTCTGGTTCGTAAGATTGGTCGAGTGGTGGGATCCTCCTAGCTCCACGAGGGTTATCCTTGTTCCCTGTGATGGCAGTCATCCATCTCTCCAATGTGGCGTCGTCGACCTCCTCTGGGTGGACCCGGGTGGTGTCTTCGGTACCAGAATACATCCACATCGGGTGGCCTCGGTATTGGAGCGGCTGAATGCACCGTCGAAGGAAAACCTCCAGTAGATCCATGCCAGTCACTCCGTCGCGAATGAGCTGGACTACACGCTCCATCAACAATTTAACCTGGACCTTTTCCTCCGGAAGCACCTTCAGAGAGGACGGCTTGTTCACTCGATCCATGAGAAAGGAGGGAGTCCAGTCGAATGCCCTGGCGTCGACTGGTCTTGGCAGTAGAACCAGGTCGACTGCCACCCTCTAACTAAATTGGGAAGAATCATGGCTGGAAAGGCACTTTTATCCCTCATCTGGACCCCAAGACCCCCACACATCTGGATTACTTGGGTTCTTTAATCATTCGGACTAGCCTTTCTCACCGTCTGAGAGCGACAAGTGAATATGTGTTTGAAGAGGCCCCAGTGTGGCCGACAACCCAAGAAGTTTTTGCACAAATACACGAAAGCAGCGAGATAGGCAATGGAGTTGGGTGTGAAGTGATGGAGTTGTGCTCCAAAGAAGTTCAGAAACCCCGAAAGAAAAGATTCGGTGGTAGAGAAAATCCGCGATCAACATGGGTGGCTAAGAGGACGCACTCACCCTCCTGAGGCTGCGGCTGCCACTCTGTCCCCGGAAGCCTTGTTGACCCGTGGGGGGTCAATCCCTCGTTAGCCAGGTCATTGAGGTCTTTCTGGGTGATGGTCGAGCGGATCCAATCTCCCTGGATCCAACCTTGCGGCAGGCTGGACCGCGACGAGGATCCGTCCCGACTAGGCGCTCTCCCCTTCGCCTTCGCCGTCGCCTTCTCCGCCCGCTCCAAGGCCGTCGTCTTCTCCTTCACCATTGTCGCCGGCGGGGCAGCAACGGAGCAGCAGCGCTGAGCAGGTTACGGGCGCGGCGGATGAATCTCAGGGCGGAGGAGGGGAAAATGAGGGCGCACTGTTCAAAAGACCCCCGCCCGGTGCATTATATGAAGTCGCTTCCGAGTGGCTGACTGGTAGGCCCGGGCAATCCTGTCAAATCCCGCAACAGTCGCGCGCATGATACGTGGTGAAAAAGGTGGCGCGGAGATCGAGGCGTCATTGCCTTATCCCATCCGAGTACCGCGGCCTTCTCCGCTTCGCGCGCTTCCCGAAATTCGGATCCCACTAAATCCGCTAACAGCAGAGCAACTTGTCAGACGGCAGATTTCCTCCGATCCGTCGCTCGGAAATCTCCAAGTTCATAAAGTTCATTCAACAGAAGTAGAGAATGGATCAAGGCGACTGAAAGAAAAGTTGACACCGTCACTAGAAGGTCACTGATCCAGAGTAAGATACACTCGCAGCACGAAAAACAGGTCGGAAAGATTATCAACTCCTTCCTCACTCAAACCTCGATCCATTCGGGGGCTAATGATGAAGTCATGTACCTAGGGTAGGGTCATGGACCTGTCCGAGATACCCTCCCCTAGGACATCCTTAGAATAAACTGCCTTCCAGTCGACCTGGTAAGTTTCCACTTGACAGATTCAAAGACATTCGACCATGAATACCCACTCGACCACCAGGAGTTCGAGGGCCACTCGGTGTCCAAACGGTCTATAATTAAGTAGTCTTTATGGTCATGATGACACTTTATGTAAGGCGTTACCAGTAACGCCTGGCCTTAACATACCTTTAACCCTCCGCTACGTGGGCTGGCTGGGGTCCTGGCGCACTCTATATAAGCCACCCCCCTCCATAGGTAGAAGGGTTCGCACCCTGTAATTCATACGCATATAATCCAGTCGACCGCCTCCGGGCTCCGAGACGTAGAGCTGTTACTTCCTCCGAGAAGGGCCTGAACTCGTAAACTCGTGCGTACCAACTACTCCATAGCTAGTACCTTGCCTCTCCATACCTACCCCCCATTCTACTGTCAGACTTAGAACCACGACACGGAGTGCCTGCCCTACAACAACTGCAAGTGGCCGGCCACGCCTTACGAAGAGAACGTCGTCTCCCCCGGCCGGCCACACGAGGACATCCTCTTCTCTCCGGCGGCGACAAAGGCCCTGTGCGTGGTCCTGGCGTGCTGTCCGCGGCCGCCACATGACCTCATACATCTCAAGCTTGTTTGCCGGAGATGGCGTACCATGATCGAGAGCAAGCGTTTCCTCAAGCTGCTGCAGGAACGGACGGCGACAGGCGCTGAGCAGGTTTTGGCCATGCTGCTAAACCCCCCGAGTAGTCATATCCCCAAACGGGGTATAATCTGGAGTCTGACCGCAAACTAGTGACCTTACCTATCTAGCCATATTTCAACCTGCCAGGTGCTTTTGACACGCACAATTTTCTAGTCCGATTAATGGATTATTGAAAAGTGATATTAAATTTTAGAAAAGCAAAGGTACAGAATCGAATGGTTGACAATAAAAACTAACGGAAAACTAAAAACATAAGAATAATAATAGAAAACAACTGCCGGCGCCAACAAGTCTTAATGAGCGTTTTCAAGTAACTGCTAGGCTTATGCGATGATCTAGATCAGAATATCAGATATTGTTGGTGGGGCTTAGAAAAGGGAAAGAGGAAGGCACACTAGAAACTTGGGTTAATCTCCTCAAACCAAAGAACATGGTTGGAATTGGGTTTGAAGATCTCCATTTCTTTAATCATGCCCTACTCGATCGTCAGTCATGGTGATTGCTTGCTTTCTTAGATAGCTTGTGCGTTTTATTGGAGCTGCCTCTGGCGACATACACCGAAGAACGTCCGGCGACGAACGCCAAGCTATGCCTCCAGCGTCTCGAACACACGGATGAAAAAGACAAACTCGACACGAACTCGTTATTCGGCGATGAACGCCTGCGGCGACAAACGCCGAAGCTTTTCTTGTAATCATGACTCACGCGATTCACATGTATATGGCGAAGCACACCAACTGCATAGAAGACCTTACACAGGAACTCACGCTACACACGCGACTATCTTTTCTGGTTACTGGCCGCCCTCACAGCCACTCTCGCCTTCTCTTGGCACTTCCACCTACACGCACAGGCACAACACTGGCAACACCAGAGCCTACTGTGAGAAGAATTGGAAAGCGTAGAACCCTTCGTCTGGGCCGCATTGTATTATATAGAGATCATGCCATGGCTTACAAGGTAGAGATCGATCGAGAGAAGAGGAGATCGATCATGGTTCGGTACAGGAGGTTTAACAGAAGTAGAGATAAGAGGAGATAAGATTACAAAGGTTTAAACTGCTCAACTACTCTCCTATCTCTATACAACATATTCTAACATTCCCTCTCAATCTGAACCGAGTGAACTTTACCAAGGTTAAGATTGTTCTTGAAGTCATTCAATCTTCCTGTAGTAAGAGGTTTTGTGAAGCCATCAACAAGTTGATCACCAGTTGGTATAAATCGAATATCAAGTAGCTTGCGAGCTACTCTTTCTCTGACAAAGTGAAAATCAACTTCAATATGTTTAGTTCGTGCATGGAAAACAGGATTAGCTGAGAGATACGTTGCACCAATATTATCACACCATAACCTCGTAGCTTGTGGAGCCTTGATCCCAAGCTCATATAACAGAGTCTGTATCCACATCACCCCAGCTGTAGCATTAGCCAAAGCTTTATACTCAGCTTCTGTACTGGACCTAGAAACAGTGGCCTGTTTTCTTGCACTCCACGATACAAGATTTGTTCCCAGAAACACAGCAAAACCACCTGTGGACCTTCTGTCATCAGCACAACCTGCCCAGTCTGCATCAGAATAGGCAGTAACAAGCAAAGACATGGACTTGACAATCTGAAGTCCAAGACCTGTTGAGTATTTGAGATACCTTAAAATCCTTTTTACTGCAGTCCAGTGTGTTGTTCTAGGTGCATGCAAATATTGACAAACTTTATTGACAGAGTAAGATATATCAGGACGTGTAAGTGTCAAATACTGTAAAGCACCAACAACACTTCTGTATTTTGTTGCATCATCTGATCCAAGTGCTTCTCCACTATTAATTGTAAGTATTTCTGAAGTTGAAATTGGTGTACTCACAGGTTTGCAATGTTCCAATCCTACTCTCTTGAGTATATCAGTGGTGTATTTTTCTTGTGTAAGAAGTATACCATCCTTTATCTGTTTAACTTCTATGCCAAGAAAATAATGAAGATCACCTAAGTCTTTTAGAGCAAAGTCCAACTTCAAATCCTTAAGCAAACAGGTTGTAGCATGTGCACTTGAGCTGGCAACAATTATATCATCAACATAAACGAGCACAAAAATAGTGATCTTATCTTTATGATAAAAGAACAATGAAGTATCTGCTTTAGATGGTGTAAATCCAAGTTGTTGTAATTGCATGTTTAACCTAGAATACCAAGCTCTTGGGGCCTGTTTTAAACCATATAAAGCCTTATCCAACTTACAGACATAGTGTGGTGCACATTGATCCTCATATCCTGGTGGTTGCCGCATGAACACTTCTTCCTCAAGAACACCATGAAGAAACGCGTTCTGAACATCTAGCTGACGTAGACTCCAACCTCTGGAAACAGCAATAGACAATACAAATCGAATGGTAGCTGACTTAATAACAGGACTAAAGGTATCTTCATAATCAATACCAAATCTCTGTTTGAAACCTTTGGCAACTAGTCTAGCTTTGTACCTGTCTATGCTTCCATCAGATTTTCTCTTTATCTTATATACCCACTTACAATCTAAGACATTATGACCCTGCCTTGGTGGTACTAAATGCCATGTTTTATTTTTCATGAGTGCATCATATTAATGATCCATAGCTTCTTTCCAATCTTTATGTGTAAGAGCATCATGCAAACAGGTTGGTTCTCCAACATGACTGAGAAAAGCATGCTTAACTTTGTCATACCTGACCGTGCCATCAGTGTATTCCTTTTTCTTGATAATACCTGACTGGGATCTGGTGTGCCGGCACGGAAGTGTTGGTGACGCGAGCGCAGGCGCAGAAAATCCCGATTCAGAAACTGGCGTATGAGATCTTGTGGCGGACGGAGACGTAGAATCAGGCGCAGAAGATCCCGGCTCCTGATCCGAGGAAGATACCCGCGTAGATCCTGGCGCATCCAGCAGCGCGTGATCCAAGGAGGATCCAGACCGCATCGGCGCGTCGCTCTCGTCGGCTGGATCGAGGCGCGGGCTCCCGTCGTCCAGTGCGCCACGTGGAGACGCGGTTTCCCCCGTGCGGGGGCTGGCGCGTGGGCTGGCGGGGTCCACCAGGTGCAGCCTATCAGCCACATCCGCCGCGGGAGAGCTGGAGGCCACCGGATTGGCTGCATGAGAATCCGGCTCGGGGCGAGGACCAGGCGCAGTCCTGACACGCGGGTCAGCGCGGGATCGCGCGCCGCCGCTGTCGCTGGTGCCAGGGAAATCAGCCTCGTGCTCTGCGCCAAGTTCGTCCTGTTCTGGACACATAAAATCACAACCTGTTTTTGCACAAATATCATTAGAGCCACCGTTTTGAGTGGAATTTAGCACATGATCAGCCTTATGTAATTCACCCCCGTGATCGGGAAGAAGTTCTATCTCAGCACGAAGTAGGGCTCCGGCGTTTGGATGAAGTTTTGCAAAAGGAAAAAGAGTTTCATCAAACACAACATCCCGAGAAATATAGATTCATCCAGTTGAAACTTCTAGGCACTTATAACCTTTGTGAAGATTGCTATAGCCAATAAAGACGCATTGAGTAGAACGAAACTCAAGTTCATGACGATTGTATGGACGTAGGTTGGGATAGCAAGCACACCCAAATATTTTGAGAAAATTGTAGTCGGGTGTTTGATGATAGAGACGCTCTAATGGAGTGATATTGCCAATAACTTTGCTAGGAAGACGGTTTATAAGATAGGTGGCAGTGATAAACGCTTCGTCCCAATATTTGAGAGGCATAGATGCATGGGAAAGAAGGGATAAACCAACTTCAACAATGTGACGGTGTTTCCGCTCAGCGGAGCCGTTCTGTTGGTGAGCATGAGGACAAGAAACTGTTGGAAATATGCCCTAGAGGCAATGATAAAAGTATTATTATTATATTTCCTTGTTCATGATAATTGTCTTTTATTCATGCTATAATTGTATTATCCGGAAATCATAATACACGTGTGAATACATAGACCATAATATGTCCCTAGTGAGCCTCTAGTTGACTAGCTCGTTGATCAACTGATAGTCATGGTTTCCTGACTATGGACATTGGATGTCGTTGATAACGGGATCACATCATTAGGAGAATGATGTGATGGACAAGACCCAATCCTAAGCATAGCACAAGATCGTGTAGTTCGTTTTGCTAGAGCTTTTCCAATGTCAAGTATCTTTTCCTTTGACCATGAGATCGTGTAACTCCCGGATACCGTAAGAGTGCTTTGGGTGTACCAAACGTCACAACGTAACTGGGTGACTATAAAGGTGCACTACAGGTATCTCCGAAAGTATCTGTTGGGTTGACACGGATCGAGACTGGGATT
>LR880970.1:844270582-844289683 GCA_904067115.1 Aegilops sharonensis
TGTTGATGTTTAAATTGAGAATGAAATGACTCTAATTTTAATTCGGACCAACGTTGTTTTATTATTATGAGTCATCCCCTATGATATTTTAATTCCATGTTTTTTTCTGCCCAACGGTGTTTTGACATGGAGTTGAAATTAAATACTTGGCATGTTTGTTTATTTACCAACGTAAGTTTATAATCATGCAAGTTTACTTATGAACTTTTATGATGATTTCAGCTTCCGCTCCATTCCGGTCCGACACGATCGAACCACTTACGGGGAGTAACTTCCCTCGTTGGAAGTCCCAAGTCGAATTATGTTTGGGTTGTAATGAATTTGACTATGCCTTGAGGGAAGAAAAACCTGTGGCACCTGTGGCAGGTGTCACAGGGTATGCAGAACTCAAGAAGGACTATGATGTTAAGATGGAAAAGTGGAACAAGTCCAACCATATTGCGCTTCTCATCATGAAGGCGACAATATCGCCGGACATTTCTGAAGCACTCCCTAAGAAAGACACTGCTAAAGATTTCCTCACTGAAATGGAGGAGCAATTTAAAGGCTCCGACAAAGTGTATGCTCATGAGCTTTTTGCTAAACTTCTTCAGAAATACACTATTGACGGAAATGTTAGGCAGCACATATTGAGGGTAGTAAATGCTTTCACCAAGCTTAAGGCTTTGGAGTGTTCTTTAAGTGAAGCCCTTCTTGTCATAATTATTCTTGAGTCTCTTCCTGAAGAGTTTGAACAATTTAAGGTCAACTATAACTCTCTAAAGGAAAAATGGCCACTCTCTGAGATGACCGCAATGATCGTCCAGGAGGAAGAGAGGATCATGAGGCAGAAGAAAGACCATGTCTTTCATGTTGGCTCTAACAAGAGAAAGCATGACGGACAAGGTTTCCCTAAGCCTCAGAAAAGTCAAGTCAAGAAAGAAGGCACTAAGCCATTCAACCCTAAGGCATTCAAGGGTAAAGAAGCCGGTGGTTCTTCTTCTGCTCCTAGCAGCTCCACTGCTGGAGAAAATGCTTGTAACTTCTGCAAAGAGGAGGGACACTATAAAAGGGACTGCCCAGGCTTTCTAAAATGGATGAACAAAAGAGGTATTGATGAAATTACTTTTGTAGATGAATCTCTTTATGTCGATTTTTCTATAAAGTCATGGTGGATTGATTCAGGGGCAACCACTCACGTTGCCAACTCTATGCAGGGATTCGATACGATCCAAACTATAAGAGGAGGAACAAGAAAGCTTAAGGTTGCGAATGGAGTTGAGGCCGATGTTGAAGCTGTGGGATCTCTCACGTTGGAGCTGCACACTAGCCACACTCTTAGATTGAATAATGTTATTTATGTGCCTACCTTAAGTAGGAATTTGATTTCAGTTTCTTGTTTAGATGATGATATGTATGAGCGCCATTTTGGCAAGAAACAATTTGCTTTGATCAAATGTAATAAGAATGTAGGCATCGGTGTTAGACGAGGCCAACTATACATGTTATCTCTTAATAATGATTCAGTTATGCATGTGAGTGATGCCATTAATGTTGAGAAGAAATGGAAAGGAGTTAGTAATTCTTCAAAATTGTGGCATTGTCGTTTGGGCCACATTTCGAGGGGGAGAATGGAACGCTTAGTTAAAAATGAAATACTCCTCCCATTAGACTTCTCAGATGCAGACAAATGTGTCGACTGCATTAAAGGAAAATTCGCAAAAACAATTAAGAAAGGAGCAGTAAAAGCCACAGGGGTTTTAGAATTAATTCACACCGACATATGTGGACCCCTTAATGTTAAGTCTGTAGATGGTTTTGATTCATTCATTACATTCACAGACGATTTTTCCCGCTATGGATATATTTATCCCATACGTGACCGATCGGAAGCNATGCAGACAAATGTGTCGACTGCATTAAAGGAAAATTCGCAAAAACAATTAAGAAAGGAGCAGTAAAAGCCACAGGGGTTTTAGAATTAATTCACACCGACATATGTGGACCCCTTAATGTTAAGTCTGTAGATGGTTTTGATTCATTCATTACATTCACAGACGATTTTTCCCGCTATGGATATATTTATCCCATACGTGACCGATCGGAAGCTTTGGAGAAATTCAAAGTCTATAAAGCGGAGGTTGAAAATCGACTGAACGCAAAAATCAAAGTTGTACGGTCTGATCGCGGGGGAGAGTATTATGGTAGGCATGCTCCTTATGGGCAGATTCCTGGACCTTTTGCCAAGTTCTTATCTGAAAATGGAATCATTGCTCAGTACTCAATGCCTGGTGAACCACAACAAAATGGTGTGGCCGAGCGCCGCAACCGCACCCTTATGGATATGGTGCGAAGCATGCTTAGTCACTCTAGTTTACCAGTAAGCCTTTGGATAGAGGCATTAAAGACAGCTGCACACATACTAAATCTTGCTCCAACTAAGTCAGCACCGAACACACCTTACGAGATGTGGGCGGGAAAGAAACCGAACCTAAATTACTTACGAGTGTGAGGTTGCCCCGCTGAAGCTAAAGTTTTCAATCCACAACTTAAGAAATTGGATCCAAAAACAGTTAGCTGTTTCTTCGTTGGATACCCTCATAGGGGAAAGGGATATCGTTTCTATTGTCCAAGTCACACCACCAAGTTTGTGGAGACTAGACAAGCGGTATTTTTTTAGGATAATGAGGTCACAAATTTAAGGGAGATCGATCTTGAGGAGAAGCGGGTTTGTGTACCATCCCCGACTATCCAAGAGATTGTTTTTCCAATACGAAGAAATGTGACATCTGATGATCCTGAATCTCACGGTTCAGTCTCTCAGTCGAATGGTGATCCAGAAACTAATAATGAGAATCCAAACACAAATGAGGATCTCCGAGAAAATAATGAAAATGATGATGTTCCACCACCACCTCCGCCCATGGGTAGACCACGGCGTGAGAGGAAGAAAGCCATATCAGATGATTATATCACCTTTTTGATGGAGGACATGAATGATATGGGAAAGGTGGAGGATCCAACCTCATATAAGGAAGCCATTAAAAGCGAAAATTCGTCCAAATGGTTGGTTGCCATGGAAGACGAGTTGAAATCTATGGGCTCAAACGACGTATGGGACTTAGTAGAAGTTCCCGATGGAGCTAAGAAAGTAGGCTGCAAGTGGGTCTACAAAACCAAGTATGATTCCAAAGGGAATGTCGAACGGTTCAAGGCAAGGCTAGTGGCAAAAGGGTATACACAGAGAGAAGGCATTGATTATAAGCAAACCTTCTCTCCTGTGTCAACCAAGGATTCTTTCAGAATCATAATGGCATTAGTAGCTCATTACGACCTAGAACTACACCAAATGGATGTTAAAACGGCATTTCTAAATGGTGACTTAAAAGAAGATGTTTACATGGCTCAGCCAGAAGGCTTTGTTGTGGAAGGAAAGGAACATTTAGCATGTCGTCTAAAGAAATCAATTTATGGCTTAAAGCAAGCTTCAAGAGAGTGGTACCTCAAGTTTGATAAAATTATCAAAACTTTTGGTTTCATCGAAAATGTTGTGGACAACTGCATATATGTTAAGTTTAAAGGCAGTAGGTTCACATTTTTNGTAGACCACGGCGTGAGAGGAAGAAAGCCATATCAGATGATTATATCACCTTTTTGATGGAGGACATGAATGATATGGGAAAGGTGGAGGATCCAACCTCATATAAGGAAGCCATTAAAAGCGAAAATTCGTCCAAATGGTTGGTTGCCATGGAAGACGAGTTGAAATCTATGGGCTCAAACGACGTATGGGACTTAGTAGAAGTTCCCGATGGAGCTAAGAAAGTAGGCTGCAAGTGGGTCTACAAAACCAAGTATGATGCCAAAGGGAATGTCGAACGGTTCAAGGCAAGGCTAGTGGCAAAAGGGTATACACAGAGAGAAGGCATTGATTATAAGCAAACCTTCTCTCCTGTGTCAACCAAGGATTCTTTCAGAATCATAATGGCATTAGTAGCTCATTACGACCTAGAACTACACCAAATGGATGTTAAAACGGCATTTCTAAATGGTGAGTTAAAAGAAGATGTTTACATGGCTCAGCCAGAAGGCTTTGTTGTGGAAGGAAAGGAACATTTAGCATGTCGTCTAAAGAAATCAATTTATGGCTTAAAGCAAGCTTCAAGAGAGTGGTACCTCATGTTTGATAAAATTATCAAAACTTTTGGTTTCACCGAAAATGTTGTGGACAACTGCATATACGTTAAGTTTAAAGGCAGTAGGTTCACATTTTTAGTCCTATACGTTGATGACATATTATTGGCATGTAGCGATAAGGATATGCTACATGAGACCAAGAATTTTCTGTCATCCAGTTTTGATATGAAAGATCTTGGTGAAGCCTCGTATGTCCTCGGCATCGAGATTCATCGAGATAGGTCCAGAGGAACGTTAGGACTATCTCAAAAGGCATACTTTGAGAGAGTACTGAAAAAATTCAATATGCATAAGTGCTCACCCTCACCTGCTTCTATAGTTAAGGGCGATAAGTTTGGGACATTTCAATGTCCGAGGAACCAATGTGAAACTGATCAGATGAAGTCGGTTCCTTATGCTTCAGCTGTTGGAAGCATCATGTATGCTCAAGTATGTACACGCCCAGACTTATGTTTTGTAACCGAGGTGCTTGGCAGATACCAATCAAATCCAGGACCGGACCACTGGAAGGCCGCAAAGAAAGTCTTGCGTTATATGCAAGGAACTAAGGATTTCATGCTTACATATAAAAGAACTGATAACCTAGAAATTGTTGGTTATTCAGACTCTGATTTTGCCGGGTGTGTGGATAGTATGAGATCCACGTCAGGTTATATATTCACACTCGCGGGAGGAGCTATATCGTGGAAAAGCTCCAAACAAACGTTAACTGCTGGATCTACGATGCAAGCAGAATTTGTAGCATGTTATGAGGCCACCGGGCAGGATGTATGGCTAAAGAATTTTATACCCGGACTTAAACTGGTTGACAGCATATCTAAACCAATTTTATTGTACTGCGATAATGAACCAGCAGTTTTCTATACGAGTAACAACAGGTCAAGTAATGCTGCCAGACACATTGACATAAAGTATCGTGTTGTGAAAGATAGAATCCAGGATCAAACAGTTGATGTTAAACATATAAGAACGAAGCATATGCTTGCGGATCCGCTAACAAAAGGCTTACCACCCAGTATTTTTCGTGAGCATGTTGCCGGCATGGGACTACTGGAGGCCTGATGATTCTGGAATAAGAGGACCATTAAAATAAACCACTCCCCAATTAGCAAAATGTTTTCCATTTCGAAATAGGCGGGTGTACTATAAGTGTTGAGGTTCTATGGCGTTTCGAGCTGTTGTAACACCTCACTTTGGTACATCATTCCTATGTAGAATGGGCGAATGAAGTTAAGCCTAACGATCAAGGGGGAGAATGTTGGTTTTGATCTGACTGCTTAAACAAGCCAGTTAGATCTATTAGTTTAACAGAAAAAAGGGAAAGATAACGTTAATGAAAAGGCCCCACGCACCAACGTACGTGAGGTTTTTATCCCAACTAAGGCGCCCTGATCGGGGGCACCCAAACCAACTGATGGTTTAGGTCCCCTGTCGCCGGCGCTACATAAAAGGGAACGACGGAGGGTTGGCAGCCTGCGCGATCACAATTCACGTACGGTTTCACTCCCCTCCCGATATTCTCTCACCCCATCCGATCAGGGGGAGCGCTGCAGCGACGGGAAGACCTACTCCAGCCGCCGCTGCCGTTCCCGAACAGTGTCGGTGGCGTCCTGAGGGCATCAGGACGTTGAGGAGGACTTCTACCTCGACTACATCACCCCTGCATCAAGCCTGCACCAAGCAGGCGATCATGTCCACTGCTGTGACACGTAATGATCCCCTAAACCCTTCTCTGTTCATGTTTTAGGTGATCTAGATGCAATCAGTTCCTGCTAATGGCATCCCAGAGATGCATAATTTGTCCAACAGGAGTACCATATTCTGATCATGTGATCACAGGCTCAAACTAGACACGACCAAACAATGGCTAGGTTAAACTGAACACTGATTGTTCCTTCCTCGCCACTGATGGCTCCGCTGCACTGGTATGGTGTTCAGGGACTCAAATGGTGCTATTATCCTTCCAGCATGCTTGCACTTAATCGCATGTGAGGATGCTCTTCAATCTGAACTTAGTGAGATCTCTTAAGGGGTTTTGTCGGTCCAGGGGAACCAGGGTACCACGGCCCGTTTGCCTACGGCCTAGGAGGCAGTCCTTGGTGGCGACCCATGGGGACTGGCCCATGTTCGGACCCCGGAGAGCAAGCAACCACAGGAGGCACCAGCCTTGTGACGCTTTTCCAAAGGCAGGCAAGGCACAGCGTATTCCGCCAAGTCAGCGGCAGCCGGGCGAGGCCAGCTGGCGGGGCCACCTCGTGAGGCCAACCTCGCGAGGCCAGCTTCACGACGCTTGCCGCGAGGCTCACGCCCATCACATGGGTGATGCCCTGATGTTAGGATAAGCAGCGCAGGAGGGTACGATGGCGACCAGTTTCCCCTTCGGTGTTACGGGAGCAGCTGTGCTTTCCTCCCTCCAAAACAAGCCCCAAAGATTTCCTCTTTGTTGAATGAATACCAAGACAGCTCGGGACCTAGGACACGCGTCATCGCCGAGCCCACCCTTTCCTCGGGATAGCGCCTTTGCAGGGGAAGACCAACTTTGCCCAGGATAAGCCTGAGCCCTTGTCCGCCTTCGAATTTGCCGCCCTGTGATAGCCCTTTCCCGCTCATATTTTCGGGGAAGAGGCCCAAGGCACTATAAAAAGGGAGGACAGCCATGTGGTGGGGGACTTCTTCTTCCTCGGGACCTCACTTTGTAGCTCCAAGTGCACTATTCGCCCGCAAGCAATCTTAGCCAAGCATTAGCAGGGTTTTACACCACCACTGTGGCCCAAATCTGGGTAGCTCGTGTGTCCCTGTCGTGCTCTATGCTATGTTGCGCCTCCCGAGCCCTCATTACCATCCACCTCTAGTCGCGTAGGTCATGAGCCAGACCCCAGTGTTCGAACCTCAACTCTCTCAGCAAGTCCGTGGACGCCACTAACCGGACTCCGACATGTGGCGCGCCAGGTAGGGGTTCTGTCTTCGCGCCTCTGTCTACGACCTCGACATGGACGAAACCACTGCTGCTCGCCAGGCGCGCGCCCAGCACAGGGCCGCCAGGGCTCATGAGGCACCCGCTGTCCACGCTCACCGACGCGAGCGCACCGGCGCAGCCACCATGCCCGCGGGGGCTAGGGAGCGTGAGGCCTCCTCTCTTCACCCCTAGGTGGACCCGGAGGTGTCTCACCACACCGCCACCGCCTCCTCCCTCGCGTGTCACGGTCCGCCTGACCTGCACGCCGCGCTGCTCATGGCACAAGAGCTGCTGCGCTACCGCTCGGCCGATGACGGCTACGAAGCCTGGCTCGCGCGCGCCACCGAGATCGTCAACGCTGCAGGGGACAACCGACACCCTCTTGCTCCCCGCTTCCTGCTCCTCTGTCGCACAACGGCCAGGCACATCGTGACATGCCGCCTCCTCCTCCTCCGCCTGCCCGTGATGCCATTGGGCGGCTCCGCGCCGCGCCTAAGCCGTCTAGCGGATCGTCCTCGCCTCACGACGTGGGCGACAGCTGCCAGATTGTCACACGCGCGCCCCCTAATATGCTCGTGCTCTTGGAGAAGCAGCGCAACCGCCACGACCGATCTACTCCATCTGCATCCAGGCGGCGAAGGGAGATGACCGGGTCATGGCGAACTGGTTCACCATGGCCCTGAAGGACTCCGCCCGCTCGGTCTCCTCAAGCTCCCTGAAGCGTCTGTCTCGTCTTGGGCGACATGTGCACGAAGTTCGTCACCAACTTCGCGGGCTCCAGTGACCGCCCCCTCATGATGAATGACCTGCGCGTCATGCACCAGCACCCTTGGGAGACCCTCCGCAAGTACCTCCAACACTTCGGCCAAGTGGGCCACAAGATACCCAAGGCCTCCGATGCTGCTATCATCCCCGCCTTCACCAACGGCATCACTGACATGAGGATATGCGAGAAGCTCGCCATCAAGGACGAGCTTAACTTCATGGCTGACCTGTTCGCCCTTGCCGACCACTGTGTCAAGGCCGAAAAAGGGCGCCTCTTGCTCCACAACGACCCCGACGCTGAACCAGGCGCCTCCAAGCTCAAGTACAAGGACTCCAACACTAGTAGAAAACGGGCCTAATGTGAAGCACATTAGTCCCGGTTTGTAACTGAACTGGTACTAATGTGCTAATTAGTGCCGGTTCCAACGGTTAGGCGGGCGGCGATCATTAGTACCGGTTTGTGGCGAACCTTTTATACCAGTTCTTGCCACGAACCGGTACTAAAGACGTGGTGGCAGGCTTGTGCCAGGCTGGGCCCCCACCAGCACCTTTAGTACCGGTTGGTTATACAAACCGGAACTAGAGATGCACCTTTAGTCCCGGTTTGTATAACCAACCGGTACTAAAGGTCATCCTATATAAACCCCTTCGTCGAGCCCGAGCGCTCTGTTCTTCTCCTTTCCCCTCTCCTATGTTTTCTTCCTCTTCCTCTTGAGCTCACACTCCATTTTTGCCAAAGTTTGTGAAGATTTGAAGGCACCCCATCCATCCAAGTGATCACAAAGGTTAGCGACTTTGTCCTTTCATCTCTCATTGCTGTGAGGATAAGGGCAGCAAGGTACGGCGGCAGTCTCCCCTTTGGTGTTAAGGGAGCAGCGGTGCTTTCATCCCTCCAAAATAAGTCCCAAAGATTTCCTCATTGGTGAATGAAGACCAAGACAGCTCGGCGCCGACGACACGCATCATCGTCGAGCCCACGCTTACCTCAGGATAGCGCCTTTGCAGGCGAAGACCACCTTTGGCCAGGGTAAGCCCGAGCCCTTGTCCCCCTTCGAATTTGCCACCTTGTGGTAGCCCTTTCCTGCTCATATTTTTGCAGAAGAGGCCCAAGGCACTATAAGAAGGGAGGACAGCCATGTAGTGGACGGATTCTTCTTCCTTCGAACCTCACTTGGTAGCTCCAAGTGCATTACTCACCCGCAAGCAATCTCAGCCAAGCAGGAGTAGTGTTTTACACCACCACGGTGGACCGAACCTGGGTAGCTCGTGTGTCCCTGTCGCGTTCTGTGGTAAGTTGCGCCTCCCGAGCCCTCATCGCCGTTCATGTATAGTCGCATAGGTCGTGAGCCAGAGCCCTAGTGTTTGAACCTCATCTCTCTCAGCAAGTCCGTTGACACCGCTCCCCGGACTCCGACAGGTTTCGTCAGCTTTTGAATGGAGTCTTCAGCATATAGTCATTGAATCAGACTGTTTTGAGGCCATTAACTTGCTAAGAAACAAGGAAATTGATAGATCAAGAAACTCTTTCTTGATTCAGGAGATCAAAAGGAAACTGGGTGAAAATGATACTTGTTCTACTCATGTGCATCGTAATCAAAATAATGTAAGCTATTTCATGGCTAGTTATGTTGGGGTTCAAGGACATACACCTGTTTGGTTTGGTTGAAGACCTTCTGGGGTCATAAAACATTGTGAAACTGATTGTAACCCTACTGCTGGAGTAATTCAAGTATTTCCCTCAGGAAAAAAATGTATTGCAGAGCTGAGGATTGGTGTAGAAAACTTGTGCTTTCACAGATTAACCTTTGTTTCTAAACTGAGGGAAAACTTGCTCACTAGCTGTAACCCTCTATTCTTGAGGCCTAACTAAGCTGCATACAAAACGGTGGTTAGGCGGCTTACAGTGTGTGGTGGGGTCAGTGGCTCAGAACTTTGCCGTGGGTCTTCTGAATAAAGATGTGCCAGAGCAGGGGCAAATGTTTATCTTTGCATAGTACTTTCCCTTGCTCCAGTGTTGTGATAATTTTTCACAGCGAAAGGGACGACAAGCCCTGAAAACAGATAGAATTTCGTGAGAACCCGATACCCCACAGGGCAGCAGAAGCCAACATATCCATATATAACATATTTCTGTTCTTAGGGGTTGTTTGCTTGCTACCCTGAAAGATATGTCTGAGAAAAATAGGTTTCTGGTGTAAGCGTGAAGATCGAATCATTTTTGCCTGGTCAGGCGGCGTGTACTAGATGGTGCTTGGTTGCTGCCTGAGCCTGAACTAGCATTGTACATATGAGTCAGCTTTTGATCTCTTTCATCAGTATGGTTTGCTCGAGTTTCAATGCCAGGCAAGTGGTTTTGTGTCACCAGGCGTCCAATCCGGGTCGCCTGAGTCAGGCTAACCATGTGCCTGTACAGCTGGCCGGGCTAATCTGCACGGTCCAGGCCAGGCTAGCAACAGATTAATCAGGTCATGAACCAAACAGGCTGCAGGCAGCTTCCAGGGACACAACAGGAGGCCGAGCTCCAGGGAGCGGTATTTTGAAAAAATCAAAATTTATATTTCAAAGTTTCAGAAAAATTCAAAACAAAATTCCACGGTAACTTAATAGATTTCCGCACGAACGTGTACGAAAATTATTTGAATTTGTTGTGATTTGTAGGCTGTAAAAAAAAACAAAAATCCGGCCCAACAACAAAAAATATTGGCCCATTCTAGAAATACGTTTTTGTCTTTTTTCTGTACGCCACGTGTGAAAGTATTTGGTTTTGAATTTTTGCACAGACGCAATACACATGTGTGAAAGTGTATACAAACAAGTTTAAATTTTTTCACCTTGTGGAAATTTGTATTTTGAAAACAAGCTCCCTGGAGCTCAGCCTCCAAAAGCCCTCACCCACCAAACACCCCCTTACTCATCCACCACGGAGCAACGAATTCACAGTCTCAACCAAGGGACATAACAAGCATATCACAGAAAAATTTCCAGACAAGTTTTAGGAAGTACAAACTGTCAAAAAAGTGGTGCTGGATTGATTCGTTCTCCACACAAAACAAGCAGGTTTTATCTTCAACATGTTGTCTCTTGTGTAAATTATCCCTCGAAAGCAACTTATTTTTTGGAGTTGTGTCGAATATTGTATACAAGGTAGGTTACAGTTGGACTTGTAGTTGTATTGTGTTTACATAGGATATGGAGTCGTCTCATAGTAGAACACTTGTATCCTAGGCCTCTCATATATAGCGGGGTAGACACATGAAGTAACCTATGCCAACATAATAGCACAGGAACGCAGGGGAAGCCGGCGGCATGTGCCGGCGTCCAGGGCGACCGCGTGCAGTATTGTAGTGGCGTCATGGGGAGGAGCGCTCATAGTCAGGCCCCGAGGATGTAGCCATATCGGTGAACCTCGCTAACAAATCTCGGTGTCGTGCTCGTGTTATTGCTTGGCCCTCGGATGATCAACGGTATTGCCTCGGATTTATTCTATCAAATGGTATCATGAGGTAGGTTGTTCGGAGGCTGTGAGTTGTTGATCTAGAGGGTATCGAGTCTGAGACTGCAACCAGCAGCGGCATCATTCTCGACGAGATTGGAAAAGATAGCGACAATATTCTGCCGAAGCAATTGGGTGAGTTCGTCGCCGGTGTTGCAAATCAACGGATGTTGGTCCTTGGAATCTTTGTGGAGCAATCGAGAGGCGGGAGCACAGGTTTGGCAGATCGAATCGGTACGTAGGCGATGAATCCAGTAGATTGATCTCGGTGCGTTAACTTGAGGCGTGTGGGCGAGTGCCACCAGCAGGGAGACGTGCGGTGATCGATCTCCCGATCGGGCGAGCGTACAAGCTAGCGGCGAGTGCAAGCGCGCGGGAAGGGCTGAAACTCGCTGGTGGCCCATGTGGGGCTGCCGTCTCGCATGGACCAAGAAGGCCTTGAGGCCCATAGGCGTGTGTGGTTTCAACTAGGAAAAAGTGGGAGCCACTAGTTAACGAGCGCTCCTTTGGGAGCTTCGCAACAATCAGCGCCATTTAGCACGCTCTCAGCCATTCGCCACGTGTCGCGCTTTGGATGATGCTCCCTCCAGATTTTATTTTTTTATTTTTTTGCACGCGTTTTTTGTCTGTTTAACGCTTTTTTCGACGTTTTGGTTTTCCACTGGTCTTCTTTAGCTTTTCGATTTTTTCCGTAAAAAAATGTGTTTTCTTTTTTTCCCCTTTCGCGAGTCACGGTTTTGTTTCGGCGAGAGGCACCGTTTTGCTTTCATGAGAGTCACGGCCGTGCCTCTGGAAACGGAAAAAACACGTTTTTTTCCTTTCGCGAGAGTCACGGTTTTGCTTCCGCGAGAGGCACGGTTATGCTTTCGCGAGAGTCACGGCCGCGCCTCTCGAAAACGGAAAAAAACGTGTTTTCTTTTTTTTTCGCGAGAGTCACGGTTTTGCTTCCGCAAGAGGCATGGTTGTGCTTTCGTGAGAGTCATGGCCGTGCCTCCTCGGAAACGGAAAAAAACGTGTTTACTCTTTTTTTTCCTTCTGCGAGAGTTACGGTTTAGCTTCCGCGAGAGGCACGGGCGTGCCTCTTTCGGAAAGGGAAAAAACCCGTGCTCCCAGGTCGGTTTTTTTGTCCGGTTTTTTTTTCAGTTTTTTTCGTTAAAAAAGTTTGTCAAAACCTATCAACATAGGATCTAGTTTTGAAGATCTCGACATGAGGATTCCAACAGTGAAAGCGGTTCCAGATTTGGACACACGGTTTGAGAGATAAAACATTTTTAATAAACGGATATACGAAAAAAGAGAAAACTCCCAGGAAATTGGAGTGATCTTTGCAACAAGTACTTCTCAACTAGTGATTTCGGGAAAAAGTGTGCGCACGCAGGGCAGGGCGGGCATTAGGATGTGCTGCACAGCTACGAGATTTGTTTGGATCAAAAAGGAGACCGAGTCTCCACGTGACACGGAGATAGGGAGGCAAATCAATCGGTGGAAAGAGAAAATTCATGAAGTGTACGCATCCATTGAAACAGGGGCTTGGCAAAGCAATAGCTAGCATCGGGAGTTGTGCCTAGGAACTACACGTGAAGATCAAAAGTGCTCTTTGGTTGGAATTTGCTATTAGTGCACGAGGGTGTACCACGTAAGGTTTTGCTTGTGTACTTGGGCATCATGTGTGGAAAGCTCATATAATTTTTCGCAGGGTCAGCTGTACAAAGACCTGTGGCGCCATCGGGTACCAGGTTTGAGGTGAAGAAGTTCGACGGGACTGAAAACCTTGAGTTATGGCACACAAGGGTGAAAGATTTGTTGGCACAATAGGCATGCTTGAAGGCGTTGCGGAAGTCATGTCAGCTATGATGGAATTATCATGTGATGGATGGAAATTCGTGGAAGATGATTTGAGAGCCTTGAGCGTGTCATACAGTCGGATAAGATCGGCTGGGTCAGACTAGACAGTCTGACAGATCAACGTAAATCGGTTGGTACAGAAGATGGTGGTGGGATCGGCGACAACGACATATGAGCGTAGTGCTGATGGTGACCGACTTCTGGGCTTGGCAACACGTGGCACAGGCCCGAGTGCTTGTGTGGTTCGACAAGGCTATAGCACGGGGTTGATTCAAGAAGGTGCACATGAGAGCTTGAAGTCGACGGGGCGCGAGGGTGGACTGATCATCTACCATGGAGTCGTGTTGAAGGTGGAGCTGGATTGAGGGGCTACGGTGTAAGGATCCAGAGAATCGAAGCCTATTCAGCGGGAAATAGTGAGTGACACGTAGTGCGGACTAGAGCCAGTGGTCTGATGGAAGCGTGAAACTCGTGATCGGTCGGCGATGACCGATGGTACTCTGCACTGGGGGTTGAGTGGTGTGGGTTCGCTACCCTTGAGACTCAACCAGGACAGCGGAGGCTCGACGCGGTAATAGCGGCGAGGCGTGCGGTATGCACGGGGCATGGAGACGGGCCAGGGCTCTGGTGGTCATACATGTGGTGAGACAACTGCGAATTTGACTCGGGATGACTACAAGCAATGGTGAAATTCCTTCAAGTTTCAGATGGGCAGTCAAGAAAGGAGCGGTGATGTTGAGTTCAGATAACTTTTATGTGTGACACCTAATACATGAGTTGTTTACTTTCACGCAGGTTAGTGATCAGTGTGTGATGGCCTTGAACGGATACTTTGGAAGTTGGGAGCACAAACTAGAGTAAAGAGGAACTTCAATTTGCTCGTGTTGACTGTGGTCAAGAAAAAAATGGACTACAAATTGCAGGTGGAGTCACATGGAGTCTTTGGAGTAGCAGCCGTACTCATGGGATAAGCTCAAGTTCAATATACATGGAAGTTTGACACATTGACGGATTCAAGGTTGTGGAGAATATTCGCCAAGGTGGAGTTTGTTGGAGTTGCCTCGAATATTATGTACAAGGTAGGTTACAGTTGGACTTATAGTTGTATTGTGTTTACATAGGATATGGAGTTGTGTCCTAGTAGGACACTTGTATCCTAGGCCTCTCATATATAGCAGGGGTAGACACAGGATGTAACCTATGCCAACATAATAGCACAGGAACATAGGGGAAGCCAGCGGCATGTGCCGGCGTCCAGGGCGACCGGATGCGGTATTGTAGCGGCGTCATGGGGAGGAGCGCCCATAGTCAGGCCCGGGGTTGTAGAGTGAACTTCGTTAACAAATCTCGGTGTCGTTCTCGTGTGATTACTTGCTCCTCGGATGATCAACGGTATACCTAGGATTTATTCTATCATTATTAATTGTTGTTTATAAGCCACAAGAAAATATGGAATTGTGGTGGTACAGTAAGCTGCCAAACTGCTTGTTCTGCATAGAAATTACACCCACATCATGGATAATTCCATAAAACAATATAGATACCTGAAGGGTTAAACATATGTATAAGTTGATCACAACTGTTAGAAAAAACACATAACTGTCAATCTCGTCATGTTTAGACCATCTATCAAAAGAGGATCTATCAACACTTGGTCCAGATGTCCCTTTAAACTGGATTCCGTGCATAAAAATAGGGGAGAGTAATACACTGTTAGTTCCAAATGACATAAAGGTCGTGATAAAGATTGCGTGGTGTCTTAGTTTTTTCGACCGCATGAGCCGGCCGCTGCTTGACGAAATGCTTGCTCTGTATCATTTTCAGTTTGTTTGAGAAATGCTTGGTTTCTATCAGTTTACTTCAGATCACATAAGGCCGAAACGTATTATGCAGTATGCACATATATTTTTTTTAGGAAGTATGCACACATCTGGGCCAAAGAAATGTAGTAAGCCCAGAAAGCCCACATCGGTGGCCCAGCCAGGCCAGGTTACGTGGCCACTACGATTCTCTTCCTCATTGCAGTGGCGCAGTCGATACCGGTGTTTTCTATGTCATGTTTCCGTCTGCCAAGGGGTTTATGTGAGAGTGTCACTTCCTTGATCAGGCAATTTTGGTGGGGGAGTAAGCAAGGAAAACGCAAGCCAAGCTGGGTTTCCTGGGACGAGATGATGAAACCGAAACATCTTGGTGGGCTTGGCTTTAGGGACTTGAAATTTTTTAACTTGGCACTACTGTCCAAACAGGCATGGAATATGCTCCAAAACCCTACATCCTTGAGCGCACGCATTCTCAAGAGCGTTTATTTCCCGGACGTATGTTTGTTTGAAGCAGAATTGGGCCACCATCCATCACAGATCTGGCGGGCTATTCTGGACGGAAGAGACATTATGGTGCAAGGACTAGTAAGGAGAATTGGAAACCGTGAAACGACTGACATATAGCTTGACAATTGGATACCCAGTTCACTTATGAAGAGACCGATCACATCTCTTGTTCAACAACCGCCACAGAAAGTGTCAGAACTAATCAACCACCCCACATCCTCGTGGAATGAGCAGCTAGTTTGGTCGACCTTTATACCGATTGATGCAGAGGCAATATTGCAGATCCCTCTTTGCACCAGACAGATTGAAGATTTTTGGGCATGGAGTGAAGACCGGCGGGGGATATTCTCGGTGAGAACTGCCTATAGGATGATTCAGCAGAGAAAATTGAGTCGTGAAGCTTGGTTGTCTGAGCAAGATGGATCTTCTCACACAAACGCTGATGGCGATGGTTGGACAAAGCTTTGGGGAATCAAGGTACCTTCGAAACTCAAGATATTCCTGTGGAGATTTGCTAGGCGGACCACTCCGACGGCTGCACTGTTGCACCACTGAAACATGGCGGATTCGGCCGCGTGTTGCATGTGCGGGGCCGAAGATACGTGGAGGCACGCGCTGTTAAAATGCACTGTTTCTCGAAGCACATGGGCATTGTCTTCTGAACACATCATTGATGTGCTGAACAGCAACGAGGAACCGGATCCGAAGAGGTGGCTTTTCTCCATGCAAGAGCCGCTATCTCATGATGAGTTTACAAACTTTGTGGTAACTCTTTGGGCACTATGGGGAGCACGTCGCAAGGCAATATATGAGCACATCTATCAAAGCCCGTCTTCAATCCAAGCATTTGTACATTCTTACGTGAATGAACTCAACGCACTACAGTCCATCAACTCGAGGCAGATTGCAAGACCTGCGCCACGACGATCAGGTTGGATCGCTCCACCTGGAGGGATGCCAAAGTTTAATATAGATGCTGCAGTGGGGAGAGGAAGAGGACATGGAGCTGTAGCAGCGATTTCTAGAGATTCAGACGGAAATTTCTTGGGAGCTCCGGCTGTGGTCTTTAGAAGTATTTCAGAACCGGCGACTCTCGAATGCATGGCGATCAAGGAGGCTCTAGCTCTAGCTGATGATTCTAACGTGACAAACATCTAGGTGGCTTCCGATGCGAAGGTGGTGGTACAAGATATCCAACAGAAGAATCCGACAGAGTATGGAGCAATCATACATGAAATAATAGAGCATACATTGTCTTTCCAAGTTTGTAATATTTCTCACGAATTTAGGAGCTTGAATATCGAGGCTCACAAGCTCCCGAAGCACGCATAATCCCTTCCGGCTGGCTGACATGTTTGGTTGGGACAGCCGGGCGGTCTTTCTTTCGTCCTTGTAAACATTGTGACGTCGTAATAAAAAACTTCGGAGTTTGTCTAAAAAAAAACCCTGAGCCCCATTACGTACGTGGGGCCACCGTCGCCTTCTCTCGCCGCAACTGCAATTAGCAAAGCAATGGAGCCTCAATGCCCTGCCCTCCCAGACGACGTAATCGAGGACATCTTCACGCGGCTGCCGGCTAGCTTAGCCCTTTGATGCCGCGGCCTCTCCCGAACTTGGGCCGCAATGCTCTCATCCGAGGACTTCCGCCACCGCCACCGCCGTGCAGCCAACCGCCACACAGGCCCCAGGTTCTTCTTCTTCGAGAGCCCGCCGACGACCCACATGACCAGGACGCACGTGGGGTCGCCTACCCATTCTGGCGACGAGTTCCTGCTGCTGCCGCCGATCACCCCGCCCCTTCGCTGCGTGCCGAAAATCATCACGCAGCACTGCCCCAGGCTCTTTCTCCTAGATGTCTACCACTACGAGGGGTCCCGCTACGTTTACAACCCCTCCACGGGCCACATCGCGGTGCTCCCGTCGTCTCCCTGGATGGAGGGCCGCCTACTCCCGGCACAGGGGCGCTACGAGAGCTTTGGGCTCGGCTATGACGCGCGCAGTGACAAGTACAAGATGGTGCGCATATACTACCGTTGAGACAAGGCCCGCGTCCTCATCCAGGTCTACGTTCTAGACGACGAGGGGTTCTGGCGTGCACCTGCGGCGATCGGCCAGCCAGAGGCGACACGGCCGCAGGGCTGGGTGAGCGAGTACGAGCCGAGCGTGTTCGTGCAGGGCCACGTGCACGGATGGCACAGAAGCAGAAGCCGAAGACGGACTCGCACTGGAGGGTGACGCGACGGGGGCACATCGTATCCTTCTCCATCGCCGACGAGAAGTTTGGGGTCGTGCCACTGCCTCCACGCGTTGACTACCTTTGTGACTATCGCCTGACGGAGCTCGATGAACGCCTGTGCCTCTTCCGCCCCATCGTCGACAGAATCAACCGCGGGCGCCGGCCATATGACGTGTGGGAACTGCGCGACCACGAGAAGGGGACGTGGGAGTTGCGCTGCCGCATAGACCCAGATGTGGCGTCGCCGGAGGTCGCTCGGTTCATACTCCCTGGCTCCATCAGTCCGCCCGCTGCCATGGACGGCATCCGCCGCATATTGTTTATGAAGGAGTATGAGCGATCGGCAGCATGCTCCTTTGTGTACACTCTAGCAACCGGGAACATGGAGTGCCTGCCCTACAGCAACCGCATGTGGCCGGCCACGCTCTACGAGGAAAACGTTGTCTCCCCCGGCCGGCCGCACGAGGACATCCTCTTCTCCCAGGCGGCGGCACAGGCCCTATGCATCGTCCTGGCGTGTTGTCTGCCTCCACCACGCGACCTCATGCATCTCAAGCTTGTTTGCCAGAGCTGGCGCGCGGTGTTCGAGAGCAAGCATTTCGTCAAGTTGCTGCAGGGACAGGAGGCGGCAGAGGCCGAGCAGGTTCTGGACGTGCTACTAAACCCCCCAAATGAGTTATACCCATATATTGGGAGTATAACCCGGGGTAGAAATTTGTGACCTTACGTATCTAGTCATTAGAGCAAGTACAATAAAATGTTGCAGGGAGTTGTAAGACTTTAATTTTATATTTTTGATGAGTTGTAACAGAGAGAAGAGAAACGGACTACTGATGTAGCACGTGCTCATTGAGACTTTGTGTGAGAGTGACGTGGAATATGTATCAACGAAGCAGTACAATTTTACATGCAACTACTATTGTACGTATCGGCTATAAACTTGGTATAAATGATGTGGCAACATCATATAGTCATCAGCTAGCTACACTAGCAACCATGCTTTTAAGGACAAAATTTTCTAGACTAATTAATTGATTATAAACCAGTAACATTAAGATAGGACAATGAAAAAAATACAGAATTAACTGGTTTAAAATGAATAGAAAACCAGTTAAACAAAAAGAAGGAAAACAACTACGGGCACCAACGCATACACATCACAACCACCGAACATGACGAATCATAAGCAAGATCTTTGGAGACGACTTCAACAAAAGAAACGGCGTACGAGGACGTCGCGTCACCGGCATCGACCCCCCACCCATCGAACTTGGGTACGTTTGGCCAGCTAAAAACCACAAAT
>LR880970.1:844290173-844303424 GCA_904067115.1 Aegilops sharonensis
CAACCTGTTGTGAACTGATTTCAATAGCGGCAAACTGGTGTCTGCCGGAGATGGCGCGCCATAATCGAGAGTAAGCATTTGGTCAAGCCGTTGAAGGGATGGGAGCGACAGAAGACAAGCATGTTTTGGCCGTGCTGCTAAACCACCAGAATGAGTTATACCCGCATATGGGGAGTATAATCTAGAGTCTCTCCGCAAACTAGTGACCTTACGTATCTAGCCATATTTCAACCAGCAGCTCGGTGCTTTTTACACATTTTTTCTAGTCTGGTTAACGGATTATAAACCAGTGACATTAAGATAGGAAAGGAAAAGTACAGAATTGGCTTTTGTAATGAAAACCAACGAAAATCAATTGAAAAAAAGGACAAACTGTTGGTGCCAACGGATATGGACTACCACCACCCAAAGTGACCTCATGCACCAACCTGTGGTTGGATGGTTAGAGGTACCGTGGTATCCCAGTTCACCAGGGTTCAAGCCCTGGTGCTCGCATTTATTTCAGGATTTCTGAGGATGTGCATTCAGTGAGAAGAGACGTTTCCGTACCGGAGACGTCGTCAAGAAAACAAACTCATTTGAGGACGACACCCGGCATTGACGTCGATCAATTGTTTTTGCCTAGACACTTGCACGACTGCCCCACCGAAGTTGGATAGGCTCGGCTAGCCGACATCCTCAAATGGCATTTCGTCCCTACTGGCCCCAACACAAAGTGATGAAATACTCTTGGATGAAGCCACCTTGGAGCATCACTGGCAACGACCCCAGGGAAGAACACGGCTTCGCCGAGAACCTTATGACTCGGGCAACTTTTACCCTGAGGAGGAGCCAAGCTTGTGTGAACGGAATTCAATAGCGGTGAAGCAAATCAAAATGGATAGAAGGGTGGCATGACCACTGCATCACGATGGTGGACTGCATGTATCGTGCACCCCCACCACCACCATTACAATGAGGGCTCAAGCAATCCACAAACATCAAAAACCCAACCAAGATCATTGGGGCCTTAGCTCCGCTATGTGTAGAACCGAATGGTAGGCCGCTGGCTAGGACCCAAGATCATTGGTTGCAAGGGGTCACCATAGGCCCTGTGCAGGCCAAGATCGGGCCTGAACTTAGCCCCACGCACCTGGAGAATCGCCGTAAACCGCCACACATGGCCACAACAGAGAAGAGAGCACCCCCCACCGCGGGGCCCCCACACCGGACAAGGAGGAAGCCTGGCGCGCGTCAACCAACTCGCCGACCAGATTCGGCGTCCCGGAGGCCGCACAGAATGCCCCCACTATATCCCCAACAGAAAGGTCAGGAGCGACAACCTGCCGAAGGTACACAACTGAGGAAGCCATTGGGCGCCGCAGCCACCGAGCAGCCCTGATAGAGGAGAGATGAGCGTTCCACCAACATGTTAGCACGCCACCACATGAGGAACAGCCTCGCCACGGCACTAGCTTATCGGGGTCACATCTTTCGATAACAACGAGGGTCTGCAAGAAAGGGAAGGTTTTGAGGGGCTAACGCCAATGGTTCCCCTAAGACGACTAAGAGCAACTTGGGGATCAATCTTTCTAGTCAAGTGCCTATAAGTACCTGGCTTGGTTTGCTAGAACAACATGACAATGTGAAATCCACGGTCATGTCAGATGAGAACAACGATGCTCCATGAGTCGCGTTGTAGGCCATTGCGGCGTCGACTGGCTTACAATGCAAAACTTTTGTCTCTTGCGCGATGCCAATGTTATATTGTTGTTCCCACTCATGTCAAAATCATGACTCCATCTCACGAAGTTTCATCCTCACGTACTCAAACTAAGAGGCTTGGTATACACAGAGCAATAGACACAAACGTTTTTACTTGTGGTCATAGGCTGATCCTCAATTGCTTCATCTTCTTGGCTATCTTCGGTGCCAGCGTGTGTTGAGCATTGATATTGGCAAGCAGTGTTCTTTCTTACCTTGCTCTCTTATATTTTGCATTGCCACATAAGCTATGCAGTCAACCCCTTGTATTGTTATGCCATCATAGCAGGTTGTAATTCCCAGCCTGTTCAATGCATTGTTAAGTCAAAGTCGGGTTCCCCTTGATCCTATGTTATGAAAAAAGGACAACGACGTCCGGAGTTGTCACATTAGACCACGATAGGGCTGGTGCTTTGTTCCTATCACGAGGGGTGGAGCTGGAGCAAATGTTACCCGATGCACCACTTGAACAAGGCCTAACATTTTCAAGCAGTGATGTATTGAATAAAGATGTGTTTCCCCACAAAAAAAGAATAAAGATGTGTTCATGGCTTCTAGCACAAATTATCAGTCATAATAGAGAGTGGTGCGTTAAAAAGAAACTGTAGCCATCAATTTCTATACTATAACTAATCTAATCTAATAATAAAGCACCGATCCCTTCTTCTTGCTCACCGTTGCGGCATTTTTGCAATAATGTCCTTGTACTTTTTGGTAATTGAACCCATAGTCCTTTTTAAGTGGATATATGAGAAAACGTTTTGTTCTTACAAAAAGGACTCTATATTTTGCATTGTTCAACCCGTGATCCTCCTGGTTGATCCGGATCGAGGCGGGTTAACGAGCATACGACAGGTGGCTCTCTCGCTCGATCAGATCGAGTGACGTCTACAAAGGTCTGCAAAGGGGGGCAGCGGCGCACGGGCTGGACACGGGGAACGACGACGGCATCCGGATCCAGGCAACCGACGCTCCCCTCCTGGTGTAGCGCACAAAGGAAGGAGGGGATCGACCCAAGACAGGAGCTGAGGCCGGCGACACCCTCTACACAAGCCTCACTGGCAGTGCCCTCTACACGATGTTCACCGGTAGTGCGGCGCGAGAGCTCCGAACCATCCATAGTTGTGGGTACGCAGATCCACATCGCTAGCCTGTACAAGGGCACGATTGAAGGGCCGGCACAGGGATCATCGTCCATCCTCGTCAGGTAAGCGTGGACGTTCTCCTCTTCGTCGTCGTTGCGGTGCTTCAATCGCAAGGAGGCAACCCCGGCCTCCTTCACTTTGAGATCCGTCCTAATTAATGCGTGCATAGATGCACGTTGACGGCCGTCGTCCGATGAGCGGTTGCAAGCTGATGCTAGCGATGTGTCATCTCCCGCCCACACTGCCTCCCCACTACACAACACCTAGGTCGGGTCCTCTGGGTCTCCCTCCGCGGTGTGGCATGGTGTTGAAAGGCCAACCGTCCAGGTTGATTTGCTCAGTGACGACAGGGATGAAATCCCTTGTAAGTAACACGCCTCTCAAGCCCTTGGTTTATGCACTGAAACTATCATTGTGGAAGGTGAAGTTCTTTTAGAGAACAATCTAAATGTGGTACACAGAGGAACTATGTTAGCGGAAGTGGTTGCTAAGTTGTTTCAACCAATGAAGATAACATTTGATGCTTAATTGTTCTTGCAATATTGAAGGGCATACTTTATCCACAGATGATGCATTTTACTCGCAGACACATGATAACCCACAGGTATAGTGGGTTGCAACAGTTTTCGAGGGTAGAGTATTCAACCCAAATTTATTGATTCGACACAAGGGGAGTCAAAGAATATTCTTAAGTATTAGTAGCTGAGTTGCCAATTCAATCGCACCTGAAAGACTTAATATCTGCAGCAAAATATTTAGTAGCAAAGTAATACGGAAGTAAGATAACAGTCGCAAAAGTAACAGTAGCAGTTTTGTAGTGATTGTAACAGCAACAACAGCAAAGTAACTTTAGCAAAGATCAATATGTGAAAAGCTCGTAGGCAATGGACCGGCAATGATAATTGTGTTGGATGATATTCATCATGTAGCAGTTATAACCTAGGGTGACACAGAACTAGCTCTAATTCATCAATATAATGTAGGCATATGTTGCGTATATAGTCATACATGCTTATGGAAAAGAACTTGCATGACATCTTTTGTCCTACCCTCCCGTGGCAGCGGGGTCCTAATGGAAACTAAGGGATATTAAGGCNAAGTAAGATAACAGTCGCAAAAGTAACAGTAGCAGTTTTGTAGTGATTGTAACAGCAACAACAGCAAAGTAACTTTAGCAAAGATCAATATGTGAAAAGCTCGTAGGCAATGGACCGGCAATGATAATTGTGTTGGATGATATTCATCATGTAGCAGTTATAACCTAGGGTGACACAGAACTAGCTCTAATTCATCAATATAATGTAGGCATATGTTGCGTATATAGTCATACATGCTTATGGAAAAGAACTTGCATGACATCTTTTGTCCTACCCTCCCGTGGCAGCGGGGTCCTAATGGAAACTAAGGGATATTAAGGCCTCCTTTTAATAGAGAACCGGACCAAAACATTAGCACTTAGTGAATACATGAACTCCCCAAACTACGGTAATCACCGGAAAGAATCCCAATCATTGTCATCTTGGGGTATGCTGATCATAACTCATAATAGGTTTCTACAACTTGCAAGATATGATCAAGAACACAAATATATTCCTGAAAACATAATAGGTTCAGATCTATAATCATGGCACTCGGGCTCTAGTGACAAGCATTAAGCATAGCAAAGTCATAGCAACATCAATCTCAGAACATAGTGGATACTAGGGATCAAACCCTAACAAAACTAACTCGACTACATGAAAAATCTCAACCAACCCATCACCGTCCAACAAGCCTACGATGGAATTACTCACGCACGGCGGTGNACATTAGCACTTAGTGAATACATGAACTCCCCAAACTACGGTAATCACCGGAAAGAATCCCAATCATTGTCATCTTGGGGTATGCTGATCATAACTCATAATAGGTTTCTACAACTTGCAAGATATGATCAAGAACACAAATATATTCCTGAAAACATAATAGGTTCAGATCTATAATCATGGCACTCGGGCTCTAGTGACAAGCATTAAGCATAGCAAAGTCATAGCAACATCAATCTCAGAACATAGTGGATACTAGGGATCAAACCCTAACAAAACTAACTCGACTACATGATAAATCTCATTCAACCCATCACCGTCCAGCAAGTCTACGATGGAATTACTCACGCACGGCGGTGAGCATCATGAAATTGGTGATGGAGAAAGGTTGGTGATGATGATGGCGACGAATCCCCCTCTCCAGAGCTCCGAATGGGCTCCAGATCAGCACTCTCGATGAACATCAGCAGGCGGCGGCGGCTCCGTATCATAAAATGTGATGTATCCCTCTCTCTGATTTTTTTCTCCCCGAATAGGGTTATATAGAGTTGGAGTTGAGGTCGGAGGAGCTCCAGGGGGGCCACAAGCCTGTAGGGGTGAGACTGTTCTTTTTTTCTTCTAGGTCATGGTTAATAGGAACCCCTATGAAGTAGCATCCGCAGTTGTGTTGTTGCTTGTCAGTGAGACTGTTCTTTTTTCTTCTTCTAGGTCATTCTATATAAATTGAAAACCAAACCAAATTGGTGATTAACTCTATTAGCAGTTAGTTCTTTTGGAATGTCATATTTGTTTTTTTTCTAACTAAATTTGAGAAACAAATGAATTGTATAAACCGAATTTTTGTTTCCTGAATGCCCACTCTGTCTGTGTAGTGGCAGGCGCTTGAAAATCTGACCATGAAAAGATCCACGCGTGACAAGAGCTCCACATCGTTCATACTACAACGAACAACTTAGGGCAGTGCCTAGTTTATTTCAGCTCGTACGCACTCAGCACATTAGAACAAAGAAGTACAACGGGACCGGGTACTACAAAGTATCTTAACAATGGAAGCATTAAGTAAGAAAGAAATTAAGCAGACACAACAGATGTTGACACAAAAGTTTACTAAAAGAACCAAATGGTTTGTACGATAAGTTTACTAATAGAAGCAACACCCAGCAATGATTGACGTATTCGTATTCGGAAGATCATGGAATAAGTCGGAAGCATAAATTGTTATTGCGAACATTTTTAGATGCATAAAGTTGCGCTTCATGAATAAACTAAGATACATAAATGTTAGCTAATATGAACATAGACTCTTGTTAATGTAATCATAAACATGACTATAAGAATGCACTATTTTTAGTTAAACTAATTTTGCAAGCTTACTTAGGATTACTTACTCAAGCTACGTACAATGAAGAAGCATACCTATGATGCTTAGGAAGCATAGATATTTGGAAGCTTCAAATTCATGCTATCTCAACATACTCCAACCATCCGGGGTTATTAGGCCCCATCTTATTTTGGGCCGAAGTTTGACTATAGATTTATAACTAATAAAATCTAAACTATATGTAACTAAAATTATACCATGGGAAACCTCTTCCGAATACGAATCCAAACATATAATTTTTGTAGCATATACTTAATATTTTGTTAACCATAAAGACAATGAAAGTTTGGCACAAAATATGAAGATGCCAAATATACCCGGAAGGAGGTGGTGAAACAAGAACATGAAAAAAATAGCAGTGATCCGGTGCCGAGGTTCATCTGCACCCCCGATGAACAAAAAAAAAATCAAAACAAATAAGAGAAAAAATCATTTTTTTGCATGATAGATAATTTGGTGTGTAAGGTGCACTCCAAATTTCAGATCAATTTGACATTTAAGTAGCTCTCGGCAAAAAATACAAATTTGGGTTGAAACAAGAGCTACTCATATGTCCAAATGATATGAACGTTGGATCACACCTTACACACCAAATTATCTACCGTGCAAAAAATGGACTTTTTGCTTGTTATTTTTTGTATTTTTTGTTAAAATTTTCTTGACAAGGTGCAGATGAGCTTGGGCTCGGATATAGATATTCGATGAAAACAAAGGTGATTGATTAGAAAATGCACACAGTGAAGAAGCACATGTATATATGATGCATACCAGGCATGGATATTTGGGAACAATCATATTCATGCATTATCAACATAGTTCATAAAAAAAGGAAGCACAAAATTTTCGAACTGAGAACTACCAATGCTTAGCATCGATATGTGAGTACAGAATTTGGAGATCCAGACTAACCAGTTCATCAAAAGTAATAGTTTTCCTGGACTTTTGGCGAGATCACACAAATCAGTGGGCAAGATATCAACATACTACCCATATAACATAATATAAGATACCCCACGAAAAGATGTTTTTTGCAACCGTCGTAATGTCAAGAAATGTCTTATGTATTATGGTACAGAGGGAGTACGTAGATGGGAACCATTGAATGAGGGGTGCATTTGGGGAAAGTACCACTAGTGCAGAACGGGGCTTTATCACCGGTCCCTAAGGGCCTTTAGCGACGATTCTGTAACCGACACTAAAGGGTGGGGACTAAAGGTCCCCCCCCCTTTAGTACCGGTTCAGCACGAACCGCCACTAAAGCGTCACGACAAGATACGATCCAGGGCGGGGGGCGGGGAGACCTATAGTACCGGTTGGTAACACCAACCGGTACTAAAGGTTTGGGGGTTTTGGGTTTTATTTTTTATTTTTCCTTTAATTTTGTGTTTTAAATTTAATTTAAAGATTGTTTTAACATTATAATGAGTTGTTAAATCATTAGGTGAAACTACCGCGGATTAGTTTGTAGTGGATATGGATCGTCCTAAGTGATTAAGTAATATGGGTATCGCATATACTTGATCACTAGCTAAGTAATCAAGTATATGTCATATCCATATTACCTTCACTTAGGACGATCCATACCCACTTCAAACTAATCTACGGTACTTTTACCTAGTGATTTAACAACTCATTATAATCTGCGGTTTCTTTCATAAATGATATAATAACTCATCATCATCATCATCATATTAATATAAAAACTCTTGCATCATATCATAACCAACAATAGTACTAGCTAGCTAATAATCATCACAGTCGTAATTACCACTATTTAATCATCATAGTCATTACCGCTATCTAATCACCATCAACACTAGCTTAAAGAAGAAACATTCGCGTGTACCAGAAGCAAAGATATCATCGAGTTCAACATGGTCATGAGATTATAAGCGTTCATAAGACCACAAAAGCAAATAACTTTGAGATTAAGTTCAGGATGAAGAACTAGCTAATCACTCCCGCTGCTCTCTCTCTCAGGTAAAATAGCATAGAACATGTATAGCTCTCCTGATCCATCATATTGGAGCATGCAGATGAACCTGTCTCCTAATCGTGGACTGCGCTTCTGATTGCTGCCCCCTAGTACTTCTCTGCGATCGTTAACAATTTTGCTCCAGTCTTTCACTATTAAGCATTCCCCGGTTGTAGAAATCCTGAATGCACTCAAGTGCAATGTAGGATGTCTTGGCCGTAAGCTAACCATTGACATGCGACCTTTAGTACCGATCCACTGAGGCACAACTGTCATCGGGAGTCCCTGTTGAAGAACATCGTATAGTAACATACTTAATTAGCAATGAAGTTTAGCTTGAAAAATAATGTATGCAAAAGATGCACTGAGGATAAATATTAAAAATCTTACCATCTTTCCTAGATAGATGTGACCGTAGTTCAATATGATCACTATTGGTTGCACGTTTTTGAGTACTAAGATTTTCAAATTCAGGAAAATAATTTCTCTTGACAGCATCAAGATCTTCAAGCCATGAAACATAATGACTTATCTCCTCGCAGTTTAGTTCGGCCCCAGGACAGTGGACGGTCCTGTCTACCAAGCGCTGGACATGTTTGCTTGAATGGAAATAAGTTGTTAATATAAATTAGTTGTCAACTATTTTGGAATAAACAATATCAAAGACTATGGTTGAGAAACTCACATAATGGTAGAACTGGAGGAGTCTGCACATCGACCCAAATGTCTCTATTACCTTCATGTTGGAGAACGTTGCAGAAAATAAAAGTTTTCTACGCTTTCACCAAGATCAATCTATGAGTTCATCTAGCAATGAGAGAAAGGAGTGCATCTACATACCCTTGTAGATCGTGAGCGGAAGCGTTCAAGAGAACGGAGTTGAGGGAGTCGTACTCGACGTGATCCAAATCACCGATGATCCTAGTCTGAACGGACAGCACCTCCGCGTTCAACACACGTACGGTTGAGGAAGACGTCTCCTCCTTGATCCAGCAAGGGGGAAGGAGAGGTTGACGGAGATCTAGCAGCACGACGGCGTGGTGGTGGATGCAGTAATGATCTCGGCAGAGCTTCGCCGAGCTTCTACGAGAGGGAGAGGTGTAGCAAGGGGGAAGGGAGGCGCCTATGGCATGGGTGCGGCTGCCCTCCCTCCCTCCCCTTTATATAGGCCCCCTAGGGGGGGCAGCCCTAGGAGATGTGATCTCCTGGGGGCGGTGGCCAAGGGGGAGGCTTGCCCCCCAAGGCAAGTGGAGGCGCCCCCCACCCTAGGGTTTCCAACCCTAGGCGCAGGGGGCAAGGGGGGGGGGGCGCACCAGCCTTCCAGGGGCTGGTTCCCCTCCCCACTTCAGCCCACGGGGCCCTCCGGGATAGGTGGCCCCACCTGGTGGACCCCCGAGACCCTTCCGGTGGTCCCGGTACAATACCGGTGACCCCCGAAACTTTCCCGATGACCGAAACTGCACTTCCTATATATAATTCTTCACCTCCGGACCATTCCGGAACTCCTCGTGACGTCCGGGATCTCATCTGGGACCCCGAACAACTTTCGGGTTACTACATACTCATATCTCTACAACCCTAGCGTCACCGAACCTTAAGTGTGTAGACCCTACGGGTTCGGGAGACATGCAGACATGACCAAGACGCCTCTCCGGTCAATAACCAACAGCGGGATCTGGATACCCATGTTGGCTCCTACATGCTCCTCGATGATCTCATCGGATGAACCACGATGTCGAGGATTCAATCAATCCCGTATACAATTCCCTTTGTCAATCGGTGCTTTACTTGCCCGAGACTCGATCGTCGGTATCCCAATACCTCATTTAATCTCGTCACCGGCAAGTCACTTTACTCGTACTGTAATGCATGATCCCGTTACCAAACACTTGGTCACATTGAGCTCATTATGATGATGCATTACCGAGTGGGCCCAGAGATACCTCTCCGTCATACGGAGTGACAAATCCCAGTCTCGATTCGTGCCAACCCAACAGACACTTTCGGAGATACCCGTAGTGCACCTTTATAGTCACCCAGTTACGTTGTGACGTTTGGCACACCCAAAGCACTCCTACAGTATCCGGGAGTTGCACAATCTCATGGTCTAAGGAAATGATACTTGACATTTGAAAAAGCTCTAGCTAAACGAACTACACGATCTTTGAGCTATGCTTAGGATTGGGTCTTGTCCATCACATCATTCTCCTAATGATGTGATCCCGTTATCAATGACATCCAATGTCCATAGTCAGGAAACCATGACTATCTATTGATCAACGAGCTAGTCAACTAGAGGCTTACTAGGGACATGTTGTGGTTTATGTATTCACACGTGTATTACGATTTCCGGATAATACAGTTATAGTATGAATAACAGATAATTATCATGAACAAATAAATATAATAATAACCATTTTATTATTGCCTCTAGGGCATATTTCCAACAGTCTCCCGCTTGCACTAGAGTCAATATTCTAGTTACATTGTAATGAATCGAACACCCATAGCATTCTGGTGTTGATCATGTTTTGCTCTAGGGAGAGGTTTAGTCAACGGATCTGCTACATTCAGATCAGTATGTACTTTACAAATATCTATGTCTTCATCTTGAACATTTTCACGTATGGAGTTGAAGCGACGCTTGATGTGCCTGGTCTTCTTGTGAAACCTGGGCTCCTTGGCAAGTGCAAATGTGCAATAGCTCCAGTGTTGTCACAGAAGAGTGCGATCGGCCCCGACGCATTGGGTATGACTCCTAGGTCGGTGATGAACTCCTTCACCCAGATTGCTTCACGCGCTGCCTCCGAGGCTGCCATGTACTCTGCTTCACATGTAGATCCCGCCATGACGCTTTGCTTGCAACTGCACCAGCTTACTGCCCCACCATTCAAAATATACACGTATCCGGTCTGAGACTTAGAGTCATCCAGATCTGTGTCGAAGCTAGCGTCGACTTAACCCTTTACGACGAGCTCTTCGTCACCTTCATAAACGAGAAACATATCCTTAGTCCTTTTCAGGTACTTTAGGATGTTCTTGACCGCTGTCCAGTGTTCCTTGCCGGGATTAGTTTGGTACCTTCCTACCAAACTTACGGCAAGGTTTACATCAGGTCTGGTATACAACATGGCATATATACATAATAGACCCTATGGCTGAGGCATAGGGGATGACACTCATCTCTTCTTTATCTTCTGCCATGGTCGGGCATTGAGCCGAGCTCAATCTCACACCTTGCAATACAGGCAAGAACCCTTTCTTGGACTGATCCATATTGAACTTCTTCAATATCTTATCAAGGTATGTGCTTTGTGAAAGACCTATGAGGTGTCTCGATCTATCCCAATAGATTTTGATGCCTAATATGTAAGCAGCTTCTCCAAGGTCCTTCATTGAAAAACACTTATTCAAGTAGGCCTTAATGCTGTCCAAAAGTTCTATATCATTTCCCATCAAAAGTATGTCATCTACATATAATATGAGAAATGCTACAGAGCTCCCACTCACTTTCTTGTAAACGCGGGCTTCTCCATAAGTCTGCATAAACCCAAACGCTTTGATCATCTCATCAAAGTGAATGTTCCAACTCCGAGATGCTTGCACCAGCCCATAAATGGATCGCTGGAGCTTGCATACCTTGTTAGCATTCTCAGGGTCGACAAAACCTTCCGGGTGCATCATATACAGTTCTTCCTTAAGATGGCCGTTAAGGAATGCTGTTTTGACGTCCATTTGACATATCTCATAATCATAGTATGCGGCAATTGCTAACATGATTCGGACGGACTTCAGCTTCGCTACGGGAGAGAAAGTCTCATCGTAGTCAATCCCTTGAACTTGTCGATAACCCTCAGCGACAAGTCGAGCTTTATATATGGTAACATTACCATCCGCGTCCGTCTTCTTCTTAAAGATCCATTTGTTTTCTATTGCTCGCCGATCATCGGGCAAGTCTGTCAAAGTCCATACTTTGTTTTCATACATGGATCCTATCTCGGATTGCATGGCTTCAAGCCATTTATTGGAATCTGGGCCCGCCATCGCTTCTTCATAGTTCGAAGGTTCACCCTTGTCTAACAACATGATTTCCAAGACAGGGTTGATGTACCACTCTGGTGCGGAGCGTGTCCTTGTGGACCTTCGAAGTTCAGTAGGAGCTTGATCCGAAGTATCTTGATCATCATCATTAACCTCCTCTCTTGTCGGTGCAGGCACCACAGGAACATCTTCCTGAGTTGCGCTACTTACCGTTTCAAGAGGTAGTACTTCATCAAGCTCTACTTTCCTCCCACTTAATTCTTTCGAGAGAAACTCTTTCTCCAGAAAGGACCCGTTCTTGGCAACAAAGATCTTGCCTTCGGATCTGACGTAGAAGGTATACCCAATGGTTTCCTTAGCGTATCCTATGAAGACGCATTTTTCCGACTTGAGTTCGAGCTTTTCAGGTTGAAGTTTCTTGACATAAGCATCGCATCCCCAAACTTTTAGAAACGACAGCTTAGGTTTCTTTCCGAACCATAATTCATACGGTGTCGTCTCAACGGATTGTGGCTGGTCAGGTTGAAGTTGCTTGCTAATTATCAATTTGATTGACCCCTATTCCTTGTAAAGTGGTTGTGGCAGGAACAAGGGAATGATTACTGTGGATACTACATTTCCGAGTCCATCCGCCACACGACCTGTGAGCGGGGCTACTCTAACAAACAATATGAAGTGCGTAAATAATAATATTCACAATTTTATTTTATTATCATCATTTGTGTTCAGTTTCATTTATTCATATATATGTATTGACCCCCTTCTTCAAATTAGATGTTTCGGATGCGGGATGAACTACTACCACCAGATCGTATGCGAGCAATTCAAGAGGAATTGGCGGCATTCTTTCTTGACCACGTGATCGCTAAAGACGGAGAATACCATGTGGACCCTTAGTTTGTTTGGAATTAGGAGATTATATTGTAAGAGATAATTATATTGTATATATGTATCCAGTAGCGTCGGATAGATATACGAGAACTTGTTGTTCGACCAATCTCTCAGAGAAGGAGAGGTGGTCGATATCACTTCTCTCTGTATGCATATGTTCATGACGATCTTCTGTTTCCTTCATTTGCTTCTAGCTGGCATGTCGAGTCCTCTCTATATGTATAGTACGTAGCATCGACCAAGCACGGAGATAAGAGAGGACACTTCTCT
>LR880970.1:844313244-844353820 GCA_904067115.1 Aegilops sharonensis
CCATTTTGAGAAGATGTATAAGGGCATGAAAAACGAAGAAGGATGCCTTGAGAGAGAAAGAAGGTGCGATTTTGGGTGTTATCAAATTCACGACCGTTATCACATTGAATAAATCGAATTGGCAAGCCAAAGTGTGTGATTACATATTGTCGAAAGTTGAGAAAGATTGCAGGTACTTCAGATTTAGCGCGAAGAGGAAAGGTCCAAGTATAGTGAGAATAATCATCCAAGATCACAAGATAATATTTATAACCAGAAACACTAGGGACTGAAGAGGTCCATAAATCACAGTGAAGTAACTCAAAAGGAAAAGTACTAATGGTAGTAGAGGTTCTAAAAGGTAATCTAACATGTTTGCCACATTGCCATGCATTACAGAGAGAGGGATTATGAGGACTGCTAGAACTAGGGATACAAAATTCTTGGAGTAAAGACGTCAAAGTGTTTTTGCTGGGGTGACCGAGACGACGATGCCATAGATCAACAGAGGCTAGCATGGCACGAGAGGTGGATGTGGGCGCGCCATGAAGAGGATAAAGATCACCCGTGCTATTGAACCGAGCGAGGACCGCCCCCGTTGTCAGATCCTTCACAGACAAACCAAAAGGGTCAAAGGCCATGATAACTTTGTTGTCAATGCAAAATTGTCTAACAGAGATAAGATTTTTGATGATGGAAGGAACCACAAGAATATTGCGTAGAAGAAAATTGGCATGAGAGGAAGGGATGTAAGAGTGACCAGTGCATGAAACATGGATGGTGGAGCCATCGCCAATGGTGATAGTGGAAAAAGCAGAAGGAAAACAAGCTGACAATAAATTCATATTTGAAGACATATGCATTGATGCACCAGAATCGAAAATCCAATCCGTACCTGCGTCGTTGAGGACAAAATTGTTCATGGCGTTGATGAAGGCGGCTTGGTCCCAAGCCGGCTGTTGGGGAGGAGCAGAAGGGCCAGGAACTTGCATGTTGACGTAGGGGATAGCGGATGGGTAGTATGCGTTTGGGGCCTGCATGTTGCCGTAGAAGGTCGGCATGGTGTTGTAGGGCGACGGTGGTCCTGGCGTGCTGGTAGGCGGAGTAGGAGTGGCGGTGTAGACGTGCGCCGGCGGCCTGGGTCCAAGGAGTCCCGGAGAGCCTGTGGCTGGACGAATACCGGGGCTCCACGTGCCCGTGTACGCAGGAGGAGCACCATACGGAGGGGGCCGACCATGGCATCGACCAAGCCTGGATGATGCCAGTCCAAGGATCATGCTGAGGAGGCCATGGCGACGGAGCTGGTGGCGCGGGAGCGGTGGATGACGAGGCTGGTGCAGGTCCGGCAGGACGAGATGCAGGAGGCCGGTAGACGGGATTCTTGCCCTTGTAGTTAGGACTCGGGCGCCAGCCTGGTTGTGGTGTTGAGGCCGCGGCAGCCACAGCAGGAGGTGGAGGGTCGGCCGGTTGCCGCGGCAGCCCAGGCGTGGGAGCTGCAGAAGAGGGCGCGGCAGCATGAAACACCTGCGGCGCCCGTTGCGCCTTGCAAGCCTGGTTCTTCTCTTCTTGCTGGAGGATCGAGCGGACTTCCTTGAAGGTGGGTTACGGCTTGAGCATGGGGATGAAGGACTGCTGCTTCTCGAATTGATCGCCGAGACCTTGGAGGAGGGCGTTGATGAGAGTGCGATCCTCGACATGATCACCAAGTTCACGGAGTTCATTGCCAATAGCCTTGATTCGCTGGCAGAAGATGGAGACTGGGACATCTCCCTGCATGGTTGTGCGTAGCTCGGTGTTGAGCGCGTTGATTCGCGCTTCGGAGTTGTCCTGAAACAGCTGTTGAAGGGAAGCCCAGAGATCGGCGGCGGTGGCGTCATCGTCGGACACCAGATTGAAAAGCTCCGTGGAGATGCGTGTGTATATCCACTGGATGATGGCGAGATCATCATTCACCCAGCGAGGATCAGCAGGCTGTGGCGGGTAGGAGGGATCAATGTGGTGGCGTAGGCCCCAGCGCCCGAGATGGATGATGAAGAGGTGGCGCCAATGGTAGTAGTTGTGGATGCCGAGGTCTAATGAGATTGGTATGAAGGGAGAGACGTCGACAATGGTGTCGGCTAGGGAGAACATAGGGTTTGGAGGGGGAGGTGTTTGAGTAGTTGTAGAGGAGGAGGTAGGGGGTGGGGCACCGGCGGCGCGGAACTCAGCCATGGAGAAGAGGGGCTGAATCGGCCGGGGCGGCGGCGCAGGTGGCGGAGCCATACCAGGTGCGGAAAACCTTGGCGTCTGATACCATGATAGATTGAGATATTGGAAAAGTAATTGTTGTATTGATCGGGACCTCAAAGGCTGTTTATATAGATTACAAAGCTTGGGCTCCAAGACTAGACTAATAGAGATTGATTACAATACGAATAGACTTATACTCTAAGAATAAGCACTCCTTAGCTGCTAGCCCCACGTTAGTGGAAAAAAATCGTACACGACCAGGTCGTACATGCACAAACGGGAGACACACCTCTCCATGCGACATGTGGCAAACTGTATCTCAATGCAGCCATCAATCCCTTTGCCAAATCCCAATTTCTAAAGCTAAGACTCGATGTCCATCTCCAGCCGCCGCCGGTGTGATCCACCTCGGCTCGCCGCATCATCGCCGGTGTGCTCCTTGAAGACAGGTACAACTCCCTACTTGGGCGTGCTCCATCACCGCCGGCAACGTCCAGGCTCGGCGGCGGCGCAGCTCGCGGTTCCACCCCTGATGCTTGTCCCCGTCGGCGAGTAGAGGTGTGCGCAGGGGTCTGACGGGCAGGTTTTTATTTGTGTTCTTGCTCCGGTGACTCGTTGCAGCTGTCGGGCTGTGCTATATTATGTGCCGTCACCGGCGAGATGGGTAGAGATGACGATGGTATGTCTGGTCGTGGAAATCAGGGTGGGCTGAAACTTGGAAACGATGAATGATGCTTTGAGATTTGGTATGCTACGTGTCGCATGGAGAGGTGGTTCTCCCGTTTGTGCGTGTGCGACCTGGTTGTATACGATTTTTTCCCACGTTAGTACTCCCTCCATCCGGAAATACTTGTCGGGGAAATGGATGTATTTAGACTTATTTTAATTTTAGATACATCCAATTTTATTCATTTATACGACAAGTATTTTCGGACGAAGGGAGTAGTAGAGAAGGGGAACACGATCTTGCTGAAATGTGTACTTCAGAGCGTGTTGGTAAGCGCATTGAAGCAGCGGTAGCCATGGTGATTGGCGGGATAACCGAGGAAAACACACCTGATCAAGCGAGGGGGGGGGGGGGGCGAGGAGTGTAGGTGCTAGCCCCACGTTAGTGGGAAAAAATCGTAAACGACCAGGTCGTACATGCACAAACGGGAGACCCACCTCTCCATGCGACACGTGGCAAACTGTATCTCAACGCAGCCATCAATCCCTTTGCCAAATCCCAATTTCTAAAGCTAAGACTCGATGTCCATCTCCAGCCGCCGCCGGTGTGATCCACCTTGGCTCGCCGCTTTGTCGCCGGTGTGCTCCTCGAAGACAGGTACAACTCCCTACCTGGGCGCGCTCCATCACCACCGGCAACGTCCAGGCTCGGCGGCTGCGCAGCTCGCGGTTCCGCCCCTAATGCGTGTCCCCGTCGGCGAGTAGAGGTGTGCACAGGGGTCTGACGGGCAGGTTGTCATTTGTGTTCCTTGCTCCGGTGACTCGTTGCAGCTGTCTGGCTGTGCTACACTACAAGAAACCTGTTAATACGTGACGGTGCTAGTCCGTCACAGATGAGTGTAAAGCTGTCATGGGTGCCCATGCATGACGGACATGAGATCCGTCATGTATATCGCGTCATAATTTGACATCGGGCCTTCCTTGACGATTCTTGACCGTCATGGATCTGCCCCAAGCCCGCCCAGGCCCAAACCGTTGTGACGGAACAATCCTTCATGGACTGATGCCACGTTGGATTTTCGATTGGCCAGTTGGGATTATGTGGCTGCCTACGTGGACACTACTTTCTGTCACAGAAATCGTCACGAATGTAGGCCCAATTTAAACTTGGTCTAGAAAATTTCTTTCGGCCCAATTTTGACACGGTATATTTTCTAGCCAATTTTGGCCTGAGGCGAAAGTATTTTCAAATAGTTCACACAATATGCGGCCATCTGCATGTATATATTTTTTTCAAAAAAATCTGTGTGTATGTACAACATAGCAGCTTACAAATCCTTCATGCAATGATAATTTACAACATAGATTCACTAAATTGAAGCAAACATGTCACACACGATCCACTGGATGCCTCGCTTGTTGCTTCTAGCTAGGGTTTTTTTTTTTTTTTGAATGGGAATTTCTTGGTGGTGTAGACGCAGCACTGAGTGCCTCACACATGGTCAGGTCCACGTGCAGGTCCAAAAAAAAAAAAAGGTCCACGTGCAGGTCCGAGGGCAGGCCCATGCATGTACTTGTGCAGATTAGGTTGGTAATTCGATCCGAGAGTTGCAGCGGGGTACATACTCCTGGACAGAGTCCACAACACGTAATAAACCATATAAATAAACACGTACGGTTCCAGCATATATATCACAATCGTACCACTTTTTCATTGTCCAGTTTACGCCGTGACGTCGAACCAATTTGATCTGTGGGCTATGGCGATGCCGCTTCATGCACCAAAGCGTCGGCGACCCAGCGATCCTCCTTCGGTCGTCGCCACCAGCAACGACGGCGTCCTGCCCCTGGACCTTCTCTACGACATCCTGCTGCGCCTCCCCGCCGACACGCTCTGCCGTTTCCGCGCTGTTTGCAGGTCATGGCGGTCCCTGCTCAGCCACGCGGACTTCATCGCCGCTGCCCGTAACCCTGGCCCGCTCATCGCTGTTGGCATAAAAGATTACTTATCGAAAAACGAGGTCACCGTCCTCGACATGGAGTCCGGCGGCGCCGTCACGCGGGTAAACATCGCCGCCAACGACCTTACATATGGCGAGCCGCACTCCATTAGTCACGACGGCGTGGTCTGCATCCTCGGCCCACAGAATCGGCTCCGCCTGCTCGACCTCCCCAACGGCAGCGTCTTCCTGTTGCCCGACCGCGCGCCGCCGCGAGGCCACAAACTCATCTGGTGCACGGTCGGGGGCGCGGCCTCCACGGTAGAGCACAAGGTGCTCGCCATCACCACATTTGTTAGGCACGAGCCGTTTGTCTGCAAGATCCTCACTCTCGGCCTCAGCAACGGTGGCTGGAGGGATACAGGGAGTCCTCCGTTGGCGCTGACCGGAGGCGTCACTGTCATCAATGGGGTCGCCTACTCTCTGTCCCGCTATGGCAAGTCCAAGGAGTTTTACGCGTACCACCAAATCATGGCGTTCGACTTCAACAAGGAGGCATGGCGGTCGACGTCGGATTCCCTCCGAGGACCTGCAAACTGCCACTACATCATCAGCTTGGCCGAGTTGGAGGGCCATCTGGTCGCCTGCCACGCCGATGGCCTCGTCTCCATTGAGCTATGGTTCCTCATGGACTCGGACCGGTCGCTCTGGTTCAAACGCTACACCATCGACATGCCATGCTACCAAACCCACAGGCCACACACGTGCTATACCACTGAGTTGTTCGAGANGCTCGCCATCACCACATTTGTTAGGCACGAGCCGTTTGTCTGCAAGATCCTCACTCTCGGCCTCAGCAACGGTGGCTGGAGGGATACAGGGAGTCCTCCGTTGGCGCTGACCGGAGGCGTCACTGTCATCAATGGGGTCGCCTACTCTCTGTCCCGCTATGGCAAGTCCAAGGAGTTTTACGCGTACCACCAAATCATGGCGTTCGACTTCAACAAGGAGGCATGGCGGTCGACGTCGGATTCCCTCCGAGGACCTGCAAACTGCCACTACATCATCAGCTTGGCCGAGTTGGAGGGCCATCTGGTCGCCTGCCACGCCGATGGCCTCGTCTCCATTGAGCTATGGTTCCTCATGGACTCGGACCGGTCGCTCTGGTTCAAACGCTACACCATCGACATGCCATGCTACCAAACCCACAGGCCACACACGTGCTATACCACTGAGTTGTTCGAGAAGCCATTAGCAGTGCTGGACGACGGGAGGATTGTGATGTGGATGAGGGTGATCCGGCAGGGGTACAGCGTCTACGAAGAGGTATTGCGAATCTACAACCCAAGAACCAAGACATTCAAGGATGGCACAGTGGTTCCCTATTGCAACCATATGAGACTGTTCACGTGGAATTTGTTGCATACGGGGCAGAGAGGTGCGCTAGACAACGCAGCAAGGCGTCTGCTAATCAGTAGACGGCATCACTGATTTGGAGCACCATCCTCCATATGTGAAACCCACAAAACGCCGGACAATGAACTTGATCTGATCCGTGCATCCAGTGAGACAAACTTGTAAAAGTAGAAGGTTGTATGAGCACGTGTAATGAAGTTTGTCATGGTAGAAATAAAAGTTCAGCGCTTGATCTAACCAATGTCTTATTGTGCTGTTCATGACGCTCTAGTCCATTTTGCATCTATGCAATGAGATCACCCATGGCAAGGCTGTTCCATTGGTTGAGGTTTCAAGAAGCTTTTTATGCACCTTTCCTAACTCACCTTTTGAATGTTCCACAACACCCAAGCATGTTACGAAAGGAAAGGGAGTCATATCTTATGGCCCTGTTGCTGCTTCCAAAACATGATCATCGCCGCCGCTTGGCTGGACCTTAAAATAAAACAACGATCGGTCGCTAACCACGGCAGCAACACCACGGGATCTGATAAATTTTTCCCACAAAAGGGATTGACAAAAACGAAGGAGTTGGCATAGTTTGGAGGGATCACACGGGCGAGAGAATTCACATCATGTCGCCAACTTTTCTCATGCCATGATGCCCTCGAGACAAAGCTTCTTGCTTGTATGGAGGTCTTTCCGTGGAATTGTAGCGGTGTGACTCAACAATTATGGTCGAACCGCTGAAACCAATTGCTTGATGCCGATGAATATGATATGTCTAACTTCTGCATGAAATGAATGTTAAGCAACGTATAATCTGCCTAGTCGTGACAGGTTGATGACTTGCGTTCCAAGGGTAGTCTGGCGGAGATAGGTCAGGTTGTTAGCATGTAGTTTATCTTTGTAACGACTCTATCTCTCTATCTTCTTATCCCAAGTTGTAATCCCAACCATGTACACGATCTGGAGCTGTTCTCGGTTGATGAACAAACGCGTCATCAATTCTTGAAAATCTATAAATTTTGACGCCTTTGAGCCTCCTAAAATTGAACATGTTTAAGTTTTAAATCATAACAATATGTCAATGTGAAAAATATATTTATTTGACATTGGAGTGAAACTATAGTACAATAAGTTTCAACAATCGAATATCGAATGCTAGCTTCTTTTGGGATTTTTGGGGTCTGAAAATATGAAATTCCGTGAGTAATCCATCAATACAATGAGTCCAAGTGACAGGTGGGCCACCTTGTACGAAGTTCCCTTCCAACCCCATTCACTTGAAGAATTTGATCCGGAGAAGCCTCCAATTTGTGTACTCGCACGTATTTAGATGAGCCGATGAACTGCATGTGCAAGAGGTTGTGCTAAACAAACCATGCTCCATCCACCGGCGGCTGATGCGCAACATCAGCAAACAAGTTACGTGGTACTTCTCCGACACTTTTATTATTTGTATTATGGGACAAGAAATTCCCATCCATTGCTAGGGCTTTAGCACAAAATGAAGTAGCTAGCTGGATTTTTAGATCTTTAGATCTTGGATGCGGACGATTTTGCAATCATAGTGCGGCGAAAAATAGTTTTGATAGGAAAGAATTTTGACCGACAAATTGAAGCAAATATATCACACACCATCCACTGGTTGCCTCGCTTATTGCTTCTAGCTATTATTATTTTTGGTATGGGAATTTCTTGTTTTTCCTTGAGATGAGACAATACGGGAATTTATTGGTTTTTCAGTGGTAAACACCAAGTTTATTCATCAAAGTCCACATGGTGTGACCGCTTGCGTCTGTACTGTGTTTAAAAACAAGTCCACATGGTGTGTGACACATTTGTGGTTGTGGGCTACACCAAACCAGATGTGGCGCCTCATACCTCTAGAAAGAGAAAACTTGACTAAACTATGTGCTTCATGATTAACAACACGACTCTCAAAGGAAAAATAACGATGAAAGTTAGACGCTTTAAGGTTTATTTCACTGATAATTGCTCCATATGTCCTCCGTGCACTCATATTAATATTTGAAACGAATTGCTGACAGTCAGAGGCCACAATGAAGTTTGGATGCCCAAGTCTTCTGCAAGGGAAAAAGCTTCATGGCAAGCTATAGCTTCCAGGATGACTGGATCAAAAACTCCTTCAACAACTAGTGCCGAACTCCCCATATAGTTACCACCCTTCATCCCTGCAGATGACTGCTGCTGAGCCTTCTCTTCCTGCTAAAACTCCTGCGCTAGTAGTTTTTTTTAGGGTAACTAGGGATTTATTCAAAGCTCAAGACATCCGGGATACAAGTAATGTCGGGTAGATTCCCTAGCCACACATGGCGACCCACCGAAAGAGATGCAGCTCCTTTAGCTATCGAATGGGCCTCAAAATTATTTTCTCTACGTTCAAAACGGAAAGTAACAGAAAGAAAACTATTCCTACTCACAAGAATTTCCTTTAGGATCGGAGCATAAACCGGTGTTGTAGTGTTGTTGGTGTTTGAGATCACCTCAAGGCAGTCCGAGGCTATCACCAGATTATGAGGATTCAAATCCCGAGCAAGCGCTAGAGCTTCGCTGCATGCCTCACACATGGGCCAGGTCCGAGGGCAGGCCCATGGACCAATCTGTGGGATATGGCGATGCTGCTCCATCCACCAAAGCGTCGGTGATCCAGCGCTCCACCTCCGGTCGTCGCCACCAGTAACGACGGTGTCATTCCTCTAGACCTTCTCTACGACATCCTGCTGCGCCTCCCCGCCGAGACGCTCTGCCGTTTCCGGGCTGTTTGCAGGTCATGGCGATCCCTGCTCAGCCACCCGGACTTCATCGCCGCTGCCCGTAACCCTGGCCCGCTCATCGCTGTTGGCATAAAAGATTACTTATCAAAAAAGAGGTCACCGTCCTCGACATGGAGTCCGGCGACGCCGTCACGTAGGTAAACATCGCCGCCAGCGACCTTACATACGGCGAGCCGCACTCCATTAGTCACGACGGCGTGGTCTGCATCCTTGGCCGACAGAATCGGCTCCGCCTGCTCGACCTCCCCAACGGCAGCGTCTTCCTGTTGCCCGACTGTGCGCCGCCGCGACGCCACAAACTCATCTGGTGCACGGTTGGGGGCGCGGCCTCCACGGTAGAGCACAAGGTGCTCGCCATCACCACATTTGTTAGGCACGAGCCGTTTGTCTGCAAGATCCTCACTCTCGGCCTCAGCAACGGTGGCTGGAGGGATACAGGGAGTCCTCCATTGGCGCTGACCGGAGGCGTCACTGTTATCAATGGGGTCGCCTACTGAGGGAGTCCTGGATTAGGGGGTGTCCCGATAGCCGGACTATGACCTTTGGCCGGACTCCTGGACTAGGAAGATGCAAGATTGAAGACTTCGTTCCGTGTCCGGATGGGACATTCCTTGGCGTGGAAGGCAAGCTTGGCGATACGGATATGTAGATCTCCTACCATTGTAACCGACTCTGTGTAACCCTAACCCTATTCGGTGCCTATATAAACCGGAGGGTTTTAGTCCGTAGGACGAACAACAATCATACAATAGGCTAGCTTCTAGGGTTTAGCCTCTCTGATCTCGTGGTAGATCTACTTTTGTACTACCCATATCATCAATATTAATCAAGCAGGAGTAGGGTTTTACCTCCATCGAGAGGGCCTGAACCTGGGTAAAAACATCGTGTCCCTTGTCTCCTGTTACCATCCGCCTAGACACACAGTTCGGGACCCCCTGCCCGAGATCCGCCGGTTTTGACACCGACATTGGTGCTTTCATTGAGAGTTCCTCTGTGTCGTCCTCTTTAGGCCCGATGGCTCCTCCGATCATCAACAACGATGCGCTCCAGGTGAGACCTTTCTCCCCGGAATGATCTTCGTATTCGGCGGCTTTGCACTGCGGGCCAATTCGCTTGGCCATCTGGAGCAGATTGAAAGCTACGCCCCTGGCCATCAGGTCAGATTTGGAAGTTTGAACTACACGGCTGACATCCGCGGAGACTTGATCTTCGACGGGTTCGAGCCACAGCCAAGCACGCCGCACTGTCACGAGGGGCATGATCTATCACTGCCGCCGCATAGTGTCCTGGAGGCCGCACTAGAGTCCGCTCCGACCTTTAGCTCGGAGCCGACCGCGCCGATCGAGGACGGGTGGCTGGACAGCGCCTCGGGGGCTGCGATCTCTACGGCGATTGAGTCGTACACCTACCACGTCCTTTGCGAAGCTCGTGACTCCAAGGCACCAGACTCCACTCCGGACTCCGAGCCTTCCGCGCCCCTGCCAGTCGAATCTGATTGGGCGCCGATCATGGAATTCACTGCCGCAGACATCTTTCAGCACTCGCCCTTTGGCGACATTCTGAATTCACTAAATTCTCTCTCTTTATCAGGAGAGCCCTGGCCGAATTATGGTCAGGAAGGTTGGGATGCGGACGACGAAGAAAATCAAAGCCCACCCACCACCCACTTCGTAGCCACTGTCGATGATTTAACCGACATGCTCGACTTCGACTCCGAAGACATCGACGGTATGGACGACGATGCAGGAGACGACCAAGAACCACCGCCCACAGGGCACTGGAAGGCCACCTCGTCATATGACATATACATGGTGGACATCCCAAAAGATGGGAATGGCGATGGAACAGCGGAGGATGACCCCTCCAAGAAACTGCCTAAGCGTCGGCGTCAGCGGCGCCGCTCTAAATCCCGCCACAGCAAAAACGGTGATTCCGGCACGGGAGACAATAACACCCCGGACAGTGCCGAAGACAACCCCCTCCAGCAGGATTCAGCGCAGGAGGATGGAGAAGCCAGCCCTCATGAGAGAGCGGCAGAAAAGAGGTAGAGGACGATAATTACATGCCTCCCTCCGAAGATGAGGCAACCCTCGACGACAACGAATTTGTCGTGCCCGAGGATCCCGTCGAACAAGAGCGTTTCAAACGCAGGCTCATGGCCACGGCAAGCAGCCTCAAGAAAAAGCAGCAACAGCTTAGAGCTGACCAAGATTTGCTAGCTGACAGATGGACTGAAGTCCTTCCGGCCGATGAGTATGAACTCGAGCGCCCCTCCAAGAGCTACCCAAGACGCAGGCTTCTACCCCGATTAGAGGAGGAAGCCCCTAAACCTACATCACCAGTGCATGATATGGCTGACCGGCCACCTCGTGGCCGCGACAGAGAGGCCTCTCGGCCCTCAATTCAAGCCGCACCCCGTCGCCGCTCAAAAAATACAAAGGCACGGGGAAATGCGCCAGACCTGCGAGATATATTGGAGGACAAGGCAAGGCAGACAAGATCGATCTATGGATCGCGTGGGCGCCCCACAACACGTGACGATAACCTTCACGCCGGATATGGCAACTCCGGTCGGGCCGAACACAGTAGACAAAGCTCATTTGAGCTGCGTCCCCAATACAGAGGCGCCGCACACCCACTATGCTTCACAGATGAAGTGATGGATCATCAAATCCCTGAGGGTTTCAAATCCGTAAACATAGAATCGTACGATGGCACAACAAATCCTGCGGTTTGGATCGAGGACTATCTCCTTCACATCCACATGGCCCGCGGTGATGATCTACACGCCATCAAATACCTCCAACTCAAGCTTAAAGGACCAGCCCGACATTGGCTTAACAGCTTGCCAGCAGAGTCAATTGGTTCTTGGGAAGACCTGGAAGCCGCATTCCTCGACAATTTCCAGGGCACATATGTGCGACCACCAGACGCCGATGACCTAAGCCACATAATTCAGCAGCCAGAGGAATCGGCCAGACAATTCTGGACACGGATCCTAACCAAGAAAAATCAAATTGTCGATTGTCCGGATGCCGAGGCCCTTGCAGCCTTCAAACACAACATCCGCGACGAGTGGCTTGCCCGGCACTTAGGACAGGAAAAGCCGAAATCCATGGCAGCCCTCACAACACTCATGACCCGCTTTTACATGGGAGAGGATAGCTGGCTAGCTCGTAATAACAACATGACCAAGAGCCCTGGTAATTCGGATACCAAGGACAGCAGTGGCAGGTCGCGTCGCAACAAGCTCAAGCGCCGCATTAACGGCGATAATGCTGAGGATACGGCAGTCAATGCCGGATTCAGAGGCTCTAAACCCGGTCAGCGGAAAAAACCATTTAAAAGAAATACTCCAGGCCCGTCCAATTTGGACCGAATACTCGATCGCTCGTGCCAGATACATGGCACCCCCGAAAAGCCAGCCAATCACACCAGCAGGGATTGTTGGGTGTTCAAGCAGGCAGGCAAGTTAAATGCCGAAAACAATGACAAGGGGCTGCATAGCAATGACGAGGAGGAGCCCCGGCCACCGAACAATAGAGGACAGAAGGGCTTCCCCCCGCAAGTGCGGACAGTGAACATGATATACGCAACCCACATACCCAAAAGGGAGCGGAAGCGTGCACTAAGGGGCGTATATGCGATGGAGCCAGTCGCCCCAAAGTTCAACCCGTGGTCTTCCTGCCCGATCACTTTTGATCGAAGGGACCACCCCACTAGCATCTGCCATGGCGGATTCGCCGCATTTGTTCTAGACCCAATCATTGACGGATTTCACCTCACTAGAGTCCTAATGGACGAAGGCAGCAGCCTGAACCTGCTTTATCAGGATACAGTGCGCAAAATGGGCATAGACCCATCAAGGATTAAACCCACGAAGACGACCTTCAAAGGCGTCATACCAGGTGTAGAGGCCAACTGTACGGGCTCAGTTACACTTGAAGTGGTCTTCGGATCCCCGGATAACTTCCGGAGCGAGGAGTTAATCTTCGACATAGTCCCGTTCCGCAGCGGCTATCATGCGCTGCTCGGACGAACCGCATTTGCAAAGTTCAATGTGGTGCCGCACTACGCGTATCTCAAGCTTAAGATGCCAGGTCCTCGAGGAGTCATTACGGTCAATGGAAACACCGAACGCTCTCTCCGGACGGAGGAGCATATGGCGGCCCTCGCGGCGGAAGTACAAAGCAGCCTCTTAAGGCAATTCTCGAGTCCGGCTATTGAACGTCTGGACACCGTCAAGCGCGCCCGGAGTAACCTACAACAAGACCGCCTGGCACGTTCCGAGCACGCATAGCAATGCGGCCCAAACCCCAATCCTCGCGAAATTGCGAAACCAGTATTACGCGTACATAATTACGCTCTGGAAATACCATGGGCATAGGGGAAGGGGCACGACCACGACATGCCCAGAATGCGGCTCAATCGCACCAGGGGCTCCCAATTGTGTCCTTACTTTTTCTTTCTTTCTTTTCTACTTTCAGGACTCCGTTCTCACGAAGCCCTGTCCGGCATTGAAATCGCCGAACACAAGAGGCAACAGGCAGGGAAGCAGAAATCTACGTTGAGTGTCCAGGTGGTCTCTATTATGAGCAATATATCTGTTTTACACACCATCCTGCGGCTTACCCCTGGAGGGAGACATGTTAAAAAGTCCCGTCGCTAGCTTATCGCACTATTTGTATCGTTCTGCTCTTACTGCAGCCCTTTTTGAATAAACAATATATAGCTTTTGCCTATTATTGATTTCCCCTTTTTTCTTTATATATGTTCATTTATGACATTGTGAAACCGTACACTGGTACGGGCAATACACCAGGGGCTTAAGTACCCCATAACATGGTGTGATAAGTCCGAACACTTTCACAAGTGCGGCACCCCGAACTTATAGCATTACATGCATTGGCTCCGAATCATGTCTTGGGTCAATAGTTGGGTTTGCCCGGCTCCCATGTTTTGGTACCTTACGTTCCGTTATATCGGCTAAGGTAGCGCTGGGAGAACCACTGCGATTGTGCCCCGGTTGAGCTGGGTTAAGCACCTCAGTGGAGAAAGCTAAAACTGACCGTCATGATAGGGCGAGAGCCAGTCGCTGTTCAGAGGTTTTCGAGTCCCTAAAGACTTATGCCGCTTAGAGCGAGGAGTCTGCATTGTCCGGCCTAGGCGTGGATAGCGCCCCGAACTCGGTCTTCCGAATACCAGGGGCTTCGCCGAAATTTAAAATTATAGAATTCTATGGCTAAGTGAGAGTGCTCAAGCATTATAGTCCGGTTGCCTTGTTCGTTGCGTTGAGCGCCTCCCTCGAAGGACCCAAGAATGGGAACAAGAGCGCTCAAGTTCATCCCGAACACCCCAGCACTCGTGGCATGGGGGCTGAAGCCGACGACTCGCCATCTCTCAAATTTAATACACGGCCGCACAGAAGGTAATATTTAAAATTCAACAGTGTTGCTTAGCGCATATGAACAAGTTTTCAGCGTACAGGATAACAAATGCGAGACTACTCAAAAATTATATCTTTGGAGCATTCATCCGCTATAAGGCAGACACCCTTCAGGACGCCTTCATAATACAGTTCAGGCTTGCGATGCTCCTTCTTCGGTGGTGGTCCGTCCTTCACAAGCTTCTCAGCGTCCATCTTGCCCCAGTGCACCTTAGCAAGGGCAAGGGCCTTACGGGCACCTTCGATGCAGACGGAGTGCTTGATGACTTCAACCCATGGACAGGCGTCCAACAGCCGCCTCACCAGCCCGAAGTAGCTCCCAGGCATGGCTTCATTACGCCACAGCCGAACTATGAGGCCCTTCATGTCCTGTTCGGCCACCTTATGGAGCTCGACCAGCTGCTTCAACTGGTCGCTTAAGGGCACCGGGTGTCCGGCCTCAGCATACTGAGACCAGAACACCTTCTCCGTCGAGCTTCCCTCCTCGGCTCGGTAGAATGCGGCAGCATCAGCCACACTGCGGGGCAGATTTGCGAATGCCCCTGGAGAGCTCCGGATTCGGGTAAGTAACAGATAATTCACTTTCACATGCTTGCTTTGCATATAGAATGCCTTACCCGCCGCTATCTTCTTCATCGCCTCAATCTCCTGGAGGGCTTTTTGGGCTTCGGCGTTAGCGGCCTTAGCGCTCTCAAGGGCCGTGGCGAGCTCGGACTCCCGAGTCTTTGAGTCACGCTCCAAACTCTCGTGTTTTTTCACGAGAGCCTGGAGCTCTTGCCGCACCTCCGCCACCCGCGCCTCCTGCTTTTCTCGCTCGGTGCGCTCCGCGGCCACATTGCTTTCGGCCTTGGACACCGCCTCCTTCAGGGTCGCCACCTCGTTCGTGGCCCCTGCAATATTCACGTTATTCCTGCCATTTTTTGCAAACACATCTTTTAAATACTCCCATAAGGTATTATTTACCTTCCTTGTCCTCGAGCTGCTTTTTGGCAAGTCCGAGCTCGTTCTCGGACCGCTCGAGGCTCTGCTTTAATGCATCAACCTCCGCAGTCAGTGCGGCAGAGGTCAGCAGCGCAGCCTGCATTCCCATATTGACATACTTATGTTACACTCCTGCGTATATCTTTTTAGATCCTCAGTTCGGCTATTTCTTTCCGAACACCAAATAGAGCATCAGGGGCTACTGTCTATGCGGTAATATTTTTACATATCTTAAATACATACCTCAAAGCCTGTTAGAAGGCTGGCACAGGCTTTAGTCAGCCCGCTCTTGGCGGACTGAACTTTCTGGATCACCGCACTCATAACAGTGCGGTGCTCCTCGTCGATGGAAGTGCCGTTAAGCGCCTCCATCAGATCATCCGGTGCCTCCGGTTGGACGGAGGTCACCGGCGTTGCAGTCTTGCCCTTCTTATGAAGGGGTCGCCTGTCGGACTCCGGAACCACTGAAGGTTCCGGTACGGAGTCCGGCACAGGGCCGGACTTGAAGCCTTTCGGGGTTTTATCCCCTTTGAGCCCGGATTCCGGGAGGTCGCCTTTCGGCGCCTCCATAGCCACCTCCTCCTGGTTGGGCCCCTTTTGGGACTCCACCCCGGCATCATCCGCGGAGGGAGGAGACGAAGCGGTCGGAAGTGAGGTGCTATTCACCTCCAACGAATCCAGGGAGCCGCTCGACGAATCTTCGAGCCCACCCTTGGGCGGGCAACATGGTTATATCCGGCGTTATAAGATGTTGTGCGACAAATGAAGTGCCATGAGTTATTCTGCTATCCGGACACTTACGATTTCGCCAGGGGCTTGGTCCTTGGATCCCACCCCTCTTCGTCGTCATCGGCATTGGTGGTGTAGTCCGGAGGAAGGGTCCTTCCCTTTTTGGACCCTCCGGCCTCCCCAGTTGGGGCGGCCTTCCTTTTCTTCTCTCCCCCCGTTGGGGGAGAGGCCTCTTTTTCCTCCTCGTCTTCGCGGGAGGAGTCCGCCTCAGTGTCATCGGACGATGAGTCCGACAACACCTGGCGCCGGGAACTCCTTCGAGTCCCCATGGCCTTCTTCTTGGCCTTCTTTTCCGGCACCACATGAGGTGCTGGAACTAGCAACCCCGTCATTCGGGCGTCCGCTGGATCTTCTGGCAAGGGAGCCGGACAGTCGATCTGTCCGGACGTCTTCAGCCAGTCCTGTCAAAGGTGAGGGAGTTCTAGATCCTGCATAGAGTCAAAACTATGAAAAAAGATTCCCGTAAAGGGTAAAATAACTTACCTCGCTGGCTTGATGCTGCGAGCTGAATCCGTGATCTTCGGTAGCGGATGCGGGAGCTTCGGCGCCCTTGAAGAGCACCTTCCAGGCATCTTCGTACGTAGTGTCGAAGAGCCAGCTCAAGGTTCGGTGCTGTGCCGGATCAAACTCCCACAAGTTGAAGGCCTGTTGCTGGCATGGGAGAATCCGGCGGATGAGCATCACCTGGATTACGTTGACAAGCTTGAGATTCTTGTCCACCAGGTTTCGGATGCAGGTTTGGAGTCCGGCCAGCTCTTCCGAATTACCCCATGTCAGGCCCGTCTCTTTCCATGAGGTGAGCCGTGTGGGGAAGCCAGATCGGAATTCGGGGCCGCCGCCCATTGAGAGTCGCACGGCTCGGTGATGTAGAACCACCCGAATTGCCACCCCTTTATGGTCTCCACAAAGGAGCCCTCGAGCCATAGGACGTTGGCCATCCTGCCCAGCATGGCACCTCCGCACTCCGCTTGGCGGCCGCCCACTACCTTCGGCTTGACATTGAAGGTCTTCAGCCATAAGACGAAGTGGGGCTGGATGCAGAGGAAGGTCTCGCACACGACGATAAACGCCGAGATGCTGAGGATGAAATTCGGGGCCAGATCTAGGCCGTAGTAGAACATGAGCCCCCGGACGAATGGGTGAAGTGGAAACCCTAGTCCGCGGAGGAAGTGGGGGAGGAACACCACCCTCTCATGGGGCCTGGGGGTGGGGATGAGCTGCCCCTCGTTGGGGAGCCTATGCGCGATGTCGCCGGACAAGTATCCGGCCTTCCGCAGCTTTTTGATGTGCCCCTCTGTGACGGAGGAGGCCATCCACTTGCCTCCCGCTCCGGACATAGTTGGAGAAGGTTGAGGTGGGATGTGTGGACTTGGGCGCTAGAGCTCGAGTGCGCGGAAATGGATAAGCAAAGGAGGAAGAAGGCGTGTGTGAAAAAGCGGATCCTTATCCCCTTATATGGACGAACAAAGCTATGCGTCCCCACCGGCCTGGTAAAACTCGCTTATCTCCCAAGCGCCGTAATCAATGGCGCGGTTGGGTTACCCACGCCCGTATTGATGAGAATCCCGGAATAAGAGGACACGATCTCTGCTTTGACAAGACGTCCCAAGGAAACCGCCTCGCTAAACGCGCTGAGGGGGACAGTGAAAACGATTCGAATAAAGGCAATATGAGCGCCGGACTCGTCGTCATTGAAGCCTGGTTCAGGGGCTACTGAGGGAGTCCTGGATTAGGGGGTGTCCGGATAGCCGGACTATGACTTTTGGCCGGACTCCTGGACTATGAAGATGCAAGATTGAAGACTTCGTCCCGTGTCCGGATGAGACTTTCCTTGGCGTAGAAGGCACGCTTGGCGATACGGATATGTAGATCTCCTATCATTGTAACCGACTCTATGTAACCCTAACCCTATTCGGTGCCTATATAAACCGGAGGGTTTTAGTCCGTAGGACGAACAACAATCATACCATAGGCTAGCTTCTAGGGTTTAGCCTCTCTGATCTCGTGGTAGATCTACTCTTGTACTACCCATATCATCAATATTAATCAAGCAGGAGTAGGGTTTTATCTCCATCGAGAGGGCCCGAACCTGGGTAAACATCTGTGTCCCTTGCTTCCTGTTACCATCAGCCTAAGACGCACAAATCGGGACCCCCTACCCGAGATCCGCCGGTTTCGACACCGACAAAGACGGAGTGGTCGGAGTGGTTTCTAGTACGGCGCACGTCGGCGTCGGCGTCGTGGAGGCAGCTTTGTGGTCGTGGGGTACACTAAACCAGATGTGGCACGCCAGACATCTAGAAAGAGAAAACTTGACTAACCTATGTGCTTCATAATTAACAACACGATTCTTAAAAGAAAAATAACAATCAAAGTTAGACGCTTTAAGGTTTATTTTACTGATAATTGCTCATATGTCCCCCGTGCACTCCTGTTAATATTTGAAATGACTTGCTGACAGTCAAAGGCCACAACAAAGTTTGGATGCCCAAGTCTTCTGCTTAGGAAAGAGCCTCATGGCAAGCTATAGCTTCCAGGATGGCTGCATCAAAAACTCCTCCAACAACTAGTGCCGAACTCCTCATATAGTTCCCTGCAAATGGCTGCTGCTGAGCCTCTCTTTCTGCTAAAACTCCTGCATCAACATGGACCTTACAATATCCCGAGGCAGGAAATTTGGTAGTATAAACGCAGCGCTGACTGCCTCACACATGGGCCAGGTCCACGGGCAGGTCGGAGGGCAGGCCCATGGGCCAGATTACGTTGCTGGATATAGAGTCCACAACATGTACGGTTCCAGCATATCTCCACTATTATTAAACAATCGAACAAGATTTTCTTACGTGCACCCTGCAATTAGACCCACAACACTGTGCAAACCAATCAACACCGCACGATTTGTCGCACATATCTCAATCTAACAGTCATCCTTGATCTAATAAATCTATGGTGTGTACTTAGCAATTTGCAATGCTGACCATACTCCACCATCCCGTAAGCCTTCCCTCAAACTACCCAGTCCCATATCCCCTGCAATCACGCACCCGCATTTGCAACCCCTCCTCCAATCACGCAAGACACGCAGAAAAAAAAAAGGAAAGGGATCCCCTCCGCACAGACTGCTCCATCTCCGGCGCCCTTGACGGGTGTCTCTTCCGCCCAACCCCTGCTCCACTCTCAACGGGCTAGCGCCGGCCAAAGGTTGTGTTTCGGCTAGAGCGGTTGCCCAGGCGCAGGCGAGCGATGCGGTCAACGGGGGGCGGCGGCGGCAGCTCGATGTAGGGAACAGTGATGGCCAAGGCGTGCACTCCGGTGGGGCTGGCGTGGATCTGGAGGAAGGCAGCCGGATCGGGTCGACGATGGGCGGCGCCGGCGAGTCGGAGGGATGACGGTGGCGGCTGAGCTCCTCCATGGCCTGCTGCGTTTCCAGGAGATAGAGAAGGACGGAAGGAAGGGAGAGGAGGAAGGGCAGGGGTGCGGCGGCCTCGACGGTGAACATCCGGTGGCGACGGTCTCCGGCGAGAGGCGATGCACGATGCCGGCGCGAGTCTATGGGGCGGATGCGGCGGCTGCTTGGAGCTGTGGGACATTGGGCATTTTGGATACTTTGGATGGCAAGCCAAAGATTGTGCATATTCGGTATGTATGGATCGCTATCAAACCTGGCCTTACAAAATATTGGCATGATTTATCCTGCTGTTGGCTATATATCTGAAGTATTACGTACCAAACCGATGATTGTTTATGTTTTCAGGCTTATGCATGATGATTCGGTCAACACACTGGGATCTTGTAGGTAGAACCATAAGAAGAAGACTGATCACGGTAGGCCTTCAAAACCCATTTATGAGTTATAGGACACACTAGCTATGTTTTGCTTGCCAGCTGCTGGAGTTAATTCCAAAAGTCTATAATCTGAATGCTATACAGTTTTCATCCTCCTGGAAACGACAGCTCCTCGACGCCGGCGTCCACTTCTTGCAAGATTCATATTGGTTCGTCTTGGTTCGAGCCATATAAGCCCGTGGATCGACCCGGTGGTGCTGAATCTGAAGCACTGGATAGGGAGGCACCCCTTCGTGTATGCCTGGATAGCGACGCACCACCAAAGATAGAGTATTATGACCTGTCCCACGAGTTCGACGTGGAGATGCTGTACCCGGTCAGGGACGACGAGCTGCAGGTGTTCTCGGCGAGATTCAACAAGGTCTTCGGCAAATGCCAGGGCCTGGGCAATGTCTGCTTCCTACATGGCATCTCGACGCGGAATGGGAGGGTATGATATTTTCTGACAGAGACTTGCTATTGGGTTGCCTGTGAATGAACCAGTGAAGATGGTATTGTGGCTCAGTTTTGTTTCGTGTATTTCAGCTTTGTGTAGCGATGAGGTTTTCCCAAGGATCCATCAGGGATAGGATGGTTCAACTTAAAGGTGGAAGGCTCCCTTTGTCAAATGTTTTAAGGTATGGTGGATGTCTCCACATTTTAGTACATATTTGATGTTCTGAATACTGAATGTTGGTCGGATTATCATAAGGATGCATTTTTCTGCAGATGCAAATATATCCATTTTTAGATAAGAGTCACCTAAGCATGCAGTTTGCAACTTTGTACCGCCCGCCACTCCTCTGCTCGACCACCGCTGCTGGCACGTTGAGGCCCTCGCCACCAAGCGGCATGCTTTCCTGTGAGCTAGCTTCTTCAATACATGCTTCTCTGAATTTCTACAAGCTAAATTACTGCATGTTTTTTGATTGTTGGCCTGCCAATTGGTATTGGGTTCTTGTATGTTATGATTTGCCCAATCTGCTCTTCCTACACCCATAGATAGGACAAGAAAAATAATTAGAAAGCATGAAAGATGCCAATCTATACTTTCTGCTGGATATACCAATTGTTGTAGCTCTTCCTACACACCCAAGCGCCACATTCTAAAAGCTGAAGGCTCCGGCTCGAATTCTGGTCTGTTCATACGTTGCAATATGTCTGATACTGGGTCTTTGTATTTTCAATCGCCGAGCATTTTCCTCGTGATCAATTCATATTTTCGTTGAGCTTTGAATTTGCTTCTTTTATAATGGTTGGAGATGTCGTGTAGGAGGATCAGCAGAATGGCAAACATGCCAGCGAGCCCCGAGCGCGGTGGCTTGTGCAATATGAAGAAGACCATCCGGACAAAGGGCGGGTACACGAATAGCCAAGAACGGAAGGAGACGTGCAGGTCTGCGTTTCCAAGTATCTCTTTTAGCACTAGGGATTGAATGGTCTGGAGTTGGTGGTAATGATGGCAATTTTACCCACGGGTACGGGTACCCGCGGGTACCGTACCCGCATGGGCAGGGTATGGGCACACTTTTATACCCATGGGTAGTACCCATACCCTACCCATTAAGTCATGAGTAGGGTACAAGTATAACCTTGTACCCGCGGGTATACCCATACCCTGCCTGCTTGTGAACTAATGTTAAGTTGTCGTCAGTTAGTTATTAATTTGTCATGTGACGCGTCTACTCCTATTGAATTAAGAGTATGTTGTGATTTCTAAATTTTGATATATGTCATTTACTCATCTGCTTGTTATTGAGCTGAGATAATTGATTTTTTGTGTCAAATATGCTATCAATGAGCATAAAATTGTGAACAACTTGTGTACTATTTGTTTTACCCGTTGGGTACCAATGGGTATGGGTACCCATCGGGTATGGGTATGGGTAAAGTTTCATACCCATGGGTACGGGTATGGGTAGAGTTTTGTACCCACTGACTATACGGGTATGGGTATGGTATTGCTCTACCCTCCCCATACCCTACCCATTGCCATCCTTAGTTGGTGGTCAGGCGTGCTTGCCTAAAATGTACTTTGGTAGTTGCCAGAGCCATGCTAGCTTCATATGTTGTTCTTGCAGCCTCAACTAGCTAATTTTATTTGAAGGAAATGTTGTTCTATCCTTCCAATTACTCTTATTCAGATCTTTTTTTGATCATTCAGAGTACAAATGTTATGAAAATTTCAGGAATTTTGATTTTATGTTCAGAAAAGCCTACTTTAAAGCTGTGTAAATCCATTATTTCCTTTGAGTTTGCCGTGGAGGTGAGTTGGGAACCTTATTTTTAACTTGGTGGATGCTTTGTTGTAGTGACGGAGAGTTGCCTGAATGTTGTTTTCCTCCGCGTGAAGTGCTTAGAATTCTCAAAGGCGTCAACAAGTCCCGAAGGAGATTGACAAGGTGCAGGCAAGACTGCTGATCTCAAGTTCATTGATGTCTTTTTCTGTCTGAACATTTTCTTATTTGGACTTGCGTCCGGTTTATGGTGTATCAACCGACTTGGCTTAGGATGTATTGTAGTTGGTTTGGTTGCATCAACCAACAAGGCTTATTATGTATTGCAGTTCGTTTGGTACCATCAGCCGACTAGCCAGTTAGAAAACCAGCGGGGAAAACATCTACTGTGAGCTTCCCTCACATTCAGAGTTTAGAGCTTGACGAGCCATGTTGTGTGAGCTTGTTGATGGTCTGCTATTTTTCACAAAATTGGGACATGTTAGATGGTCAATGTGAGGTTCTCTATGTAAAGAAATTCCTCATTTGTCCATTCTGATAGTATGATGGATTTTATTGATAAAAACCNTCCCGAAGGAGATTGACAAGGTGCAGGCAAGACTGCTGATCTCAAGTTCATTGATGTCTTTTTCTGTCTGAACATTTTCTTATTTGGACTTGCGTCCGGTTTATGGTGTATCAACCGACTTGGCTTAGGATGTATTGTAGTTGGTTTGGTTGCATCAACCAACAAGGCTTATTATGTATTGCAGTTCGTTTGGTACCATCAGCCGACTAGCCAGTTAGAAAACCAGCGGGGAAAACATCTACTGTGAGCTTCCCTCACATTCAGAGTTTAGAGCTTGACGAGCCATGTTGTGTGAGCTTGTTGATGGTCTGCTATTTTTCACAAAATTGGGACATGTTAGATGGTCAATGTGAGGTTCTCTATGTAAAGAAATTCCTCATTTGTCCATTCAGATAGTATGATGGATTTTATTGATAAAAACCTACAGTTTCTTTAGTAAGTTTGGGTTGGGAGTTCCTTATATATGCGCCAAGAAAGTATGTAGGGAAATCATGATATGCTTTTTTTGCAGTGCCAACACTAAAAATGTGAAGTGTGTCATGCATGACTTTTATATGTGTTTTAGGATTTGGAGGATAGCTCTATAAAAAATTTCCTTATTCTGCACTTCTATGCTTTGCTTGTCAGGAAGGAAGAGCGAAGGCATGGTTTGCATGACAATATCCTCAATGGGCTGGAGATAGCGGGGATCATTGATCGGAGATATGTAAATGTTGATACTTGATTTTCTCGCCTGGCAGCTTCTCACTTCTGTGGAAGACACTTAATTTTATCATAGTAATAGTTATTTATTATTGTTGATACATAAATGGTTATTTACTAAATGGTCCTTGTATGTGTATATGGAGAGTGGTGATTAACCTTTTAAATAATCCATTGTCCAACAAGGTGATTCTAATTTCTGATTAGATTATACTATAACAATATGATTAGCAAAATTCAAATGGTTGTATATTTGACACATACTGCAATGGGCCCAAGACCGCCTGGACATTTTGTTCAAATACTGAAATTCATTTACAGGAGATTATAATCATTTGGGCACTATGCATTGAGAAAGTGTGCATTTAGATAAGAGATTATATCATTAACGCAAAGATGTGCGATATTTGTTTCAACAAGAATGTTGATCATGAAGAATGATAATCAAATTACTTGTATGAGTCGAGAATTAGGTATTCTGCACTTTGTATGAAATTTCAAAAATTTCAAGAAATCTATCTATATTTGGTTAGAATTTTTCGTGTTTGATACGTGCGTTGCACGTGCATGATTACTATACGTATGACAATCGTACCACTTTTTCATCATCCAGTTTGCGCCGCCACGCCGAACAAATCTGTGGTATATGGCGATGCTGCTCCATCCAGCAAAGTGTGGGAGATCCAGCGCTCCTCCTCCGGTCGTCGCCACCAGCAACGACGGCGTGCTGCCCCTGGACCTTCTCTACGACATCCTGCTACGCCTCCCCGCCGAGACGCTCTGCCGTTTCCGCGCTGCTTGCAGGTCATGGCGATCGCTGCTCAGCCACCCGGACTTCATCGCCGCTGCCCGTAACCCTGGCCCGCTCATAGCTGTTGGCATAAAAGATTACTTATCAAAAGATGAGGTCACCGTCCTCGACATGGAGTCCGGCGACGCCGTCACGCGGGTAAACATCGCCACCAACGACCTTATATACGGCGAGGCGCACGCCATGAGTCACGACCGCATGGTATGTATCCTCGACCCACAGGATCGGCTCCGCCTGCTCAACCCCGCCAATGGCGACGTCTTGCTCTTGCCCGACCATGCGCCACCGCAGGGCCACATATTAATCTGGTGCCCGGTCTGGCACACTGCCTCCACGGGAGAGCACAAGGTGCTCGCCATCACCACATCTCTTAGGCGCGACGAGCCGTTTGTCTGCAAGATCCTCACCCTCGGCCTCGGTGACGATGGTTGGAGGGTTACACAGAGTCCTCCGTTGATGCTGGTTGGAGACGTTGCTGTGATCAATGGCGTCGCCTACTTTCTCTCGAGCTATGCGTACCACCAGACCATGGTGTATCAACAGATCATGGCGTTCGACTTCAACAAGGAGGTGTGGCGATCGTCCACGGATTCCCTCCGAGGCCCAGCAAACTGCCAATGCATCAAGTTGGCCGAGTTGGAAGGCCAACTGGTCGCATGCCAGTCCACCAATCGCCTCACCTCCTCCATTGAGCTATGGTTCCTCATGGACTCTGACCGGTCTCTCTGGTTCAAACGCTACACCATCAACATGCCAGCCTACCAAACCCAAACCCACCGGCCACAGATGTGCTACACCGCTGAGTTCATCCAGAAGCTATTAGCAGTGTTGGATGACGGGCGGATTGTGATTTACATGCAGGTGTTCCGGCAAGGGTGCATCCTCCGAGAAGGAATATTGCGGATCTACAACCCAAGAACCAAGACATTCAAGGATGGGACATTGGTACCCCGTTGTAATCATATGAGCCTCTTCACATGGAACTTGTTGGATGCAGGGCAGAAAGGTGCGTTAGACGACGCAGTGAAGCGTCTACTAATTAGTAGACGGCATCACTGATTTCGAGCACCATCCTCCATCGGTGAACCCCACAAATCGCCGGACAAGGAACTTGATCTGATGAGCACATGTGCATCTAGTGAGAGAAACCTGTAAAAAAATTGAAGGTTGTATGAGCATATGTGTAAAGAACTTTATCAGAGTAGAAATAAAAGTTCATTTTTTTTTGCAAAAATTATGAGATCTATTATAAGAGCTTACATCAAGATTTCGAGACCACCAAACAACCATTACTACCTCCAGAACGAGCCGCCGTTGTCGCCGCTCCCCTACCGGAAGATAATAATGCATGTCATTGTGGGCAAGATAATAATAACGTGTATTACATAATCCAGACAAGTGTTAATCTTGTTCTCAAAAGAATTGCAAAACTTTTCCACAGCTACAAATGAAAGTAAACTTCACTTTGCAGTATTGATTTGTCATCAGAGGACACTTTTATTTTACCTCGTCTACCTCGTTCTCTATGAAATTCCCTATATAATTGTTCTGGTCAGCACGGACAGGAGATGGTGTAATGCAATAATCTATTTTAAATAGTATTGCCAAAACTCTATATTTCGGCAAAAATAAAGATTTGGATCAGCAGCCTCTCTTAAAAAGTACTCCCTCTGTAAACTAACATAAGAGCGTTTAGATCACTATTTTAGTGATCTAAACACTCTTATATTAGTTTACGGAGGGAGTATATGTTTTTATCAGCTTGTCTTGGATGGGAGAGATTTGACAATATATTTTGTAATTGCTTTCTGAATCTAGACCATCGTGTAGTGAGAAAGATGGAATCTAATGGAAATTAATAAGTAAATTCCATAGCAGTAAAGCCTGGGATCAAACTCCAAATTCGACACAGAGAACATGTGTTGCACACACATTAGTTCAATGGCAATACAGTAGATCGCATATATGTAATCATGTACTCACATCGATGAGAGAAGCCGGCCATGTCTTTGGGGAAGACGAAAGCGACAAGGGAATTAAGAAGAGGGAAGAGAAATCATGTATTCTTCTCTGATTTGTTGGAGATGATGGTTGTGTTGAAGGGACGCACCTCAGATCCCTTACGCGCTTATATGGCAGGAGACCTTGTCGAAATCGGCGCCATCAGCGGTTGCGAGTGTGGCCTCGCTCGAGGGCAGGCAATCCCGGTGACTGCGGTGGTTGACTGATTCTCGGCGCCATCAGCGGCAGGCAATCCAGGTGGCGGCGGCGGGGCGTCACTGCCGCCATCCCTGCTCCAACGGCGGCGTCCCCGACGGCCGGGCAGCAGGTGGTTTAGGAGGCGACGGTGGCCCGGCGTGGGGCGGATGGAGGCACTGGGGCGGCGAAGGAGCGGCGGGTCAGGTCGTGATGGTTGGGGGCGGGCGTGGCGACGTGATTGGGGCGCGGGTCGATGCGATGCGACGGGCGGCAGTTCCTTTCGTGCGGACGGTACACGTAAGGAAGGGAATCATCATGATTGATTAGCGCTAAACGTGTTTAGTCGCTAAACACCAGGACAATAAGGGTCGCTGGATTAGCGCGATCGGATGGTTGAGATATGTTGGATCTGTCCTTTTGGGTCTTTTTATATTGGTATAGATATAGATATAGATAGATATAGATTATTTACCGCTTCATCTTTTTATTTTTCCGGAGAGGATTCACCACCACTTCATCCTAACTCAGATGGTGAGCTTGGCAGCTTGGCGACGATGTGTACAGAAGCGACACACTGGATGCAGTAAGAACAATATCGTCCACATACAACAATAGGTAGGAGGTGGTTGCGTCGTGCGTGCAAAAGAATAGTGAGCTGTGAGGGCATGTGGCAACAAATGTCAATGGTCGAGAGGAAGTAGATGAAGCGAATAAACCATGAACGTGGTAACTGCTTGAGGCCATACAGGGACTTTGTTAGGCGACATATGTGTTTTGGCTTGGAGTGTCGATGAAGCCGATGTGTTGGAGGCAAAATACCTCCTCGTTGAGTGTGTAGTGAAGGAAGGTGTTCTTCAAGTTAAGTTGGTTGACTGCCAGCCACGCGAGGCGTGAGGGGACACCGTGAGAATTGTAGCTGGCTTAGGCCCTATTTGGTTCATAAGTCCTACAACTTTTTTAGTCCCAATTTATAAGTTTCAAGTTCCTAAAAAAGTCCATACCTGTTTGGTTCCTGGGACTTGTAAGTCTCTATAGGACCATATTACAACTATAAATCCTTATAAGTCCCTCCTTGAGAGTCTTATTTCATAAGTCCCAAATGCTCACTTTAAGTCTCTATAAGTCCCTCTTGTTTGGTTTAGATGGGACTTATAGGGACTTTTTTAAGTCCGTAAACCAATAAGTCCTTAGAAACAAACACCCTCTTATGACTAGCGAAAAAGTCTTTCCACAGTCCACATCGGGGTGCTTCCGAAAGCCGCACACAACCCGACGCACTTTATGGCGCGCAAGGGAGTCATCAATGCGAGTTTTGTGGCACAAAACCCACTTGTCAATGATGATTAGGCGTGCGGCGGTCGAGGAACCAACTCCCACGTGAGATTGCCAACAAGCGCGGTGAACTCGTTGCACATGGCAACAAGCCAGTTGGGGTCGCGGACTGCGCAACACATGGAGCGAGGAAGCAATGAGATGTTTGATGATGGAGACGACGCGATGGCGAGGGTGTATTCACCGGCGTAGCACACGTTGGGTCAGAAGACACCGGCATATGCGTAGGTGACCATGTGACGACCAGCGGATGGAGCAGGACAAGGTGGTATGCTGGAAGATGGAGACAGCACGATGGCCACCGCAGAAATTACAAAAGCACAGTTTTTTTGGTTGATGTGGTACAGAAGCACAGCTAGGAATGAAGCATGAGCTAGCGCGCAAGGTTTGTGATAATAGATTCGGAATTTTAGCACTATGGTCCAAAAAGGGAAGAAATAAGAAGCTCCCTCAATTTCCCTTTCTATATTGGCTACTATGCCTCAATCGGCCGCGTGTAGGAAGGAGGAAATTAGAAGCTCGTATACCGTCTCTAAACATAGTAAGAACATCTCCATCAGACCCCTTATATCGCGTCAAACTGTAAACAGACACCGTATCGGACTACGGCCTGTAAAAAAATTGCGGGGCGCGGCAAATCTTCACCTGAACCTTTAGATACACGGGGTGGGAGGCCGACCCGAGCTTGACCCCTATCGGCAGCGATATTTGGCAGGAAGGACATTTCTGCGCGGCAGTTCCCGCTTCCCCTTCCCTCCGCCCGCTCCGTACCACCTTCCTCGGCTTTGTATCGCTGCCATGGAAGCCTCCCAGCCGTCGCCCTCACCGTGGATGTCATCCACGCATCAACCCCTCCGGCAGATCTCGTCGCCGGCCATGTCGCGCACATCGTTGTTCAAGGCTCCACCCCGCAACCCCCACCGGGAAGGCATGCATGCCCGCCGCTGCCACCGCTGCGAATCCGGTCCGGCCCGCGCCGGTGAAGAAAGGCAAGGTCTCAGGTGTCAAACGCAAGAAGGCCAGCACAAGAGTTACTCCGCCAACACCTCCCCCGATTGCCCCGGCAAGAGCTACCCCGAGGATTCCCGCCGAAGACGCTGCTACCGCCGCCCCCAAGGTGTTCGACAAAATGGGCTCAAGGTATGATACTTTGATTTCTTCTAGTTGTTTCACTTTTCTCCATTGACACTTGTTCGTGACTTGTTGAGCGAAATTGTAGCGTTGGTTTGCATGATGCGACTGTCAAGTTTGTGCATTGTTGGATGACAACACTTTCGACATCGATCAGGCCCTGATCGGTGATTAAGGTTACAATGAGATGGGTGGTGGTGTGCATGGTCACATGAGGAAGAGCATGAGGTGGAGGAGGTTGAGGAGGGGGTGCTCGACCTAGCACAAGCAAAAAGTGCGTGCAAAATCGAAGAACACCACACAATTGGAAGATCAAATCTTGATCAAGGCTTGGGAACCTTGATGCGTGCACCGACACTGACCAAACCGTCAAGCGGTATTGGCAAAGGATAGAGGATCAGTTCTTCTGCATTATGGCAAAGTATTCCAAGAGGACACCATGCACCTTTAGGTCATTCCAAGGTCGTTGGGACGTGATCAAGCTGATTTGTAGCTGTTGAGCTGCTTGCTTGGAGCAAGGCCGCAATGCACCTCCAAGTGATACCATTGAATCCGATTATGTGAGTTTGTTTCCACGTCCCAAGTTGTGCAAATCATTTGTAGCCGTGTGAATCGTTGCATAATTTGACATTGTTTTCATTTTGTAGGAGAAAATTGTGCAAGAAAGGTACAAGGACATGGAAGCTTCTGGTGGCAAGTCATTTCAACTAGAGCATTGTTGGAAATTTCTTCAAAATAGTGAGAAGTGAAAGTTGATTGAGAAAGAATCCCCACCGAAGAGAGGTGCATTCACCAAGATGGATGATGATGATGATGGCCCAAGAAACAAGAACAAGCCCAATGGAAACAAAAAGGCCAAGGACGAGATCAGGACAGAAGCAGAGGCATCAAGCTTGCGGGACAGGATAGATGCCATGGTGCAATCAAATGAGTTGATGGTGGCCAAGACATTGGAGGAAAAGAAGGAGTTGGCCGAGAAGAAGGCGCAAGAGAAGCAAGAAAAGTGGCAATTACTCAAGAAAGAGGGGTTGCGCAATGCTGTCATTGAGGAGAGAAAAGCCCTTGCCGAGGAGAACAAGGCCTTAGCCAAGTTACTTGCCGAGGAGAACAAGATCATGACTATGAACCGCAATGACATGGACGACCTCACCAAAGAATAGCATGATATGGCAAGGAGAGAGATCTTGAAGAGAAGGATGTTGGCGGCGAAGGGTGATGGCTTCGGTGCCGGTGGGGGAATCGGTGGTAGTGGTGGAGAGTGATGATGGTCATGGAGGTGGTGGTGGCTTCGGTGGCGGTGGTGGAAAGCGATGGCGATGATCAAGACGGTGATGGAGGTGGCTTTTGCATGAGGTTCTTTTGCGTTATGATTGAAAACTATGCTTAATTTTCGCACAAACTATGTTTGATTGTTTGAATTTGAAGCCAATCATCAAAATTGCGGTCAAATTGTCTAATTAGATTTTTTTTCGATTTGCGGGCTAGCGGGGGCTGCGGCCAAACAGAATATTCTATTTTACAGTTCCGCTTTGATGGGTCTGCTCAGAGAATATTCTGTTTTACAGTTCCGCTTTGTGGGTCTGTTCGGCTGCAGCCCACGCCAGCCCGTAGAACAAGGGTCCGCGATATAAGGGGTCTATAAACACACTATAAGGGTCCGCGATATAAGGGGTCTACTAGAGATGGTCTAATATCCAGTCCATAAATTCTTCCATACGCGGCCGCAAAGCAAGAACCTCGAGCGGCGACGATGCGGGCGGGCTCTCTCCTCCGCCTCCGGTGATGAAGACGCGAGCGGCAGTGCAAGGACACTCCTTCTCCTCCGGCGAAGAAGCGGCGATGCTAGCCCGCTGCTCCTCCGTCACGATTCCCACCCGCTCTAGGTCAGCCTCTCGGCCGCCGTCATCCTCGATCGTCTTCCTCGCGCGTCGAGTTAGGGACTTAACAGGGTAGGTTTGGCGTGTATTACCTCTGTTCCGAAACATAAGTCATCAGGGGAGTTCAGTTTACACTCCCCCCAACGAATTATATTTATGAGGGAGTAGGTATGTTGACGCGGAACAGGCGGTGGTACGTGGATCGCTCACCCTCTCACTCTCCTACCGCCGTCTGTGCTCTGGTTTGCTGTCTGTACTCTGCTATTGCCCTCTGCGCTCTGCTTTGCTCCATTACTCTGCTATCGCGGCTCCCAGCGGGTTGCAGAACGGATCGGTGGATGCTTCAGCTTCACCGCACGGCTCCCGGCCACCTCTGGACTCTAACTGCAAGCATGAATGGAAGGTTCATTTCAACTGATAGCAGAGTATTTTTGCTAAATGTCCACCATGGGTGTAACGAGATATCCGTGATTCTGTTTGCGCAGGCTGATACGAACCTAGCCCGTCATCTCGAGTCAAATTCGCAGTTGTCTCACCACATGTATGACCACTAAAACCCTGGCCCGTCTCCATGTCCCATGCGTACCGCACGCCTCGTCGCTATTACCGCGTCGAGCCTCCGCTGTCCTGGTCGAGTCTCAAGGGTCGCGAACCCACACCACTCAACCCCCACTGCAGAGTACCACCGATCATCACTGACTGATGACGAGTTTCACGCTTTCATCAGACCACTGGGCTTTAGTCCGAACTACGTGTCACTCGCTTCTTCCCGCTGAAATAGGCTTCGACTCTCTGTGCACTTACGCTGTAGCCCCTCAATCAGCACCGACTGAAGTCCTCCAGACTCCAGCTCTATCTTCAACATGACTCCATGGTAGATGATCAGTCCACCCTCACGCCCCATTGACTTCAAGCTCTCATGTGCGCACCTTCTTGAATCAACCTCGCGTCATAGTCTTGTCGAAGCCGCACAAGCCCTCAGGCCTGCGCCGCGTGTTTTCACGCCCCAGAAGTCGGTCACCATCCGCATCACGCTTATATGCCGTCGTCGCCGATCCCACCGTCGTCTTCTGTACCAACTGACTCGCGTCGATCCGTCAGACTGTCCAATCCGTCCCAGGCTCTCAAATCATTTTCCGCGAATTTCCATCCATCACATGATAATTCCATCTTACCTGACATGACTTACCGAGACAGAACACCGTTAGCTTGCACGCTTTAAGCCTAGCTGCTTCCATCGATTGCATCGCCTTACAAAAAAACTCCAATCGCATCCGTAGTTACTTTATTCGTTGGGCTGCGGCCGCCCAGATCATACACGGAAACACCGTGTGACAACGATCCACTCCACCGCTTGTCTTGCATCGCGATATAACTCAACGATCATCTTGCAAAGCACATTCCTCTAGATCAACTTTCAGTAGCCTCCTTGTAACCTTGTTCATGATACCACTTGTTAGAATAAATCCGGGACCACCGTCGATCCTCTGAAGACCAAGCAATCACACGAGCACGACACCGAGATTGTTAACGAGGTTCACTGATATGGCTACATCCCCTGGACCTGACTACGGGCGCTCCTCTCCGTGACACCGTCACAATACCGCACACCGGCCACCCGGGCGCCGACACACACCGCCGGCTCCCCTTAGCATAGGTTACATCGTGTGTCTAGCCTCGCTATATATGAGAGGCCTAGGATACAAGTGTCCTATTAGAACACAACTCCATACCCTGTAAACACAATACAACTTATAGTCCAACTGTAACCTTGTACACTATATTCGACACAACTCTAACAAACGAAAGGCTTAATAAGATGATCATGAAGTGGCTCCCTGGGCAGAGAATGGCTGTAAGGACGATTGGTGAGTATTAGCTCCTGGGTTGCCTATATTTTTGAACGACTTTGAGAGCCATTTTTGCTCTGACTTCTTTCAGAAAATGTCAGAACATTTTGTAATTCGGAACAGAGGGAGTAGGGAGTAATTTGAGACGGAGAAGAGCAGCAGGAGGTAGGAGACAGGCGAAAATGAGGTCGGTTGCTTATCACTTACACAGGCTGAGCCCAATCACCACACGCAGGTGGGTCAGTTCCATATATTGGCCTTCCTGGTTCGAGTGTTCTGTACCCTAGAAACAGAGCTGGCCCAGCTAGATTTGACCCGTCAGTGCTCTTGTTTGTTGATGCACCAAGAGCTGGGGGCATGACAACGCTGTTGCAGCAAACTGATTTGTTCTTTGTATGAGGCTAGTTTGGTACGTACACGTGTAGGTTCATATTGTAGTATAGTACATACTTATCTTCGTTGACTTCATTAAGCATCCCTCCCTGGTAACGTGTCTCGATCTGAGATGGTCAGTATGGAAAAGTGAAGTGCTAATTAAGTTAGAGCAAACCTGTTTAACTCGCTCATTAACTAATAAACATTTGTTCTACTTTGTGTGAGTTATTCTGGTCAATGGAACAGATATAAATGTGGTTAGTGAAGGATTCGGTGATATTCTTGCTACTTTACAACTTAGGTGACACACTTATATCCAATTCAGGTGATTCAGTTTGTACTCAGCAAGTTATTCAGAACTAACAGGATTCATGATAAATAGCAGTTTTCTGGTCACGCAACACAAAAATGAAGGATTCATGATCCACTAATGACTTCTACCATTAGTACTCACCAAGTTATTCAGAACTAAAGCTGACATCAACAAGTTATTCAGAACTCAAACTGGTAGACTTAACAAGAGATCGAACTTACATAAAACACTTCTGACATAATAAGCAACTGTATAGCATGCATATTCTGACTAACAGAATCAACAGAGCAACTGGTTATACTCGGCAACAATACCAAGAAATAGAGAAAAGGTTCGGGAATTCGACATCCGCCAGGAAAACCCACTAGTTATACTCTGCTCGAGCATAACCTATGGGACAAAAAACCTGGCGCATCAATCAATCCGCCCTGCCAAATGCCAATCAACTATTAACATAAAAAGAAGTACTCCCTCTGTAAACTAATATAAGAGTGTTTAGATCACTATTTTAATATTCTAAATGCTCTTATATTAGTTTACGGAGGAAGTACATCATAAAGCAACAATCAACAGAAGATTACAGCGGCTGAGAGGTATTAGCCACACTAGCTAGCGCCACCCCCTCCAGGAATCCCTCGTGGGCATACACCAGACCGAATTTGACCTACATGAGAGAAAGCAATGATCAGAAAGTGTACTGGGTAGTAGACAAAAAACGAGACTACATATGCTGCAACGACAATTAACAATTTGTCAAAATAACTTAAGTCACGAGCGAGAGTTTTGAGATAATTTCCATTTTCTTTTAGTCCTTCAAATCAGTTGGAGCAATTGCTGTAGGTGTAGAACATTCAGGGACGATGACTTTTTTTCAGAAACTCGGGTACCACATATATATAGTTATCAGCAAAGGACTTGGTTTAAACACACGTACCTTGTTTTCACAGGCTGCTCTTGCTTCTTGGCTATCAAGAAGCTGCCTCTTTTTACAGGCTGCTCTATACCCTCCAAATTTCGACACTTCTCAATCCACACATTTTGTATTTCTGAAATGTCATCTGCTCCACCAATGGACACAAGGCCCGAACAATAGTAAATCTGTAATTCCTGGAGCGATGAGAGAGTACTGCTCCAAAGGTGGCCTGGAATGGATCTTATATGCCAACACCATGATATGTTTAGTGAAACTAGGGATTGAAGGTTTTCTAGGCCGCTGGGAATAAATGAAGAGATATCTCCACATGAATCCAAGTGGAGACTTTGGAGGGACGATGGTAGCACCAATCCCCCCCAGTTGATTTCATGGCAGCTAGAAACTTTCAAATCCTTCAGAGAAGAAAAATCCCCAAACCTTTCACCATGCATGGACAACCTCATACAGTCGGCAAATGTAATGCTCTCAATGGCAGGTAGATATTCTTCTTCTAGGAGACCATCAATGGTTGACAGTTCATAGCAGTCACTGATGGTTAGGGAAGTAAGGTTGGCGAAGACATGTCCAGGTTGTCCAATAGATGTAAGAGATGGACAACTTGAAATGAGCAATTCCTGTAGAGCAGGAAGATTCCACATTTGTAGTTGGATGGACGTGAGACTGCCGCCTATGAGGAAAAAGTTGGTGAGAGAGCAGCATTGGATATTGTCCGTGAGATTCACACAGCTACCATTTAGCACGAGCTTCTTGAGAGAGGGGGCAGTCAAACTCTCGGAGTTTATGTGTCTACAATCCAGCACCTTGAATATTTCAAGGCAATGAAAATCCCCAAATCTTTCGGTCGGTACCGATACTAAGTACCGGCAGTTCATTATTGCAAGTCTCTTGATGACTGGTAGATAAGTTGGATGCAGAAGCTGTTCGAGACTTGATAACATAAGGCAGTCATCAATGATCACATCTGTCAGGGATGAGAAACCAGTGTTGCCATTAAGTATACTGAGTCCACAACAATGAAGAAATGATACGGATGTTAAGTTTGACAGGCTTTGTGGCTGAAACCAGCTCGGAGGAGCAACACCTGGATACCCGTCAAGGACTAGAGACTTGATACTAGCAGGAGGTTGTAGATCTGCAAGGACTTCTATCTCGTTTTCCTTACTCAAGTTTTTACCCCGATGTCCCCATTCCAGCTGAAACCAGCTCGGAGGAGCAACACCTGGATACCCGTCAAGGACTAGAGACTTGATACTAGCAGGAGGTTGTAGATCTGCAAGGACTTCTATCCCGTTTTCCTTACTCAAGTTTTTACCCCGATGTCCCCATTCCAGCGTCACCTTGTCAAAATATTTCTTATTCTTTAGTTTGGCTTCTGCTGAATGATACTTGCTTAGCTTTTCAACATCACTTATCGTCAAATGCCCACGAAGTTGCTTCATATTCTTTATGAACCTACATCCTAGTCCACACTTATCTTCGGCTGCATCAATATGTACTCCATAATATTCTTCTGGAAATCCTCTAATATTTGGACCATATTTAAATCCCTGTGATTCAAATCTCCATAAGTTGATCAACCTATAGAAGTCACTAGGCAACCTTTCTACCTGGCATTTCTTGACACATAAAACCTGTAAATTATGGAGCCTACAGAACGTTGTAGGAAAACTGGTGACATTACAAGATCCGGATATCTCAAGGTACCGAAGATGCTTCAGTTTGCCAATGCTAGCTGGTAACTCATTCAAAGACGCAAAAACAATCACACGCATACGCAGAAGTTCATTGCACCAATTTTCCACAAAACGAATTTTTTTATTTCCAAAAGGTTTGTTGCAAAGAAGGGTACGAAGCTTTTTATGCTGTCGTAGGCTCGACAAGTCAGAATTGTATATATCTTTGCCATTGAGTATTGACAAATGCCGGACATTCTGAGGAATCCTTTTGAAGTCAACCATCGTTTTCACAATGAAACAATCATCCTCAGAAACTTTTTGTGCCATATCATGCAACAAGTCATGGATTAAGTATTTGCCTTGAACTTCTTGAAAGAAGGACCGATTTAAAAGGTCATTAAAGTATTGACAGCCAATATCTTGGAGTGGAACAACACCTTGACATTTCACAAAGCCTTGTGCCGCCCAAATTTCAGCCAAGCTGTCCTTTTCAAACTCCTTATCTTTGGGATACACAGCACAGAATGAAAAGCATCTCTTCAAGTGGAATGGTAAATAAATGTAGCTCAACCGAAGAGCTGGCACAATATCAGTCCTCTCTTGGTCCAACTCCCACAACTCACTATCTAGTATACTATTCCAATGTGATGCACGAAGGTCACCCCGTAACATGCGTCCAAGAGTTCTAGCCGCTAAAGGAGAGCCCTTCAACTTAGGAACTATCTTTCTACCAATGAGCTCCAACTCTGGAAAATCATTGGAATTCTCAGATCCAAAGGCACATAGTTTGAAGAAATTCCAAAATTCATCATCCTTTAAACCCTCTAATTTAATTGGCTCCATAGTGCTTACTAAATCAGCAACTTTTGGAGATCTGGTGGTGACTAACATCATACTTCCTTGTAGCACATTTCGCAAAGGTGCACAAAACCTCTTCCAGCACTGGCCATTTTCTTTCTGAGCGTCATCCCACAAATCATCGAGGACAATCAAGAACTTTCTGTTGTCCAATATGTTAGAAAGAGCATGCTGAAGAGAATTCAGATTGTTAGTTGTTGCCTCTTTACTAGGACATGATTCTATAGCCTCTTTAGTTAGCCTCTTCTCATCGAAATCATCTGAGACGCAAATCCAAATTACTGTGTCATAGTGAGACTTCACTTGTGGATGACTACAGATATGTTGGGCCAGAGTAGTCTTTCCAACACCCCCAATTCCAACTATCGACAAAACAGGAAGATTGGGTAATCTTGCTTCATTAGCACTCCTTTCCCACTTGCTTTTCGTATGATTGTGTGTAGGCACACCGAGCACTCTCAATATGCACTTTTGCTCCATGTCACGGCCAAATATTTTTGTTTCACTGGGGAAAGAGCTAGTCTCTGGCCTGACTGTTCTGTCAAACCGTGGTGTCAGTTCACCCAACCCCTTTTTATCTAGCCGATTGGAAATATGTTCTAGCCTTTCATGGATATCATTCACATTGACGAAGCTGTTAAAGAAGTCAGTAATAGATGATTGGCATGCATTGCCCTCCACAATCACCTTATGGTTGTACCATCTAAGCTCATCAAGAAGGTCTTCAACACCATAGACTGCATCCTTGAGTTTTGGAAGGACCTCCGCCACACCATCTTTGTGGCTTCTCCACTCCGCTCGATTAATGAGGTCACACATTTCCGGAAGATTGTCACTGAGGCGTTGCAAGACACTTTGCAAGTGATATAATTTATTTTGAAACCCTTGCTCCTGAGTGCCTCCCCATTTAGATGAAATAGCAGATCCAGCCCACTGAAAAAGTTCGACATACTCATTGATGCCAATAGCGACAAGAGTCTGAACACTTCCTTTCTCCCTGTTGACAACCCAGGACACAATGAGATAACATATATTTTTTGTGATCAAAGGATGCTAATAACAGAATAAATATGATAAGCTAGATGTGACACAACACTAGTTCTACGGGCTTTCTAAAATGATAGATCTCTTATTCTTGAAATCTCAGATGGCATGTATGTTCCACAAAAGGATAAACCTGAGATTCGGGTACCTCGAGCAATGGCGAGCATCTGTCTGATTTAGATCTCCAGGCATTCCAATACCACGGGACTCCGACTTCCTAAAACATTAGCATGGCAAGCCTAGTATGAGTAGAATACACACCTTCTTGAGGAAAGGGGGGCAAACATGATTTATTAACCTCATGAAGGACTCGGGTTCATAATCCATGGGTTCATCTGAGGACTCGAACCTACTGCTGCTACCAGGGATCATCACTGAAGCTGTAGAGGTCATAAAATATATCACAACCTTTTGTATAAATGAAAATAATATTCAACATACTGGTGTAATCATTTAAAGCAGCCCCCTTCTTTGTACAGCAAAAACTACACTAAAATAGAATGAATATTACAAAGTGTTGGGACTTTAAGGCATTTGGAATATTTCAAACTACCAAAACAACTCGGATTTTTCATCGAGAAATTCATATTAGCAAAAGTGCATTCGTGGTACTCTGAGTTTGGAAACATAATTGATAATTTGTTTGAAGTTTATGTTTGAGATTTTTAATATTGCAACTCAAATTGCTGATTTTTTACTTTCTACATGCACATTTCATTATTTTGGAGGCGCATGGATGTCTGCATTTAAATCACATCGAATTGTTTACAATAATCCTCCTTGGATTATAAGTTTTACTAGCAAAAAGGCCTGTGCGTTGCAACGGGAGAAAAAAATACAACACGCTCTTAATTTACAAAAATTGTTTTAAAATCTGAGAATTTGTAGCTATTTCTTAAATACATGAAGAGTTTAAAAGGTTGTTAAAAAGATACATGATTTTTTAATCATAAAAAGAGGTTTTTTATGTCTGCAAAGAATATTTTTTTATGGTCTCCTGTTGACACAGGTACTTGCACCCCTATTTATTTCTTGCCATACATGTCATAGGTATTGGTCCCTGTTTCGTCACTATTTATTTCTTATCAAACTTGTCTTTTATTTTATTTCTGTCATGCATGCCTCCTTTTTAATTTTTTTCATGCATGTCCTCTTTTTCTTCTTCATATATATAGGAGAATAGCGCAACATCTCATCTTTATCGGATCTCCTCTGCATTTTCTCTTTTATTTATTTTATAGCGGACATCCCATCTTTATTGGGTCTTTTTATTTTTTGTCATGCATGTCCTTATTTATTGGGTGTCTCTAACATATTTATCTTCAATCTGATATCCAATCCTGATTTTGCTGAGGTGTTCATCGCCAATATGAATCAGTACCCATATGAAAAAAAGACGGATAATGCATTGTTGATTAACATTGCAGCCTACATAGTATTTTTTTAATTGTTAACAGATAAAATAACATCATATTTAGATTCTACATAATTTTTTAATCAAATTCCATATATAATATATTAAATTTGGAGTTACGGTTTAAAAGATATGAGTATTTTAAAAAAACATTTGATATGTATTGCGGGTTTAATGTTAGAAACATCAGGGGTTTTTCTACAAAATAGCATGACGGACTAAGAATACATATTCCTTTTATTAGTATACTAGCAAAAGGCCCGTGCGTTGCAACGGGAGAAAAAAAATACCACACGCTTTTAATTTTAAAAAATGGTCTATAATCTGAGTATTTGTAGCTACGGCCGAAACCAATATGGTCTTTGCCTACGCAAGTTCAAGATTTCACATGTCTTCTATTTAAACACGGTTTGCATGTAGATTTAATACGTACAAAGAAATGGGCAAGTGATCTTCACTTTCGTCTCCAATCCTGATTTTGCTGAGATGTTTATTCACAATCCGGATCAGTATCGATATGAAAGAAAGACGGATAATGCAATGTTCATTAAGATTGCACCCTACATTATATTTTTTTTAAATGGATAACATCATATTAAGATTATATATATTTTTTAATCAAATTCCATGTATAACATGTTAAATTTGGAGTTACGGTTTCATCACTAGTTCTTGTCATACATGTCATAGGTATTGGTCCATGTTTCATCACTATTTATTTCTTATCAAACTTGGTCTTTTATTTTATTTTTTGTCATGCATGCCTCTTTTTTACTTTTCTCATGCATGTCCTCTCTTTTTCATCTTATATATAGGAGAATAGCGCAACATCTCATCTTTATCAGATCTCCTCTGCATTTTCTCTTTTATTATTTTATAGCAGACATCCCATCTTTATTTGGTCCTTTTATTTCTTGTCATGCATGTCCTTATTTATTGGTGTCTCTAAAAATTATCTTCAATTTGATGTCCAATCTTGATTTTGATGAGGTGTTCATCCCCAATCTGAATCAGTACCGGTATGAAAAAAAGACGGATAATGCATTGTTGATTAATATTGAAGCCTAGATAGTATTTTTTTAAATTGTTAATAAGTAAAATAAAATCATATTTAGATTCTACATATTTTTATAATCAAATTTCATATATAATTTGTTAAATTTGGACTTATAGTTTAGAAGATATGAGTATTTTAAAAAACATT
>LR880970.1:844371181-844384319 GCA_904067115.1 Aegilops sharonensis
TTGCGGTGTCCTTTTCCAGTGACAGCAGGGGTAGCAAGGCACGTATTGTATTGTTGCCATCGAGGATAAAAAGGTGTGGTCTATATCATATTGCTTGAGTTTATCCCTCTACATCATGTCATCTTGCCTAATGCGTTACTCTGTTCTTATGAACTTAATACTCTAGATGCATGTTGGATAGCGGTCGATGTGTGGAGTAATAGTAGCAGATGCAGAATCGTTTCGGTCTACTTGTCGCGGACGTGATGCCTATATACATGATCATGCCTAGATATTATCATAACTATACACTTTTCTATCAGTTGCTCGACAGTAATTTGTTCACCCACTGTAATACTTATGCTATCTTGAGAGAAGCCACTAGTGAAACCTATGGCCCCCGGGTCTATTTTCCATCATATAAGTTTCTGATCTATTTTATTTTGCATTCTTTACTTTCCAATCTATATCATAAAAATACTAAAAATATTTATCTTATTATTATCTCTATCAGATCTCACTTTTGCAAGTGGCCGTGAAGGGATTGACAACCCCTTTTTCGCGTTGGTTGCGAGGTTCTTATTTGTTTGTGTAGGTACAAGGGATTTGCGTGTAGCCTCCTACTGGATTGATACCTTGGTCCTCAAAAACTGAGGAAAATGCTTATGCTGCTTTGCTGCATCACCCTTTCCTCTTCAAGGGAAAACCAACGCAGTGCTCAAGAGGTAGCAGCAACTGCCCCTAGTGTGCTTGTAAGCTGATGGCAACTCTCTCTTTACCCGAACATGTTGTTTTTCATGTGTTTTTGTAGCGCTACACGGCAACTGCCTAGTGTTAGTAGGTGGCAACTCCTAAGTTTTTCAAATCATGGCAACTTTTGTAAACCGGACCATACATGGCAACTGCTTAGTGTTAGTAGGTGGCAACCTCTAAAGTTTTTCAAATCATGGCAACTATAGTAAACCAGACCATACATGGCAACAACCGCAGTTGTCCAAAATGGCATCTCGCACTTGACCTGATATGGCAACTACAGTTGAGCAACCATGGCAACTGTAGTTGTCCGACATGGCAACTGTAGTTCAGCGACATGGCAACTGCAGTTAAACGAACATTGAAGAGGTCCGGACCATGGCAACTGCGGGGATGCGTGCAGACTGTCATGCGGGGCGTGCGGGACGTGAGGTAGGTGGCTGAGAGGTTGTGTGGCAGTTGTCCATTTTGCCCACACGTAGGCGTGTGAGAGGGACCGCAAGGAAAAAAAGAGGCGTGTGGGCGCTAGTTATTTTGCCCACACGTAGGTGTGTGGCTGGTCCTCTTAGACACCATACAAAATGTGTGGCCAGACCCCTTAACGCCCACACGTGTGGCAGTTATCATCGTCCAAAAAATAAGGGAAAATAAAAAGGAAACGAAAATAAAAAGAAAAATAAAAAATGAATAGCAGTAGCGCTGGTTTCTAACCAGTGTTATAACAAAGTTAAGTTAGCGGTAGGGCTGGTTCTCAACCCGCGCTATAGCTAACTTAGCTATAACGCCAGTTGAGAACCAGCGCTACCGCCAATTTAACTTAAGCCCCGAGCGCGCGGGCTTCCCACTCCTTTCTCCCCCAAATCTCCCCCATCTCACTCCTCCCTATCGCCGCCGCCGCCGCCGTGCCCTCGCCATCCTCGTCAGCGTTCCACCGTCGCCGTCGTCGCGTCGAACGTCGCGTCGTCGCCATCCTCGTCAGCATTCCACCGTTGCCACCGTCGTGCCCCCTCCCGAGCCCTGACACCCGACGCCGACGACCTCCTCCACACCACCGCCGCGCCCTCGACAGCTTCGACCTCCTCCTCTTCCCTACCTTCGCCGACGCCCGAGGTGACCAGGCCTACATCTCCTCCTCCTCCTCCTCCCCCTACCTCTACCAAGCTAGATTTCCTAGGGTTCATCAAATGCTTAAGTAGGTTTAGATGCTTATGTAGTTGTAGTTGGTGTGGATAGAAGATTAGGGTTGATCCAATGTTTATAAAAAATCATTTAGAGGAAAAAATTAGTTTAGAGCAAAAATTCAATATATAAATAAGCTTGCTGAGAAAAAAAATCAATGTTTATTAATTCACCTAAATACTTTGCAAATAATGCATATGTGAAGCACTAGCTTGAGAGAGAGAGAGAGGGAGGGACAGGGAGAGAGGGGGTGGAAGAGGGAGAGAGGGATAGGGAGAGGGAGAGAGAGGGAGAGATAGAGAGAGAGAGAAGTGAGGACAGAAAAAATTTAGTTAAATTTTTTTAGGACTTATTTTTCTCTATTTTCTATTAATAGATCATAATTAGCTAGGATTACAAAGTTTACAAATTAGGGTTATAAATTTTGTTATATGCAAATTCCTTAATAGTGTTTTCTCATGTATATCTAGTGTTGTGGTTGCTCATGTACATTTGGACATCAGTTGCAGTCTAGGCGATGGATATTTGAACATTGTTTGCAGGGAATCTGATTCTGAGTGGCCTATGTTTTGCCGGAATGTTGATTCATTTCCGTTTCGGCAAATTTGCGGCGCTCGATTTGTCCACTTCTTAGCAAAGGTCATGCCAAAATTTGCCGTGAATTTCTGCATGACTTGTGCTAGAAACTAGGACATATCAAATGACCGGGATTTGCCGTAATGGGAATGAATCAATATTCCGGCAAAACATAGGCATTTTTATGTCATTATTCATTTTATTATGTCTAAAATTAATCAAGTAGACTTAATCATATGAAACATGGCTAACAACAATTGGGTGGGGGGGGGGGGGTCTGGTAACTACGACATCTACGAGGCGGCACACGACAATTTCAACTATCTGGACGAGCAACTATTGTGGCAGGCCCCCCTGTCACATCGGACGGTTGCACCGACACCGACTACGGCACCGAGACCGGCACCGATGCTGGCGACTTAGCCGGTAAAGAACCAAAACCGAAGAGGATACGGCGCCCAAACCAGCTCGGCACTACTCGACTGGTGGTCATGGTGGTGGACCCCGGCAATTTCGAGCCAACAGAGGCTGAGGAAGCGTGCATATGCTACGGCAATCAAGTAGGCTGCATCCTATGGCAAACCGCCACCATCAACGACGAAAAATTAAGGAAGATACACCAGATATTCTTGGCGACATGTATACATTGACGCGAGGTGCACGCACGCGCCAGCTCCTTGCCAAGATTATGCCTCAGCTACCGCTCGCCATCGAGCTCAAGAGGCTACGGTTCGCTCAGCGACGTGAGTGCGGGAAGGTGGGGTTGCGGCCGATGGCGAGGCGCCGCATAGGTGGTGCTAGCTCAGGGAGGCGGGGCACCGATAGGCGGCGGGGCCGTGTGTGCCTAGGACGAGAGAGAGAGAAATGACCTCCCCGACCGGCCACCGCTTCCTCTAGTTCNCACCGAGACCGGCACCGATGCTGGCGACTTAGCCGGTAAAGAACCAAAACCGAAGAGGATACGGCGCCCAAACCAGCTCGGCACTACTCGACTGGTGGTCATGGTGGTGGACCCCGGCAATTTCGAGCCAACAGAGGCTGAGGAAGCGTGCATATGCTACGGCAATCAAGTAGGCTGCATCCTATGGCAAACCGCCACCATCAACGACGAAAAATTAAGGAAGATACACCAGATATTCTTGGCGACATGTATACATTGACGCGAGGTGCACGCACGCGCCAGCTCCTTGCCAAGATTATGCCTCAGCTACCGCTCGCCATCGAGCTCAAGAGGCTACGGTTCGCTCAGCGACGTGAGTGCGGGAAGGTGGGGTTGCGGCCGATGGCGAGGCGCCGCATAGGTGGTGCTAGCTCAGGGAGGCGGGGCACCGATAGGCGGCGGGGCCGTGTGTGCCTAGGACGAGAGAGAGAGAAATGACCTCCCCGACCGGCCACCGCTTCCTCTAGTTCGCATCGACATTAGATGAATTTCCTCAATTTTTTTTAAATATCTCAAATAATTGCGATTGAAATTTTGTGTCCTTGTTTTGTAGATGACTTTTTTGTTTTCGTTGAGTTGTTTTATGACGACTCATCATTGGATGAGAATGACAAACTCGAATCAAATTTCACAAATTGTTGTTTTGAAATGATGTTCAATTATGTGTGTCTAACACAACATTATTTGAATTATTATGTTTGATAGAATAGATATGCATATGCCATTTGTATGCTAGTTTAAAGAGAACTAGGAAAAAACAGGTTTTAGAGGAAGATGTATAGGGGATGTGTTAAAGCACATTATCTGCAAATCTCCCTAAATAATATAGATAGCCCGTATAACCACTTTTAGATGAAGTTTATTAAGAGACTTGTTGGAGATGCTTTAAACCGCTACACCAACCCTGAGTCGAGGGGCGGGGTAGTGGAGACCAGACGTCCGACATGTAAGACTCCGACAGCCCGAACTCACCCTAAATACTACCCCTGAACTCTCTCTCTCTCTCTCTCTCTCTCTCTCATCCCCTTGTTCGTTATCTATTTCCGCACAAGGAGCCCACCGCCATCTACGCACCCCACCCAATCCCGACCCGACCTTTCCGAAGCTCTGCTGCTCCACCCCTATTGTCACCGAAAGCATCCGCCGCCCAGCTGCCCCTGCCGATACCCTCCATGGCGGACACCACACACAACTGTTCATTCAAATGCTATAATATTTTTTACGGTTTTTATTGTTTACTTTGAAGAGAATGAGTACTCGTACACCGAGTTCATGGATTTATCTTCGTCAGATGATGATCAAGATGGGGATGAAACGAGGATAACGATGGTGGTTCTTGAAGAAATATAGAATGCAAAGGAGAATGTTCTAAATTTAAAGGTTTCAACCCTAGGACGTCAAATGTTGAATTGGTGTCGAGCATGGGGCCGTAGTGATCTCTTTGATGACTACTTTTCCCCTAATGCACTATTTGAGTTTTTTTTCACCCTTGCTAAAGGATGCAACATCCATTATTCTTCCACGTCATGGATGATATCAGGGCCTATAGTCATTACTTCAAGCTCAAGGGGCGGGGGTAACATTGGCTTGCTTGGGTTCTCTGGTATCCGTAAGTGCACTACTGCTACGAGGCTGCTTGCAGATGGCCCAGTCGCCGATCATTTGGATGAGTACCTCCAGATTTCTGCGAGACAGAGCACATTCTTGGAAGCAATTCTCGGATTCACTACTGTAGTGGTGAAGTTGTTTAGGATGCAGTACTTAAGAGAATCAAATGTCGAAGATACAACAAGGCTAATGGCACTTGGAGAAACAAAAGAGTTTCCAGGTATGCTCAAATCTTGAGATTGCATACAATGAAAATGGTAGAACTACCTCAATGCTTAACAAGGTCAATAGCAGGGCCATGTTAAGAAGTCCACCATATTCTTTAAGCCATTGCAACACAAGACCACTGGATTTGAAACTCTTTATTTGGCATGTCTTGGTCTCACAGTGACATCGACATGCTCTAATGGTCTCCATTGTTTGTAAGGTTGTGTGAGGGCAGTGCTTTGGAGTGCAACTATTCCATTAATGATCATGACTACAACATTACGTTCTACCTTGCTGATGGTATATGTCCTCACTAGGCGAAGTTTTTCAATACCATCTCTAATACAATAGGTACCAGAAAATCTCACTTCACTGCAAGACAAGGTGCTAGAAAGAATGTGGAGAGGGCATTTGGAGGGTTCCAACCCATTTTTCAGTTGTTCACGGACTTGCTAAAAATTTAGAGACATTGTGGGAGGTTATGACATCATGTGTGATCATGCACATCATGACTGTGGAGGATGGGGGCGAGGCAGTTTACAGTAGTCTAGATTTTGAACATATTGGTGTACCTATCAAGATTCCACATCAAGAAGCGGCGACGTTTCAACAATTTCTCCAAATGCATCATCCGTTTCACAATCAAACAACTCATACCCAGCTTCAGAATTGTCTAGTGGAACATTTGTGGACGTTTCTTTTAAGCTTCATGCACTAGTCAACGTAACCAAAAGTTTGAAATGATGGAACAGGCTAAGCAACCCACATATAGACTTCAGCATCCCCTCTCACGTGTGACACGGGGAAGTTAACATGTGAGTAGACTGAGAGATATGGCTCAAGAGGCCTATACATGACAATAGATGGTCCAATGACAATTTTTGGACAAATTATGAAGGAAGGACTTGAACTCAGGACTTTTGGTTGTGTTGCCTAGTGCATGAAGCTTAACAATTTCATCTGGACAACTAGAACTATTTTTTGGAAAATTTGTGTTTGGATTATAACATTTGTATTTGAACTATTATTGCATTGGAATATTAATATTTAAATCATTGATGCATTGTATTTATGTTCAACTATTTCCAATATCTGAAGAAAAATGATTTACAAAAAAAGGAGGGGCAAACAGATATGGGATATTTTGGAGATAGCGTTGGAAGGCTGGCGCCTGGCCATTTAAGGGTGTCATCAACACCCGTGGAATACCCTAAGTAGCCATCGGGTGGGGCTCCATGGGGTAGGACATGACATCCTCTTTTCACGGTTCTTAGGAAACCTCTTTTTAGATATTGTCGTCAGATGGCCGGAGGATTTTTATGTGTTGGCGTTAGATAGCCGGACACCGGCGCCCACATGTTTGGATGTATCCGTAAATAAACAGGGACGCTCATTTCTATAGTTGCCTTGAAGATGCTCTTACCTCTCTAGCTCTATGCATAGAAGCGACAAGACACTTTGACCAACCATGACACCTACCGTGTCGTAGTGACAACTGCTGAGACTATTTGAATCCCCACCATTGTTCCATATTCAAATTTGCAAACTTTGGTAAATAGGCGACTCAAGCAAAAATCTTGCATTGATGGAGATACTTGCCTGAGTTATTGTGATGGTTATAAGCTGAGGACTCCCTGCTTGATAAGTTGGTAGCCTGTAATGTAAAAAAAAACCTTGGAGGTTTAGGTAGTCCCAATGCTCCAAGGTGTACTATATCTAAACATGCCACGTAAGTAAAAATCTTACGTGGTGTCATATTTAATGAGGAAAGATATTACTGCTATCTCTTAGAATCAAAACCAAGAAAAGTAATGTTTTCTTTCACAAAACATATTAAATGAGAGTAATTTTAGATACCAACTCTAAGATATATAATCCATTGGAGAAGTTGTGTCTAACACACATTTATGTCATATAGCTTAACATATAGTGCACTGTAAGTGCCCTTAGTCCATGTACCTAGAAGGCCTCTCCTAATACGGTACTATTTGAAAAATGTGTGCCTTATAGTTAAGCAATATTTTACTGGTCGTTAAACCAGTTTTCAATTATCAGTGATTGGCAGGAAGTTGTTGCATGCATGGAACAACTACTGACACACTAATAAAAATATATTTATTCCAACTTTTCCGATTTGGTGGGCATGTTACAAAAATATTAGAAATCAAGGAAGTGTATGCGGACACTGAATAAGCAGGAACAGTAACGTGCCCTAGTTAGTTCATATGTTGTGATTTAAAATGCACTTCACAAGTCTGAATCTAAAAATGCGACGAAGAGGAATATAAGAGGGATTAACAATCTGAAAATGCGAAAGAATGAAATAGATCAAACAAACCAGAAAGAAGGGAGTAGGTGGCAAACTCGCATGAATTCTTTTTGCATTTATGGTATATATAGAATTCATACCATCCTAAAATAAGTTTTGCTGACTTAGTACAATTTTGTACTCCCTCCATAAAGAAATATAAGAGTGCTTAGAACTTATATTTATTTACGGAGGGAGTACTAAAGTTGTACTAAATCAACGACACATATTTTGGAATGGAGGGAGTAGTTCATATGTTTTGCTTGGGATAGATATTCACGCTTTAGTATTCTAGGAAAATGGTGTGCTCGGAATTATTACAAATCCAACTATTAAGTATTATATACTTACTTAATCTCTTCCACTATATAAAATGCCCGTGTGGGTCTTATAAACCGCTAGGAAGGTACCACATCCATCTATAAACACACTAAAACCCCTAATACCAAATCAAATTTGGAAGAAAATGTCTTCATTGTTGTAGCTCCATTGTATCATAAAAAAGGAAGTCTAAATGGCTAGAGTGAAAATACCACTAATCCTTCAATACCTCAATTGTAAGTGACAATGCTTCAATATCAATCCTATTAAGCTCATCGATGATCTCTATTATGGTGGGTCTTTTATGTCGGTCATCCTCCAGGCATTTTAATGCTAATCCGATGCATGTTTTAACTTCTTTCCGTGTTTGAAACGACATCGTTGGATGTAGCTTCTGCCATTTTTCACATACCTGCAAAATTGGAAAAACAATGTTCACATGTTAGTTGTACCGAGGGAGAATAAGACCAAACCTAAATTCGTGATTTGAAACCCCTTTTTCTTACAAGATCGATCATTTTTTTGGAAGAAACACTTCCAGAATCATGGTAGCTCCGGCGTCCTGCCATTATTTGTATGATAATAGCACCCAAACTAAACACATCATATTTCGGTGAGATTTCTTGTTTGTTGATATATTCCGGTGGCATGAATCCCCTGCATAGTATCATATCCAATTAATTTGCAAACAAAGTTGTATTAGAACTGCATATTTCTCATAAGGTTCCAACTCACATTGTCCCCATCATTCTTGTTGCGGTGGTAACGGTTTTTGTTGAAGGGAAGATTCTTGATATACCAAAATCTCCAATTTTCGGAATCATGTTGTTTCCCAGCAATATATTTGCTGGCTTTAAGTCTAGATGGTAAATGGAATCTATTTGTCCATTATGAAGATAATTTAAACCCTGACAAACTCCCTTAATTATCTTGTAACATGTTTCCCAATCAGGCCTACACGGCTGCTCATCTGTAGAAATCAACATGAAATGTATTGAAAGAGGTCATAAATGAGGTATAATGTATCTTTTCAGGCAAAAAGACACAATCTAAGTAGAGCACTGTCATACCAGAAAGGCGACTCTCAAGATTTCCACCGTGCAAATATTCAAAGCAGAGAATTCTTATTGGCTCATGAGCAAAGATATATTGTCCATTGTGCATAACCCAACTAGTACCGGGATGGTAGCAATAGCCAGAAAACTGTACAATATTTTGATTATGGGCCCTAATAATGTTATTGAACTCATTTGTAAATTCCTTGTCGTCAAGCCCTTTGTGAGTAAGCTTCTTCAGAGCAATCACATCTCCATTGTCCAATACTCCCTGTTCGGTATTTCTTGTTCATATGGCACATTGGTTCTTGAAGTTTACAGTAGCACAACAGTTAAGAAAATAGAAAATTTAATTAACAACTGCACCTTGTAAACTACTCCAAACCCACCCTCGCCAATTATGTAGTCCTTGGAAAAATTATTCGTAATACGTTGTAGGTATTCGAGTGGAAACTTCCTTGGCTGTGGACTTGCATCCTGTAAACTGCTCTCCATTGTATCCCTGTATCTCCTGCTGTGTAGGACGAGCCTCCATGTCCCATCCGTCAAATAACACAGAAATCGGTTCAAATTGATAAGCTGAAAGGTTATTCTTTTTTGATAGAAAAATTGAAAGGTTGTATGAATAATTTTCACAAAGAACAGACGTGTTTCTGATTTAGAAAGGAATAGATATGTTGGTATATGCCTTGTTCATTTTACAAAAACTAACTCAGACGCTCAGATATTGTTATGTTAGGATTGAGAATCTCAATTTGACCGACTTGCTGAGATGCGCAGCATACCTCGATTAGGCTGGCCGGCAGCAGGCTAATAAAGAAGAAACAAAACCTGTAACAACGAGCTAGCAAGCTCAAGAGCTGATAATGCAGGAAAACTGAAGAAATGGAAGCAGTTAGCTAGCAGCTTTCTTCAACACAAATCAAACAAAACGATAAGAGGGATTAACAGATCAGGAATCCTTAGGAGTAGTCCCGGACTTACCTGGAGAGGGCCTTTGTGAAGGGGGGGAGAAGAGTATGTACGAATGCAGATGTGACGTTAATCCCTATGGAGAATGCTTCCACGGCCGGCTCGTATGACCAGAGGAGGGTGTTAGAGAGGACGACATGCAAAACAAGTTTTGATTGATGGAGATGTCGACCTGGAAGAAAAAAAAATCAGCTTTGTACCTTGGCAACACGACAACTTGGTAGCCCCGAAAGAATGGACAACAAACGGAGCAAATTAGGCTTGCAGCGACAACTTGGAGATAATTAATTGCAGAGTTATTATAGTTCAAGTGGCTCAAAAAGAATTATATTTTCCAGTCGATGAGTAATATGTAATAGCCATCCAGCAATGAGCAGGCGGAGTAGGTGGGCAAGTGGGAGGAGGTCTATGGCGAAGGAGCAGTGGGGGAAATACAAGGGCAAGACGGCCATATAAGCCCCTGTCACTGAAAAAAAAAACAATTCAAAATTTATAGGAACGCACATCAATATTTCTCGGGAAATGGTACACCCCCTCATAAAATGTATAAAGAGCAATATGGACTTTTGACAAAAGTACTCACTCTTGTATGTTTTTTTTAGGGTTAAAGCTGCTTTTATTCAATATCCAAGTTCGATGGAATACAAGGGTTCCTGTGAGCCAAAGATGGCGACAACAGGCTAATGAAGTAGCAGCTTTAGAGCATGGTTAATAGTATAGCCGGCTGCCGGCTATAAGCCAATGTTATGTCATTTACAGTCCATTTTATAGCCAACATGTATAATAGTAGATCAAAATAGTGTATTAACTTTTTATTATGTGCCCCACCTTTCATTCTCACAAAGAGCCTAGGAGCACATGCTAGAGCTGGCTCTTCACGAAGAACCCGCTTACCTTCTCTCTTCTCTTCTCTTTGCTCTAACTAAGCAGAGCCCGCTTACCTTCTCTCTTCTCTTCTCTTTTCTCTAACTAAGCAGAAATATACTAGTTTATTTCTTATAACCCACTGACTCAGCTTTATTGTACTTACTCTTAGCAAGCATGTGAGCTTCTAAATTACATTCACGTTTTTCATGAACAAGCACTAAGTAAGGAAAGAAATGCAGCATCTCCTTAATCTCGTCTACTATCACCTTGCTCGGTCCCAGAAACGCCTCTTGTATGTATGATGAATGGTCTACGGAATACGTCAACTAGCCCCATCATCATGGGCCGGAGGCAAGCCTCGAACTAGAGACCTCCGGCTATCATATGCACCGCGGTACCACGAGATCAACTTACCAGTTGTGATATATTTTGGTATTACTGCACTATTAGTACCTTCGTCTGGCTGGTCGCTGGATTAACATTCTGCTGTTTGTCCGATCTGACACGATGGTTATGCGCTGAATTTTTCCTTCCTAAATCAGTGCTTCTAGTCACTTCCACGTATATAGCATCTCCTCCCGCTAATCTCTCCATCGACAATTAATTCTGTGCGACAACGGGGACTATCGGCGCCCCTCCTCCCCTCACCACCGTTTGAGAGGAGCGTGCGGCGAATGGCCGATGTTTTTTTTTCTTGCAACATCCCCCTGTTGCAAGAAAGATTTCTGCAACATCACTAGTGTTGCAAAACGTTCTTCCGTAACACCTATACACAGGTGAATACAAAAAAAAGCTGCAATGTTACCTCTGGTGCGAAGAATAATTCGCAATAATACCTATGTTGCACAAGTTCTGCAACATGAACCTTTTTACATTCGTCCAATTGTAACATTATCCTTGTTGCAAAGCTGACAGCTGAATCCGACGGCCAACTCACGTTGAATCCAATGGCTCGCGAGGCGGCGGATATTATAAAAAGATCCGCTGGCCAACGCATAGTGTTTGTAAACCTAAAAGTTATTGTCAAGAGAAAGGAATTTTTTTGCTTTGTCTATCAGAAACGCTGCGTTTCAGCCGGCGAGTCACATGCGAGCGTCCGCCGCCTCCTCCGGGCTACGCGTATATTAGCATGACTTTTTTTGTATTTTTCTGCAACATCATATGTGTTCCAAATTTTCCTTCTGGATTAACTATCTTGCAAAAAAGTGAAGATGGAAAAAAACTTCTGCAATTTTTTTCCGCAAGTCATCGGTGTTGCAAAATTTTCTTCCGCAACACATGTTGCAAAAAAGTGAATATGTCAAAACAATTCTCCAATTCTTTTCTGCAACATTGTTTGTGTTGCAAAATTTCTTCCGCAACAACACAAAAAGTGAAGCCAAAAAAATACCACATATCCGCCAGCCGACGTGTAGCACGTCCGCTTTTGCAAGGCAAGCTTGTAAAGTACTTGACTAGCATTGAGTAATAAAGGCTGCTTTCACTGAATCTCTACTCCTAATGTCTCAGTTGGTAGGTCGTGTTCCGGGTTTTATTTTCGTCCCACCTCACCCAGTCTTTTTTGGTACTTCTTTGGTACTTCCTCCCACCTCCCTCTCAGCCGCGAAAAACCAAGGAAAACCCCGTGATCGAGTCCCGCACACGCCCAACCTCCCGTCTCACGCTAAGCCGCAGAACCAAAAAAAACCTCAAGCCGAGTCCCCCGCCCGCCCCCACGCACTCCAGGCCCTAACATCCCGTCGCACCAAGGGAGACGAACCAAAAAAATCTACGAATAGTCCGCCGGTTTTTATTTCGCCTCACCACTTTCGTTGGTTTTATTTCGCTGGTTTTATTTCGTCTCCCTCCCACCTGTCTTTTCGCTTCACCACCCACATAAACCCATCAGATTAGTTACCATAAAAAAAATCGCAATCAATCAAGTATTGATGATCAGATTAGTTACCATATAAAAAATAAATCGTAATCAATCAAGTATTGATGGGATATTTCCTTATATTGATGTGATTTCCCCTTTTTTATCATCAATCGTCTCTACTGCCTAAAAATGCGTAGCTTTCCTTTTCGCTTCACCACCCACATAAACCCATCAGATTAGTTACCATATAAAAAATAAATCGCAATCAATCAAGTATTGATGATCAGATTAGTTACCGTATAAAAAATAAATCGCAATCAATCAAGTATTGATAGGATATTTCCTTATATTGATGTGATTTTTCCTTTCTTATCATCAATCATCTCTACTGCCTAAAAAAATGCGTAGCTTTCCTTTTCGCTTCACCACCCACATAAACCCATCAGATTAGTTACCATATAAAAAATAAATCGCAATCAATCAAGTATTGATGATCAGATTAGTTACCATATAAA
>LR880970.1:844399000-844415728 GCA_904067115.1 Aegilops sharonensis
CCAAGATATTAATCGGCCTTATGAATTGACTTAGTTAACCATTGTTATGTTGGCAATGATGTTTTTTTTTTCACTTAGTAGTAGTGTCAAGAACTATGTCATATACTCCTATCAATGTTCCTGAAAGTGCATTAAGACCGTCATTGCAGTCACATACCGGCTGTGTGCTCTTGTGGTTGTCACGTATACCGGAAAGGCCGTAGGCTGGCTGTTAGCGAGCCTCGTCGAAAGAAGAAAATACATGATCAGGAACATCACAATACAATTGCTTAATTCGGTGAAAAATTGCATGTTGACCATTTAGTTATATGTTAGGCAAACAACATACTCACTAAGAAGCACACAACTCATCGTCATCATCCTAGTATCATCCTAGTAGTAAGTAGCAATAAATGACATTTGATCCGGAGCAGAGCAGCTCTGATGGGTTACTCTGGCTTCGCCATGTCGTCTTTGCCGTTCTCGCCCTTGTGGGCATGCCCGTCGATCTGGACAATGGACAGCGGCACCTCGTCGGCGTTCACATCATGCTGCTGCACCACTATCACCGACTACGCCACACCATGCCCCACCGGCACGAAGTCCCGGCTCTTGCCCTCCTCGATCACGTTTTTGTCCACCGCACGCTCCTCAAACAGCACCGTGTCACCCAATCTCTGCCGGAGCGACGCAACCGCAGCCTCATCGAGATCACGCGAACATGTGCCGGCCTAAAAAAATAGAAATTAATAACAGAACTGCTAAATCTCAGTCGACTGAGACTTTGCAAAGTCTCAGTTGACAAATCAGCTGTTCGATGCTTTGCTCGCTAGAAGCATGAACCAGGGTTGCTATTTGGGCGGGCGAAGATGGTCGCCGTGGTCTATGCCTCCACTCACCGGGCAAGACACTGACTGTGTCACCCGGTGACGCGATGGCGGTGATCTTCATGGGACCCCTAACGGCGACGGCCTCCCATGATCTTCTTTTCCTCGATGTCTGCGGTGGCCATGGACGTACCGGCCTCTGCTAACATGGCTTGTTTCCCCACCTGCATGACTAGTTGCCGCCACTGCTCGCAGCGGATTTGCCGCGAGACGGCGTTGTCCAGCCTGGACGGTGAGGAGGGGGTGGCAACGATGATGGTGGTGGCACTGGATCCAAATGGTTTGCCGGCAAGCCAACCTGTATCAGGTTGGCTCGCCAGGCAACCCAGACACCGGCAATGCCGAAGAACTCCTTCTTCTGTTCGCTGGAGGCCATGGCGGATGTTGTACAAGGAGGAGATGGAGAGAGCGGATGTGAGGTATGGTTCTTGCCCGACACCTTGGCAGGTTTATATATGGGGTGCATGCAAGGACCCAGTCGAAGAGGTGTTTGATGCCAGTCAGCGTAGGAATACACGTGTGATGCTCCGGGCGTCGGAGTAGATTCCTCGGCACTCGCACTGGTTTAATAGAGGTAGGCGGGCAGACGGAATCCGTTTCAATGCAGAGAGAACGCGTTTGCAGCGGGCGGCCGAGAGCTCGGCAGACGAGCCGCTTTAATGCCGGCTCCAGTGAGCGGTCGTGTCCGCTCTGTGCATGAATGCGGACACGGGCGAGAAAAGCGTGTGGGCGTAGGAGATGGGTGTTCGGTGGGCCAAATTAGTCAAACACTGGCGCGGTAGCGGTCCAGATGCCCGCAAAATCCATAATTTGTCTTCGTTTTACGAGAAAAAGTGCGTCCGGGCTACCGTACCGAAAGATGCAAGACCGCGTTTGAGGGCAAAACACTTCGGAACTGCGTGATCCAGAGACAAAAGACGTCCGGACTGCATGATCCGGGCGGACGCAGAAGGTTTGAGTATTGGTGTAGTAGATTCACTAACAAACAAATGTTCCATATGTTGTGTGCTCTTCCGGATGTCATAGTTGAAGTGTGCCCACCAAGGAGAGTTATTTCCAGTTCAGCATGTAGTGGTAGTTGCAAGGAACTCCCCCTGTTTCTTTTCTTGTTGCTGAAGCTGTGGCATTGACCCGTAGGATTTAGAGTTTTAGAGTTTCAGACAGATAGTAGTCAAGTAAGAATGGTGGGAACAGATAAAGATCCCCCCTCCTTTCAGCGATGTGCGTAGCTAGGTCAAGGCTTCCCATCTTATTCAAAAACAAAAACAAAAACAAAAACAAAAGGTCAAGGCTTCTGATGACTTGCTTTCTAATGCTCCTGTCTGCAGATAAGCTTTGCCCAGTTGGATGGATGAACAAATAATTGGTCGGTACAATCGAATTAATGGTGACTGACGCAGAGAATTCAATTGGATCATGGATGCATGGATGAACTAACTCGTGAACAATTTGTAAGATGGCATCTGATGTCTTGACTGTTGATCGATTCGCGTGTATATACATACTACAGTCTTGAGAAAGAAACAAGAAGCCACTGCAAAATCCTGGCGGCCAACACACTTGACTCTGGACGGGATCACCGGAGCGCGGGCCGCCTCCGGCTGAACCGGCGGGCGGTGGCGAGCAGCCCGACCCCGACCCCGACGCACACGGCCCAGGCGCCCATCTCCAGCGCCCACCGCATCGTTTCCGCCTCCGCCTCCTCGTCGTGCTCCTTGAACTCGTCGCCACTGTAGCCGACCATCTCCCACTCGTCTCCGCACGCCCCGCACTCGCACGGCCCCGCCTCCTCCTCCGGTATCCCCTCGAGCCGCGTGGCGCACCCAATCGTCCTCGCCGCCGACGTCCTTGCCCTGGCTCTTACGACCACGCCGCCCTCCGCGACGACCAGCACCTCCGCCACCCGCGAGCGCGACGCGACCGGGCGGCGGCACTCGACGCGCCACCCGCCGTTGCGCCGCGCGAAGGCGCCCTCCGCCGCGAGCTCCTTCTTCCCGGCGGCGTACACCTCGAACCGCGCGCCCTCGGCGGCCGAGACGCGGTCGGCGCTCGCGTACGCCGGCGTGTCGTCGTTGCCGCGCACGCGCAGGAGGGTGACCTCGGCGGGGCACGCCGGCGGGAGCGCGCGGCCGACCAGCTCCAGCGCCGCGCCGCCGATGGCCGGGCGGTACACGAGCGTGAGCTCCGCGGGCGGCGCCGACGTGGGCGTGGATGAGGAGGATAGGCGGAGGTAGAACGCCCGCACCTGGAGCCGCCGCCGGGCTCCGAGCGGGCGGAGGTCGTCCACCGTCCCTCTGCACATTGCCGCCAAGCACGTACGATTTGTTTCCGTGGGTCTCGGGGTTGTGTGTTGCTGCGTGATCTCTCGGATCGGGTCTCGGGTGGGTTGGCGCCGCTGGGATGTAGTACGTAGCTGTGATAGATGAAGGACCGGCGGGAGATTGGGGTGGGATCGGTGGGCGAGGGCTCGTGGTTTTTGGTGGAAACGGGGGCTGCGGACCCGACACGACACGGTTTGTCCTCTTGCTCCTGCCTGCGAAACTTGGGCGGGTTTGGCCTGGAGTAGGCACACGGTTTGGGTTTGGGTTTGGGTTTGGGGTGGCCATGGCATGCGTGCCACCTATGGACGGCCGTGGAACCACGTACGTTGCCACGAGGGGAGCCTTTGCTCTGGTTGCTTCGCGGCTGGCAAAGTTGAATAGTTGATGGGGGCATCAGTCCAGTACGTACGTCACCACTGTAGAGTAGAGTCTGGTTTCCTGACGAAACTGCTCCTCTGCTCCCCGAGCTCATTTCAGTTTGGGATGAAAAAAAATATTTTTTCACAAACTTCGAACAAATGTTTTGAGTGTTTGAGAACTTTCATCATGAAACAACATAGTACGTAGAAGTGGTGGCAAAAGAAATCAGCATCAATTTCTTTTGACAAACATGGAGCATAGATTTTTTTTTCGATTTCCACAAATGTCATTTCTTGATAAATTTTTGCAAGCACACAAACCATTCGTCAGAAGTTTGCCACATTTTTTTCATTCTTTATTTGTTTTACTATTTTTCTTGATTTTACTCATTCAAGCTTGGGAGCAGATATTCTGGATCCGATTCTTGAAGGCATCTCTTTCCCTCTTCCAATGGTCGGTACAATCGAATTAATGGTGACTGACGCAGAGAATTCAATTGGATCATGGATGCATGGATGAACTAACTCGTGAACAATTTGTAAGATGGCATCTGATGTCTTGACTGTTGATCGATTCGCGTGTATATACATACTACAGTCTTGAGAAAGAAACAAGAAGCTACTGCAAAATCCTGGCGAAAGTATCACCGGAGCGCGGCCCGCCTCCGGCTGAACCGGCGGGCGGTGGCGAGCAGCCCGACCCCGAGGCAGACAGCCCAGGCGCCCATCTCCAGCGCCCACCGCATCGTTTCCGCCTCCACCTCCTCCTCGTGCTCCTTGAACCCCTCGTCGACGTGGCCGACCATCTCCCACTCGTCTCCGCACGCCCCGCACTCGCACGGGCCCGCCTCCTCCTCCGGTATCCCCTCGAGCCGCGTGGCGCACCCAATTCTCCTCGCCGGCGACGCCCTGGCCTTGGCTCTTACGACCACGCCGCCCTCCGCGACGACCAGCACCTCTGCCACCCGCGAGCGCGACGCGACCGGGCGGCGGCACTCGACGCGCCACCCGCCGTTGCGCCGCGCGAAGGCGCCCTCCGCCGCGAGCTCGTTCTTCCCGGCGGCGTACACCTCGAACCGCGCGCCCTCGGCGGCCGAGACGCGGTCCGCACTCGCGTACGCCGGCGTGTCGTCGTTGCCGCGCACGCGCAGGAGGGTGACCTCGGCGGGGCACGCCGGCGGCAGCGCGCGGCCTCCCAGCTCCAGCGCCGCGCCGCCGATGGCCGGGCGGTATACGAGCGTGAGCTCGGCGGGCGGCACCGACGTGGGCGTGGATGACGAGGATAGGCGGAGGTAGAACGCCCGCACCTCGAGCCGCCGCCGGGCTCCGAGCGGGCGGTGGTCGTCCACCGTCCCTCTGCACATTGCCGTCAAGCACGCGTGTGGGTACGTACGATTTGTTTCCGTGGGTCTCGGGGTTGGCTGGTACTAGCTGCGTGATCTCTCGGGTGGATCCGGTGATGTACTAGTAGTAAAGCGCGGCGGGAGATGGGGGTGGGATCCGAGGGCGAGGGCTCGTGGTTTTTGGTGGAAACGGGACGGAGCGTAGCACACGGTTTGGTTGGTGCCTGATAGATTTTGGCTTTGTCCTCTTGCTCCCAGCTGCGAAATTGGGGTGGGTTTGGCCTCGAGTGAGCACACGGTTTGGGTTCGGGTTTGGGTTTGGGTGGGCATGGCATGCGTGCCACCTATGGACGGCCGTGGAACCACGTACGTTGCCACGAGGGGAGCCTTTGCTCTGGTTGCTTCGCGGCTGGCAAAGTTGAATAGTTGATGGGGGTACTTGTGGTTGTCTGCCGATCCCCAGAGTTCTCACGGCGACTCTGATATGTGGAACCCCGGTTGATCGGTGCAGCCCCCAATCGGTCCCCTTACACGCCGTAAAATAGGGCAATTATATATGTTTGATGGAGTCAACCCCTCCCCACATTTCAGTCGTTCTGCTTACAATGATTCACACGCACACGCTCGATACCCCAGTGCCATCATCGCCGGTCACGACACCCTCCAGGCAAGACCCTGCGGGCGCGTTGTCAATAGCTGGCCCTTCATAGAAATTCCCGTTGCTGAGTCCAGCAACCGTCGCGATGCATAGTCGTTGCCTTATTTGATCTGTGGCTCGATTGAAATGCCCACGTTCCGGTTCACGAACCAGAGCGCCCGCCCACGAACGGCTTCCCACCTATATGATTTGGGCGCACGCTAGAGCTACTGTCTAGTACTGTATACCAGTGTACGTCCCTTTTTCTATATTTTGAGTCAGACGCGTCAGAGCAAATTGTTTGGATCCCAAGCCTGGAATTGACGCCGATGATTTCAGGAGCATCTGGGCTCGGGCACTGAATCACCGCCTCCGATTGTTTTCAACTTGCACATGAGATCCCATCAATTAAATTCAAGCATTGTCCAAGGGAAGGCACTGTTTTGGCACATTTTCTAGCTCGACATGCGTACGATATAAAATTGATGTACTAGTGGGATGTTGACCCGCCTGGTTTCCTATTACCGCATGTCTTGAATGATGTAGCGTTGTTAAGTTTGCAATGTAGCACCAAGAGGCTTTCCCTTCCAAGAGAAAAAACATGCCATAAACCAATACTCGAAATAGTCTACCACAGCCGCCATTTAGCTAGTACTCCCTCCGCCCGGAAATACTTATTGGAGAAATGGATGCACTATCAGAAACTCGAATGATTCTGTGGGCCGGATTGTTTTCCTGTCGGGCCCGCAACCAACACTCAGGAGAATACTATATTTTCGTGTGGGCCGGCTAGATACCGACGGAAATACACATTTTGGCGCCAGGCCCATTTTGGGAAACTTTAGTGGTAGTATCTATTCGCATTTGTTTGAGCCCTTTCCATTTCCTTTTCTATTATGCATAACTCCTGCCATTTTTACTACAGCATCAAGTATATTTGTCTAGGAATAATGGATATGCTGAAAAACAAAGTTTTATCATGAATAATGTGCCCTCAAGATTTTTCATATATACTAGAGTACCGTGCTATGCCTGGTATGTTGTAGATCATCTTATCTGTGTTGAGCCAGTAGTTGTATGTTTGTTCAGTCTAAATCTTACTTCATTGGTTATTTGCTGGTTGTATCAGCCAAATGGAGAAAAATAATGAGCTTTTTCGTGTTCTTCCATTGCAGAACCAACTTGCGTGAAAGTATTATTGCTACGTCAAAACTATGTTCAAACCTATCTGTTTCAGCTCACACATCCTCTTGAGGCTTGGTACTACTATTTTCCTGAAGGTACATTTACCCTACACATCTTAGCATACAATTTTTCGGTTATGCGTCATTGAGAAGCTGTACTTAGCAGTATTGACATGTATATTGTAGATTCACTACTGGAATCAGCTACTTTGCCATCTGCCAGCTCTTTGCCGTCCGCTAACAGACGACAAAGAAGCTCTTTGCCATCAGCTACCCAAAAGCAGACGGCAAAAAACTGGCTGATGGCAAAGACCTTCTTTGCCATCAGTCAGTTCTTTGTCGTCCGCTAGCGGACGGCAAAGATTCTTTGCTGTCAGCTGGCAGACGGCAAAGAGGGAGGCGGCCCACACTAACGGTCTGACTAGGGAAAACCTAACGGGGCCCGTCTTTGCCATCCGCTAGCAGACGACAAAGAGTATTAAAGCGGACGGCAAAGGGGGGCGGACGGCAAACGTTTAGGTTACTAACGGCCGAGCCCCACCCCGCCCATCTCTCTCTGTTTCAATCTGTCCCCCTCCTCCCCGACGACCACCGCCACCCGCCGCCGCCCCCGCCACCCACCGCCGCCCCCTTGCCCCACGTCCCCTCGCCCCGTCGCCCCATCGTCCCCCCCACCCACCCGCCGTCGCCGCCGCCACCTGCCGCCGCCCCCTGGCCCCGCCGCCCCTGGCCCCGTAGCCCCCACCACCCGCCACCGCCCCGGCGTCCCGTCGCCCGCGCCGGAGCCTGGCTCGCCGCGCCCCCCCCCCCCCCGCCCGCCCTCTCCCCCCTCCTCAGCGGCCCCCGCCTCGCCCCCCTCTCTCCCGCTCCCCCCCCCCCCCCCTCCCCCCCCCCCCCCCTCCCCCCCCCCCCCCCTCCCCCCCCCCCCCCCTCCCCCCCCCCCCCCCTCCCCCCCCCCCCCCCTCCCCCCCCCCCCCCCTCCCCCCCCCCCCCCCTCCCCCCCCCCCCCCCTCCCCCCCCCCCCCCCTCCCCCCCCCCCCCCCTCCCCCCCCCCCCCCCTCCCCCCCCCCCCCCCTCCCCCCCCCCCCCCCTCCCCCCCCCCCCCCCTCCCCCCCCCCCCCCCTCCCCCCCCCCCCCCCTCCCCCCCCCCCCCCCTCCCCCCCCCCCCCCCTCCCCCCCCCCCCCCCTCCCCCCCCCCCCCCCTCCCCCCCCCCCCCCCTCCCCCCCCCCCCCCCTCCCCCCCCCCCCCCCTCCCCCCCCCCCCCCCTCCCCCCCCCCCCCCCTCCCCCCCCCCCCCCCTCCCCCCCCCCCCCCCTCCCCCCCCCCCCCCCTCCCCCCCCCCCCCCCTCCCCCCCCCCCCCCCTCCCCCCCCCCCCCCCTCCCCCCCCCCCCCCCTCCCCCCCCCCCCCCCTCCCCCCCCCCCCCCCTCCCCCCCCCCCCCCCTCCCCCCCCCCCCCCCTCCCCCCCCCCCCCCCTCCCCCCCCCCCCCCCTCCCCCCCCCCCCCCCTCCCCCCCCCCCCCCCTCCCCCCCCCCCCCCCTCCCCCCCCCCCCCCCTCCCCCCCCCCCCCCCTCCCCCCCCCCCCCCCTCCCCCCCCCCCCCCCTCCCCCCCCCCCCCCCTCCCCCCCCCCCCCCCTCCCCCCCCCCCCCCCTCCCCCCCCCCCCCCCTCCCCCCCCCCCCCCCTCCCCCCCCCCCCCCCCCGCCCCGGAGCCAGGCTCGCCGCCGCCCCTGCGCCCGCGTCGCCCCCCTCCATCCTCCATCGAGAGGAGCCAAGGTGATCATTATTTTGTTTTTTTCTACTGTTTTTCTTTGCTGTATAGGTTTAATTAGGTTATTGATAGGTTTAGGTTAGTGGTTGGTTTAGGTTAGTGCTAGATTTAGGTTTAGATAATTAGAACAAGAAGAAAGTTGAAAAAAGGAAGAAGAAGTGGAAGAAGAGGAAAAAGGAAAAAAAGGAAGAAGAATAAGAAGAAAGTTGAAAAACAGAACAATATAGAAGAGGAAAAAGGAGAACAAGAAAGAAGAAGAAGAAGAAGAAGAAAGAAGAGGAGGAGGAGGAGGAAGAGGAGGAGGGAGAAGAAGAAAGAAAAGAAGAAGAACAAAGAAGAAAGAAGAAGAAGAAGAAGAAGAAGAAGAAGAAGAAGAAGAAGAAGAAGAAGAAGAAGAAGAAGAAGACCCCGACACGCCACCCTGACACCCTGACCCCGACCCCCGACACCCCGACCCCGACGCGCCACCCCGACACCCCGGCCCGACACCCCGACCCCGACCCCCGACCCCCGACACCCCGACCCCGACCCCTGACACCCCGACCCCGACACGCCACCCCGACACCCCGGCCCGACACCCCGACCCCGACCCCCGACCCCCGACACCCCGACCCCGACCCCTGACACCCCGACCCCGACACGCCACCCCGACACCCCGGCCCGACACCCCGACCCCGACCCCCGACCCCCGACACCCCGACCCCGACCCCTGACACCCCGACCCCGACACGCCACCCCGACACCCCGGCCCGACACCCCGACCCCGACCCCCGACCCCCGACACCCCGACCCCGACCCCTGACACCCCGACCCCGACACGCCACCCCGACACCCTGGCCCGACACCCCGACACCTCCCGAAAAGGTGTTCTTTGGCCTTCCAGAGGCCGACGGGGTCATATATTTGTGAATTATTAGTTTGGTCATATATTTTTCGATTTTGTTATGAAAAACATCATATATAATTGTGTTGATCGGGTAGTTTTAAATGTGCAGTTGTTTCATCGCTGCGAGGTTTGGTGTTCGACGACCTCACCGTGCGTTTGACGAGCTCTGCCCCTTCGTTCGTGGGTGAGCACAAATGACATGTCCTCCTCCCCCATTAATTATTTGATCTATTCCGATGAAACTTGATAGCTAGCTATATATGTGTCTTGAATCATCAGTATGCGTAACCAATATGTGTCTCCCGTTCGAAAGCGTCATAGTTATAAATATGCATGCATTTGCATATTTATAACATTGATTCTTTCGAATTGTCCAACGCTATCCATGGACAGCCTGAGTATGTGTAGATTGGGTTCATTTTCCCATATGCTTTGCTCCGGATCCTACGCATAAATTTCGTCAGTGCCTCCCCTGTTGTTCTCCGGGTACACATCCTCTCTGTTTATTGCAGAGACGTGTATCAGGAGAACAGTGGGGAGGTGCTGCCGAAATTTTGCATCGGATCCGGAGCATAGCATGGGAAAATGAACCCAATCTACATATACACGGGTGGGATTAGGACCTATCATTACCTATTAGAGTGTAGGTTGCATGGACATAATAAAATTGACAAAGTAGATCAACTGATGAATATATACATGGTGAATTACATATATAATTGTTGTGTGTCCAGTAGCTCTGAAAGTCAAGATGAGTGATCGTGCGTGGATGTATACCGGCCACACTGGTCAGAACAAATGGAGCTCTGAATGGTTCACAAAAACCAAGGAGTTTGTGCAAGCCGCATTTGCAAACAGGCAACTGTGCTTCCTGGGAGGCTGACCAATTTGGTCAGTTTGCCTACAGTGGCTGACGGCAAAGGCTTTGCCGTCCGCGGCGGACGGCAACGAGTAAAAAATTTGCCTACAGCGGCGGACGGCAAAGGCCTGCTGTGTAGTGACGTCCAGCTGACATCATTCGGCGGACGGCAAAGGCTTGCTAAAATTTGCCGTCTGCGGCGGACGGCAAAGGCCTGCCGTTAACCACCTAACGGAGTAACACCGCATTTATTGCCGTCTGCATTCTTTGCCGTCCGCTGCTGATGGCAAAGGCCTCTTTGCAGTCAGCCGCCCGAAGTGGACGACAAAGTAGCTCTTTGCCGGACCTTACTTTGCCTTCTCCTTTTGCCGTCCGCGGCAGACGGCAAAGACCTTTGCCGTCCGCCGTCCATGCCTTTGCCGTCTGCCGTGGCAGATGGCAAAGTAGCTGATTCCTGTAGTGTTTGAGCGACTTGCAAGGAGCCTCTAATATCTTGTCTAGTCAGGTTGATTTTAATTGTTCCATCACACAAATTCAGAACCATATGCTTAGTTTTTTAGTTTAAAGTTTTTTGTTAGTTGTATGATGTATCAAATCTGAGATAAGGTCCTGGAAAAAATCACTCAATTATTTTGCCTCAATAGCTGTAGAACTGGGTAGCTTTGCTTCAACAAAAACAAGTTAGGTGTAATGAAGAAACTAAGATGCAAAATAAGTTTTGTTCATTATATGATTTATATCTTGTGATATTGTTCCAGCTTCTTGCATGTGTATAACTTTCATATAAACTGTGACAAATTGTTTCAACCCATTTCACTGTTTCTTACCACTGCTCTGTTCTTACCTTATAATATATTCTGAAAATGCTGGTTTATTATAGGTCTACACTGATTCTAAGACTTTGTTTAACCTGGAGGGTACATTCGATCAAACTTCGCGTACTGGGCCAAAGGCATGCCTCAATTTTCAAGGCTTACTCTATATTTTCACTTTGCAGGAGAAATGCTCGTGGCATGGGTCTAATGGCCTTTCAAATGCAATGTTACTATACATTGGTATCGATCTTTCACATAGTTCAGCACCTGCCTTTTTAGGGGTGTTCTGGCGATAATTCTGTATTTTGTGGGATACTTTGTTTATCTTCTACAGAAATCTGATTTTAAATAATGATGATGAGAAATACACATACACCCCACTGAAGGAATTGAGACAATGAACCACATCTAAGTTAGGTCTATTTTCTCTTAGTCATGACATGCCAACCTCTGAATATAACTAGTGATTGTTAAACCTGCAGAACCTAAATAGCACTTTCTGAATTCTTTGATGCTACTGGCATGTCCTGGAAAATCTTAGGCACTTGCATAGCTCCTATGGAGTCAAATATGTTCATTCTTTGTCATTTGGTCATTGCTCATGAGTTTTCCTGTACAAAATTGAAAATAATAAAGTATCTTTGTTCATTGTGTCATTATGATCTCCTGGAGTTTGTTCTAATTTTCTAGCAACTACCTATAAATATGTCATGTGGGTTAGGTTTTGGCAGTGATATTGTTGAGAAGGCGAGGTATGCATACCATTCTTTGTGTAAATGACAGCTATAAAATGTTTGTATCGATAGCTATATCTTTTTCTAGTTCATGAGTTCTTATTGATTAATATCGTAATAATCATGTTTGAATCAACTAATCAGTTGGAACAGTTGCTATAGTCTTCAACACCTGGAAACAATACAGAACTACTGGTTACTGGATGTGGAAGTTTTTCTTGGAATCAAGTGTTCCTGTTGACCTTTGATTCATTTACAGAAATTTGGGGTGGTTGTATGAGAAGAGGTGTGAATTAGTAACTGTATTGATGTCACAAGTGATTGATTTTGATGTGTAGTTCTGAATATAAAAGTATTGGAATGATTTATGGAGTGCTTTTACCGTTAACCTTTTTTTGTTTATTCAATACCCATTTCTCCTGAGGGTTACATCCTGAAGGGATATGTAAGCTCTTCCCCGTCACCCCAAAAACGTCAGGGAAATATGATGCACCGACGGGAATAAGTTCCTTGTCGGTCAGCCGATAGGCATTTTTTGTTTTCCCTGTCAAGCTATGGCTGACAGCTAACCCTGAGGGTGGCCCGACAGGAAAATATTTCCCTGTGGTTTCCCCTATTTTCCTGTCGGTATTCGACTCACAGAAAAATTTCGGTTTTTGGTAGTGATGTATCTAGATATATTTTAGGTCTAGGTACATCCAATTTTATCCATTTATGCGACAAGTATTTCCGGACGGAGGGAGTACTCCCTCCGAACAATCAAAGGATTCTACTTGAAAAGGAAAAATGGTTCAACTTCAATTTTGACATGTTTCAACTTCAAGAAAAAACTTTATTTCAACCAAATTTGTTGCCAACTTTGAAGAGAAGAAATTGGCCAGTTGTCTACTTTCTATGTCACTGCGTTTGAACTGAAAATTGCAAAAAGAAAACAAGTTGCAGCCTTATAAGTTAACAAATTTAACTCACTTCAATAATAAAAATAGGAAAATAAAGCGCTGGTGGAAGCAGTTTGCAGGATAGCCGGTGAGAGCTAGTGCGGCTGGAAGCAATGTAGCGTCTGGTGGGTCGGTGGCCTTGGAACTCAGACATGCACGCTACCGGCTATCCAACTACGGCCACTAGTATCTTCTTCCTCCGCGCCCTGAATGCAACATGCTACATGTGTAAATGCTCACGTCATGGCAATCCAACATCTTTGCCGCGTCCGTGGAAGTTCCAGTTCTCGGGTCATAGAAACGCAACACCGTGTTGGGGAAGTGGGGCCGCGTCACCGAGTTCACCCGCATCCCTATCACAATCTTCCCATCCTCCAGCACCCCTAGTGGCTTCTCGACATACTCACGAAACCGTGATGACGACAATGGTGGCCTGTTGCCGGGCACGTTGCACGCGGTTGAGGCGATCGTCGTGGCACACGACCAGACGTCCGTCCAACCCGGCAAGACCGACGTCGCTGGTGCCCGCGGGGCCTTGGATGGCTGCCGGTCGCCACCCCTCGGTGTCCAGGTCGTACGCGATGATCCAGTCGGCATCGTACTCGTCCATCCGGTGGCCGTCGACAACTAGGAAGTAGGCTACCCCCTCGACTACGGCCGTCTCCCTGCAGTTGGTATACGACTTCGTCGGCGGTGATACCACCCGGAACAGTGGCCTCCCTGTCTCCCTCCAAGGCTCCTGGCCGCCAGTGAGGGTGAGGATCTTGCAGACCTGCCCCTGATGTTGTGCGAGGGTGACCACGGCCAGCACCTTGTACCAGAATTTTGGATTTCGTTTTTTGATTTTTACCGGTCCTGGATGAAATGGGCGAAATTCGGATTTTTCTGGAAAATCTCGGACGAAAATCATAAAACAAAATTTGAATTTTAGGACGAAAACTGAACGAAAAATGGGCGAAATTTGCCTAAAATTTTGAAATACAACAGAACAACAAATAAACCTAGCTACAGATCTTCAAAAATGAAAAGCTAGCTACAGATCTTGCAAGATGAGCCAGCATACGTGCATGTACAAGATTAGAGGAACATTGTTACAGTAAGTCAGTACCATGTCCAGCTTGCCGGAAACCAGCGCGTGCGTCCGGCGCCGGGGCACTGCCTAAGCCCGACTGGATGAGCCGCATGCTGCTACTCCCGTGGAGCCGTTCAACGCCCGAGCCCACCTGCCCCGACATCGAAGTTGTGTGGCCGTGCTCCATGGCGCTGCCACCACCGTCCATGGACGGGAAAGAGATTGGGAGGGAGGGAGACGAGGGAGGAGATTGGGAGGGAGGGAGACGAGGGAGGAGATTGAGAGGGAGGGAGACGAGCTGGATGGGAGGAGGCGGCGCTGCACCGCGCCCCCGCCTCACTCGCTAGGGTTCCGTTGCCCACAGCCGCCGCTCAGTCGGATGGAGACGGGAAGAGTGAATTTTAGGGTTAGGAGGTGATGAATTCGTGCTTTTATACCACAGGGGGGTTGTGTGGGCTGTAGTAGACCATGGGCTGGGATGTGAGTTTAAAAGTGGCCGAATTTTTTGAGCGGTACACCCTATTACCGGGCCCTAACGAGATGGCCGAAAATCGCTGGAATTTCGGTTTTCTCGGACGAAATCCAAAACTTTGCCTTGTACTCTCCAATGGAGGTCACGCGGCCGAGCGAGTACGAGACGACCGCACAGTCCCGTGGCGACGCAGGTCTTGGCAAGAGGGAGACGGCACCCGTGACGTGGTCGAGGAGGTGGAGCCGCATGCCCAATCCCTGGACGCAGACCGCTCGGTCAGGACTCAAGGAGCGGGGGTGCTGTGTGGTGCTTTTGGCGCTAAGAGATTTGATGAGGCGGCCGGTGTCCATGTCCCGGATGAGGATTTTAGTCCAGGGCCGGGCATGGTGGTACACGCCGACGGCGCGGCGTTGGCACGGATGACGGTGGTCATGAGCGGCGATGAAGTCCGGGTGGCAGAGCAATGACCGCCACGCCCTGCAGACGGCACGGAAGCGGCAGAGCGGCTTGGCGGGGAGGCGGAGCAGGAGGTCGTAGAGCAGGTCCACGGGCAGGATGCCATCGTTGGTTGTGGCCACGATAGGAAGATGGAGTGGAGCATGGAACGTCGCCGTCGCCATAGATTGGTTCGACATGTGAGGGTGCAAATACTTCTCTCCTGCTTTAATACCCAATAACAGATCAATCGAATCGAACCATAGATTCTGCAGTTCGTTAGGTTTGTGCTCGTACGTGAGTAAATCTCCCATAATCCCATTGGATTCGTGTGTCCAAATCCAAGTAGAGGATGCCACCACGACGCTATTAGGAAATTAAATTAGCTTTCCTAACATTTTCAAAAAAAAAAAAGCTTTCCCAACCAAATAGGTAAGGCAAATGCTTCAAATCACCCGACGGATGATAAGCTCCCACCTCCGCCGACTTTCCTGCAAGCCACGTGCCTCATGGACCGTCATCACCAGATTTGCATTTGGCCCATTGTTGCAATTTTAACATCGCAAGAACTAATCTGCTGCAGACCGACAAGGACGAAGACGATGCGGCAACATCCAAATCCACACAGCACTGAACGAGAGACGCGTGTCACCCAACGCTTCGGCATAGGAGGCGGCAACCGCCCACCTCATCGGGGAGGAAGATGGCGGCGAGGTTGCAGGTGGGATCGGGCCCGATGGCCGCCGTTGCCACCCGCCTCCACAACGACCGTTGGCCGCGTGGGGTAATGCCTACCTCGCCGTAGAAGAGGATGGTGGCAAGGCGACCTGGTTGGAGGACCGGTGGTACTGCGACAACGGGGACTGTCGGCGCCCCTCCTCCCCTCACCACTGTTTGAGAGGAGCATGCGGCGAACGGCCGACGTTTTTTATCTTGCAACATCCCCCTGTTGCAACAAAGATTTTTGCAACATCACTAGTGTCGCAAAAGTTTCTTCCGTAACACCTATACATAGGTGAACAAAAAAAAGATGCAACATTAGCTCCGGTGCAAAGAATAGTTCGCAACAATACCTCTGTTGCAAAAGTTCGGCAACATGAACCTTGTTACAATCGTCCGAGTGTAACATCATCCTTGTTGCAAAGCTGACGGCTGAATCTGACGGCCCGCTCACATTGAATTCAGTGGCTCGCGAAGTGGCGGATCTTATAAAAAGATCCCCTGGCCGACGCGTAGCGTTAGTAAACGTAAAAGTTGTTGTCAAGAGAAAGTTAGGATTTATTTTGCTTTGTCTACCAGAAACGCTACGTTTCAGCCGGCGGATCACACACGAGCATCCGCCGCCTCCTCCGGGCTACACGTATATTAGCATGGCAATTTGTGTATTTTTTTTTGCAAGATCATATGTGTTGCAAACTTTCCTTCCGGAACAACAAGTATCTTGCAAAAAAGTGAAGATGAAAAAAAAATTCTGCAATTTTTTGCACAACATCATCGGTGTTGCAAAAATTTCTTTCGCAGCACATTTTGCAAAGAACAGAGGATGTAAAAACAATTCTCCAATTCTTTTCTACAACATTGTTTGTGTTGCAAAAAAAATCCGCAACAACACCAAAAGTGAAGCAAAAAGAATTCCACATATCCGCCAGGCGAGGTGTAGCACGTCCCCTTTTGGAAGGCAAACTTGTAAAGTACTTGACTAGCATTGAGTAATACACTAGTGCAGAACCGGCCTTTAGTGCCGGTTCGGCAACCGGCACTAAAGAGTGGGGACCAAAGGTCCCCCCACCCCCTTTAGTACCGGTTTGTCACGAACCGGCGCTAAAGTGTCACCACGTGGTACGAGGCAGGCCCGGGTGCGTGTAGGACATTAGTACCGGTTGGTAACACCAACCGGTACTAAATGTTTGTGGGGGGTTTTTTTCTTTATTTTCCATTTAGTTTTGTTTGTTTGTTGGTATTTCATAATACTACAAATTGTACACGTTATGCATATATATAAATAGATTTTTCTCGTACGTAGAACCGCATATATATA
>LR880970.1:844428300-844450317 GCA_904067115.1 Aegilops sharonensis
GGGGGGGTCGATTGCGCCGCCTGTTCTCCCAGCTGGGGAACGGTTTTCCCGCATTTTTGCCAGCTGCTTGTTTTCTCGAGCTCAAGCTCGCTTCCTTCTATAGCCATGCTCGATGTAGCTTCCTGATTTGGCGCTCATAGTCTGAGTCAACAGGCTTGGTAGCTGGTGCTCTAGCCATACGAATGACGTGGTCAATCATTTTCTCAGGCACTTTCTCCTTTGGCAGTGGTGCCGGTTTCAGTCCAAAATGGGCGTCCACTTGGGCCTGCACTATGGCTGGGTTTTGCTCCTCGGTCATGTCGTAAGGCCTCTGAGGAAGAGGAGCGAGGCTTGGACCATATTTATATCGCTTGTCTCCGCCTGTACTTCATGTACTACCTTGACTCGTACCGCTACGCACCATAGCTGAGGCGTGTGCGATTGCTGAGACGGCGGAGATGGCTGACGTGGCTGACACTGTGCCATACTTGAAGCAGGAGGAGTGGCCTGACGCTGTGCCGGACATGAATGAGGAGGAGTCTGCTCACGCGTTCGGGGACTTGGAGGAGGTGGCGGACTTCGAGGAGGAGTCGGCTCACGTGTTTGTGGACTTGGAGGAGCGGGAGGCTGCTGACTCGGTGACGGACTTCGAGGAGGACTCGGCTCACGCGTTCGTGGACTTGGAGGAGCGGGAGTCTGCTGACTCGGTGGCGGACTTCGAGGAGGAGTCGGCAGACGACGCAGTGTCGGTGGACTTGGAAAGATGATGCAATCCTTTCTCCATAGAATGATACGATGTACGGCCTCTCCCAGTGTGAGCTCGCCGTCACCTCCAGCAATGTCAAGTGCTAGCATTGAATACGGCTCCACCACTTCATCAACCATGACACGAGCATAGCCCTCTGGAATCGGGATGCAATGGAAGGTTGCTTCAGGGGTAATTGTGAAAGCAACGCCATCCGCCACCTTCATGGATATGTTCTTGATTTTGGAGTGTATCTCACAGTTAGTGTTCTCTATGATGTCATCCACATGGTGGTATGTATGCAGCAGTGTGTCGCCTAGGGCAGAACCAACGCTGCTTCTCGGCATGGATGGGACGGCTCTATCCAATGATGGACGATAATCCGCTTGCTGATGCCGCCGCTGAGACCCCCTTTCCTGGTTAAGTGAGTCACTCTGCTGCTGCTGCTGGAATTTGAGTGCCAAGTCCGCGTGCCTTGCTTCTAGGCCTTGTAGGCGTTCCGCGTCCTGCTTCCTCTGCACCTCCTCCAGCTTCCTCTTCTTCTCCTTTTCCATCTTGTTTCTTGCACGGGACCTGTAGTCGTCGTTCTAGTCCGAAAAGCCCTCATACCAGGGAATAACGCCCTTGCCTAGTGTTCTTCCCGGGTGTTCAGGATTTCCCATGGCGCGCGTAAGCTCGTCGTTCTCTCTGTTGGGCGTGAACACCCCCGTTTGAGCTTCTTCTATTGTGTCAAGTATCATTTTTTTGGCTCCTTTTAGACTTGCCTTCTGCGAAACCAGGCATGTCTTCGGGTCCAACGCCCCCCCCCCCCATGCGCATAGAACCAAGTTCTGCACCTGGGGGGCCAGCTCCTAGTAACCGGAGTGACCCCTGCATCCTCCATCTCTTGCTCAGACTTATCCCACTTAGGCATTGCCACCGCGTAGCCACCTGGACCCAGCCTATGGAACTGCGTCTTTTTTGCGACATTGGCCTTGTTTTTATCGACCGTTCCTTAGATAATTCTGAATCCTTGAATTTCACGAAATCGTCCCAGTGTTCTCTTTGCTTCTCCAGTGTTCCCGTCAATTTTGGAGTCTTCCTTTCCGCAGTGAGGTAGTTGGCCCATACTATTTTCTGTTGGGTGTTGAATGCAATTGCCATCTTCTTAAGAACAGCGCCCTTCACTTTGTCCACATCTGATTTAGTGAAATAATCTGGTAGGGCGAAATGTTCCATAAGAGAATCCCAAAGGGTTTCTTTTGCTCTGTCGTCGACCCAAGTAACACCTGGACGTCTAGTTTTTGGCTCTTTCCATTCTTGAATGGAGATCGAGAGTATGTCCTTCACAAGAACTCCGCACTGGCGAGTCCACTTGTTTGCAATGTTCTTAGGCGATCGGGGTTCGCCACTAGGACGGAGTCGATGTTGTACTTTACACCATCCTTCAACTTTTTGCCTGGGCCTCGCTTTGTCCTGTTGTCTGTAGAAGCAGATTTGCTCGATCCGGAGGGCCGAAAGAAGGAAGATCGATTCGTTAATATATCTTCAAATAAAATAAAACATGTGATGATCACTAGATGCCTGCTTATATAAATATACCTCGCCAGTAGTCTTTGTTATTTGAAGATCAGCATTCTCTGTATCATCATAAACATTGTTTGTGTCATCATAATCAGAATCATAGTTCATGACTTCATCAACTCGGTCGTCGAGATCGAATATCTTTTCATCACCCTCTCCGGTATTGTTCAGATATTGGGAGCCGTCATCTGCTTCATTCAGATCACCTAGCCTGCCAGGGCTGCGTATGATGTCGAACGATTCCTCTTCTCTGTCTCTGCTGTTATTGTCTGCCATAGCTTTTACTTAACTAATACGGAAGAAATATAGAACAATTTAGTATTCAAATTACAATGCATGGATGCAATCAATAAGGAAAAATTGAATCATATAGTACATAATATATATGCATCGTCTCGATTAATATATAATCTCGAATACATCATCATCTCGAATAATATATATAATCTCGAATACATCATCTCGAATACATCACTGGTTAGGTACCTAATAAAGATCGAGTACTACAGAAGAATCTAGGGCGCCACTCGCGGTTCCAGGGGCGCGAGCGTTGGACACCCAAAGAGAAGGAACCATCACAGGATCATATCTCCGGTCATCTGCCCAAAGAACCTGCCAAGTAGTGGAAAACCTGACGTCGTCCATAGTAGCCATGTAGCGATGGACGTGCTCGTCTTCCTCCCTGACACGGCGACGCACCACCTCCAGCGGGACCGGCTGCCTCTGCACCGAATGTGGCCCACACGAACACTACCAAAGGAGATCAGGGTCGAGGACGGGACCGAGGCCGGGTTCCTCACCAAGCGGCGCGCCCCTCCAGGTAGCACCTCGAAGTGCCAGCCCGGCGGAGCCCAGTCCCGGACATGGTTCCTCTGAAGCATGACGTCGTCACGAACGGGTCGATGGCGAGGATGCGGGCCAGGCATATCGTCGAGAACAAATACTATATGCCCGCAAAAAGTAACATTTTTTAAATGATTGGATTGTGACAACTAAAATTCTATATGTAAATTCTAACAATTTGACATTAATCTAATTCATCTAAGTAAAACTAATTCTAAAATTTCTGATTATATAACTAACATTTTTATTACATTTCTAATATTTCTATAATTAAAAAACAGAAAAATTGCTAACATTTCTGTAAATATTTCTATAACGAAAAAACAGAAATTTTTTATAACATGTCTATATAACTAAATTTCTAATATTTCTATAACTAAAAAATAGGAAAAATTTATAACATTTCTATATAACTAACATTTATAATAATATTTCTATAACTACAAAACAGAATAATTTCTAACATTTCTATAACTAAAAAACAGAAAAAATTCTATAACTAAAATTCTATAATGTGTGTGTGTGTGCGTGTGTGTGTGTGTGTGTGTGTGTAGTGTGTACATGTGTGTGTGTGTGGACATGGCGGCCGGGGTGAGCTCACCCGCGAGGCGATGACGGGGCGACAAGATGGGGCGGTGACGACGGGGCAACGGGACGGGCCGGCAACGACGGGGCGGGGCCCGGCGACGGGGCGGGGCGCGACGACAGGGACGGGGACGGCCGGGGCGGCGACGAGGGGCGGGGACGGCCAGGGCGGCGACGGCGTCGATCGGGGCAGGCGGCGCGTGTCATCGACGTAGAGAAGAAACAGAGAGGGAAACTAAATTTTTTGCAAGTATTGTATATATAGGATGGACCTTTAGTACCGATTGGAGCCACCAACCGGTACTAAAGGTCTATTTTGGCCAGGCCAAGCGGCGGGAAGCGCCCAACTTTAGTACCGGGTCGTAGCACCAACCGGTACTAAAGACCCTCTCTTTAGTACCGGTTGCAGCCACCACCCGGTACTAAAGGGGGTGCACTGGCGCAGTGCGGTGCGGCAAGTTTAGTCCCACCTCGCTAGTCGAGGGGCTACCGCACTAGTTTATAAGCCCCAGTGCGGTAGCTCTCTCGAGCTCCTCTCCTAAGCAGGCCTACTGTGCCTACCTATTCGGTGCTGCCCTGTGGGCCTACTGGGCCTTTGCGGGCCTGCATCCCGGCCCAACAAAAGGTTGTGTTTCTAGTCGTATGCAGGCCGCTTCGGCCCAGTAGGCGGGCTTTTTTATTTTCTTTACTTTTTTTGCTTTATTTATTTTTGTTTTATTTATTTTTGAATTGTTTTTTGCTGTATTTAGAGTTTCTTTCTGAATATTTTGCTTTACGTACAAAAAATTACAAACTTTCTGTTAGTGCCAGTAGTTTTCAAATTTGAATAGTATAAATTTTGAATTATTTGAAATTTGTGTGAATCACTAGTTTGTGAAAAACTTAACTTTGAAAAAATAAATTCAGTGATTCTTTTTTCTTATGTTTAATATTATTGTGTTTTATCATTATATTCAATTTGGTAGTGCTTAGGTTATTTAAAAAATGAAATGCCTTTGTAACAGATGAGTTTTCATCCGAAAACCTGATACTTCGAAAGAGATTGTCCATTTTGTACACGAAGTGCATCCAATTTTTGCCGTAACCCTCTCTACTTTTTTGCACATGCTATGCAGGTGAAATTATGATATCATGCCAACTTTCAACCTTTTCTGAGTTCATTTGAAATGCTTTTCAATTTCAGGGTCATTTAGCTGAAAAAAATTATTAAATGCATGAAAGAATTTGTTTGCACATAAAATTTCTTCGCGTTTCAAATGCCAAAACACATAACTACCCTAACTATTATAGATATTCCCTCCTGGGTGTGAAACACAGAAGAAAGTGATGATAGTGAAGCCGATCACATCCCGGATCTTTGGGTGTGAAACGTTTTCTTCGTGTGTGTCCCTTTGCATCGTAGCCATGCAAAATCTTCATCATTTAACTGGATGCTCGGGTCAATATTCACTCTGAATGGAGCAATTTCATCAAACTTTTCATAATCTTTTGACATGTCTGTCTTGTCATCCACTCCCACGATGTTTGTTTTCCCTGCAAGAGCTAGGTGGCGCTTTGGCTCGTCGTATGATCCATTCGCTTCCTTATCTTTTCTTTTTCTCGGCCTGGTAGACATGTCTTTCACATAAAAATCCTGTGCCACATCATTGGCTAGGACGAATGGTTCTTCTGCATACGCAAGATTGTTGAGATCCACTGTTGTCATTTCATACTGCGGGTCTTCCGTTACCCCGCCTCGTGTCATATTGACCCATTTGCACCGAAACAAAGGGACCTTCAAACCACCTCCATAGTTAAGTTCCCATATGTCCTCTATGTAACCATAATATGTTTCCTTTCCCGTGTTGGTTGTTGCATCAAAGCGGACACCACTGTTTTGGTTGGTGCTCTTCTTATTTTGGGCGATCGTGTAAAATGTATTCCCATTTATCTGGTACCTTTTGAAAGTCATTATATTCGCAGATGGTAACTGGGACAACGAGTACAAGTCATCTTCAATATCGCCATCATGCATGGCACTTTTCTGCAACCAACCAGCAAAAGTCCTCGTTTGTTCACGTGTAATCCAGTCGTCAGACTTTTCTGGGTGTTTGGAGTGTAGAAAATTCTTGTGTTCCTCCATATACGGAGCCACCAAGGCGGAATTCTGTAGAACTGTGTAGTGTGCTTCAGTGAGAGAATGTCCGTCCATACATATTATTTGATCCCCTCCTAGCGTGCCTTTTTCCATCCAGTCTGCCCTTATGCCGCGATTCAGGAACACCAATCGGCTTAAGGTCAGGAATAAAGTCAATACAAAACTCAATGACCTCCTCATTTTCATGGCCCTTCGCGATGCTTCCTTCTGGCCTAGCACTGTTATGAACATATTTCTTCAAGACTTCCATGAACCTCTCAAAGGGGAACATATTGTGTAGAAATAGAGGACCCAAAACGTTAATCTTTTCGCAAAAGTGAACTAGGACGTGCATCCTGATGTTGAAGAAAGATGGTGGGCACCAACTCGAAACTGACAAGACATTGCACCAAATCATTATGTAACCTTGGTATGATTTCTGGATCGATTACCTTCTAAGAGATTGCATTGAGGAATGCACATAGCTTCACAATGGCTAATCGAACGTTTTCCGGTAGAAGCCCCCTCAATGCAACCCGAAGCAGTTGCATCATAATCACATGGCAGTAATGGGACTTTAGGTTCTGGAACTTTTTCTCTGCCATATTTATTATTCCCTTTATATTCGACGAGAAGCCAGACGGTACCTTCATGCTGAGCAGGCATTCAAAGAAGATTTCCTTCTCTTCTTTGGTAAGAGCGTAGCTGGCATGACCCTGATGTATGCCGTCTTTTCCGTGCATACGTTGCTGCTCCTCCCGAGCCTCTGGTGTACCTTTTGTCTTCCCATACACGCCCAAGAAGCCAAGCAGGGTCATGCAAAGATTCTTCATCACGTGCATCATGTCGATTGCGGAGCGGACCTCTAGGTCTTTCCAATATGGCAGGTCCCAAAATATAGATTTCTTCTTCCACATGGGTGTGCGTCCGTCAGCGTCCTTTGGAACAGGTTGTCCGCCAGGACCCTTTCCAAAGATTACCTTCAAATCCTTGACCATATCATGTACATCAGCACTAGTACGGTGGCGAGGCTTCGCCCGGTGATCCGCCTCACCTTTGAAATGCTTGCCTTTCTTTCTTACAGGATGCCTTCTCGGAAGAAATCGACAATGTCCCAGGTACACATTCTTCCTACAACTCTCCAAATATATGTTGTCGGTATCATACAAACAGCGCGTGCATCCGCGGTATCCATTGTTTGTTTGTCCTGAAAGGTTACTGAGAGCAGGCCAATCATTGATGGTCACAACAGCAACGGCTTTAGGTCAAATTCTTCCTTTCCGTGCTCATCCCACGCACGTACACCTGTTCCATTCCACAGCTGTAATAGTTCTTCAACTAATGGCCTTAGGTACACATCAATGTCTTTGCCGGGTTGCTTAGGGCCTTGGATGAACACTGGCATCATAATGAACTTCCGCTTCATGCACAACCAAGGAGAAGGTTATACAAACATAGAATCACAAGCCACGTGCTATGGTTGCTGCTCTGCTCCCCAAAAGGATTAATGCCATCTGCGCTTAGACCAAACCATACGTTCCTTGGGTCACCTGCAAACTCCTCCCTGTACTTTCTCTCGATTTTTCTCCACTGCGAACTGTCAGCGGGTGTAACGCCCGGATAATTAAGCTACAGTGAAACTCTGCTAATGATGCCACGTCACCTTCGTTACTGTTGCTAATCTTTTATTAGTTCAAAACCGGTCCAAAAATCAAATTCAAAATATGACAAACAACAAAAGTTTTCAAACATCAAAACAAAAATGTTCGGGCAGTGCCAAATATGGCATAGGTAATTATGGTGTAGAAGACAAAATTTTATAGAATACCTAAATGCCTAAATTAAATAAAACAGAAAAGGAAAAAGAAATAAATAAAAGAAAATAACAAAAAGAAACAGAAAAAAAGAGAAGCGCCCCCTGGACCAGACGACCCAGCTCGTAGCTAGGCCGGCCCACCTGGCCATCCGGCCGACCCGGCCCGTTCCCCCGGTCGCTCTCCCCCTTTCCTGTTCCCCCGACCAGGGTTGGAACAGGGGCGTGCTTCCGCCGGACCCCCTCGTCGGTGTCGAGGAGGGGATAAGATTGCCCCGCCCCGCCTCCTCGATCCCGCCTCCCACTTGACCCCACTCTCGCCCTCGGTTCCTGCGCCTCTCCCTCATCCCTCAGATCCACCTCGCCACTCCCCCTCGTTCCCCACCGCAACCGAGTGCCGCCATGGCCTCGCCGCCTTAGAAACTCGCGGCCACCGCGGCCTCCAAGCCTCTATGATGTGTCCGCTCGCTCTGCCTCCCTCGACTACGCCTCCCCGTCAAGCCGCAGGACGCCGGGCACCCTCGAACGCTGCCCCTGCCTCGTATTCTTCCTCGGATCCCCGGTGCGTCTCTGACGAGCGCCGTCGACTCTGCGGCTCCTAAACCCCCAAGGGCCTTTCATGTGTGCCGCTCGGTGAGCTCCACCGCTCCTGCTCTCCATTTGCTCTCTCGCACGTCCTAGCTAGCTGCCAACGAGGCTCCCGAACGCAACGCCGTGGAGCTAGTCGCCGACGAGTCTCCGGTGACCAAATTGTCACGGGCCCGTGCCGGTTGCACTCACCGCGCCCCGTAGATCCTCCCCAACCTCCCCGTTTGTTCGCTAGATCTCCCTAGCTCCAATCTTCTCAAGCTCCCAAACGCATCGCCGCACGCGCTCATCGCCGGCAGCCGTCCGGTGACCTCTTTGGACCCAGGCTTGTGCCGTTGTGCTCGCGCGCGCACGTAGGCCTGGCCCCGCCCTTCTATTTTCCCAGTAGTGCGCCGCATCGCTGTTGCCGTTGCTCGCTCGAAACACCTCGCCCCCGATGAGCTCGATGTGCCCTTTTCTCCGGCCTCCGCAACTCGCAAGACCATCACCAACTGACGCGTCGTCGTCTTGCCGCTCTAACGCGCCCGGACGCGCTCGATTTGGTGCCCCATAGGCGAAATCCGACGCTCGCCGGTGTTTGGCCGCTGCGCACGAGCTCGTCGGAGCTACTCCGGCGGCTCCGCTGAGCTGGCACACCGGGGCCCACCCCTAGGTCACTGCTTGTGGGCCTAGGGGCCCCAACTGGCCACGTTGACCAAAGTCAACTACGCTGACATGGCAGCTACTGCCACTGACATGCGGGCCCCATCCCATAAAACGAATAAAAACAAATAGATAAACTGCTAATTAATTAAATTAATTAATTAAAACCTAATCTCTCACTGACTACTGGGCCCCACCTGCTAATTAACCCATTTAGTTAGTTTTAAAACTCTGTTAATGCCCCTGACAATGACATGTGGGTCCCACTGGACCCACCTGTCTGGTTTCACTGGTCAACCGACCAGTTGACCTGCTGACATCACTCTGATGTCATGCTTGTGTCATCAAACACTGTTCTGGATAATGTTGGCTTTAGATAAATAATTAAAATCAGAAAATGATTTAAGTCTTTAGAAAATCATATCTTTTAATCCGTAACTCGGATGAAAATACTTTCTACACGAAAGTTGCTCAGAACGACGAGACGAATCCGGATACGCAGCCCGTTCATCCGCCACACATCCCTAGCATAGAGAACACGCAACTTTCCCCCTCCGGTTCACCTGTCCGAAAACGCGAAACACCGGGGATACTTTCCCGGATGTTTCCCCCTTTCGCCGGTATCACCTACTACCGCGTTAGGGCACCCCTAACACCGCTCCTTGTCATGTCATGCATCGTCATGCTTATGTTTGCATTGTATTCATTGTTTCTTCCCCCTTGTTGGTGTCAAAATCGGCGGATCTCGGGTAGGGGGTCCCGAACTGTGCGTCTAGGCGGATGGTAACAGGAGACAAGGGACACGATGTTTTTACCCAGGTTCGGGCCCTCTCGATGGAGGTAAAACCCTACTCCTGCTTGATTAATATTGATGATATGGGTAGTACAAAAGTAAATCTACCACGAGATCAGAGAGGCTGAACCCTAGAAGCTAGCCTATGGTATGATTGTTGTTCGTCCTACGGACTAAAACCCTCCGGTTTATATAGACACCGGAGAGGGCTAGGGTTACACAAAGTCGGTTACAATGGGAGGAGATGTACATATCGTATCACCAAGCTTGCCTTTCACGCCAAGGAAAGTTCCATCCGGACACGGGACGAAGTCTTCAATCTTGTATCTTCATAGTCCAGGAGTTCGGCCAAAGGTCATAGTCCGGTCATCCTGACACCCCCTAATCTGGGACTCCCTCACCCCTCTTCTCTCCGGTAGACTACGAGACCGACGCTGCTACTGCCCAGTTCGACTACGGAGTTGACGACCCCTCCTTCTTGCCAGAGCAACCATGAAAGCCCCCTCCCTTTGATCACCAGATATCGCCTATTCCCCTCTATACTGCTTGCATTAGAGTAGTGTAGCATGTTAATGCTTTCCGTTAATCCTATTCTGATGCATAGCCTGACATTGTTGCTACCTCTGTTGATACCTTACCTGCAATCCTAAATACTTAGTATAGGATGCTAGTTTATCATTTGTGGCCCTACATTCTTGTCAGTCTGCCTTGCTATACTATCTGGTCGTGATCACTCGGGAGGTGATCACGGGTATATACTATACATACATACTATACAGATGGTGACTAAAGTCGGGTAGGCTCATTGAGTACCCGCGAGTGATTCACGGATTGGGGGCTGAAAGCACCTTTGTCCCGACGGCCCTCTGTGTGGATCTTTGTGGCGGAGTGACAGGGCAGGTTGAGGCCACCTAGGAGAGAGGTGGGCCTGGCCCTGGTCGGCGTTCGTGGTTGCTTTATGATAACACGCTTAACGTGATCTTGGTATTTGATCCGAGTCTGGCCATTTGCCTATACGCACTAACCAACTACGTGGGAAAGATATGGGCACTCGACGTTGTGGTATCAGCCGAAGCCTTTGTGACATCAGCGACTGAGCGGCGCGCGCCGGATTGGAACGTAAGCCTGCTCTTGCATTAAGGGGGCTAGTTCTGCTTTCGGCCGCCCACGCAACGTGCAGGTGTGCAATGGGCGATGGGCCCAGACCCCTGCGCGCATAGGATTTAGACCGGCATGCTGACCTCTATGTTGTGCCTAGGTGGGGCTGCGACGTGTTGATCTTCCGAGGCCGGGCATGACCCAGGAAAGTGTGTCCGGTCAAATGGGATCGAGCGTGTTGGGTTATGTGGTGCACCCCTGCAGGCAAGTTATCTACTCGAATAGCCGTGTCCGTCGGTAAAAGGACGACCCGGAGTTGTACCTTGACCGTATGACAACTAGAACCGGACACTTAATAAAACACACCAAGAGAAGTTCCACAGATAACCCGGTGATCGCTTTTCCACAGGGCGACGAGGGGAGGATCGCCGGGTAGGATTATACTATGCGATGCTACTTGGAGGACTTCACTCTATTCTCTTCTACATGCTGCAAGACGGAGGCTCCCAGAAGCATAGTCATCGATAGAACTTGCTATCCCCCTCTTATTCTGGCATTCTGCAGTTCAGTCCACTCATATTGCCTCCTTACACATATACCCATGCATATGTAGTGTAGCTCCTTGCTTGCGAGTACTTTGGATGAGTACTCACGGTTGCTTTGCTCCCTCGTTTCCCCTGTTTTCCTCTTCTTCTCGGATGCTCCAACCAGACGTTGGAGCCCAGGATCTAGACGCCACCATCGACGGCGACTACTACTCTAGAGGTGCCTACTACTACGTGCAGGCCGCTGACGACGACCAGGAGTAGTTTAGGAGGATCCCAGGCAGGAGGCCTGCGCCTCTTTCGATCTGTTTCCAGTTTGTGCTAGCCATCTTATGGCAACTTGTTTACTTATGTCTGTAGTCAGATATTGTTGCTTCCGCTGACTCGTCTATGATCGAGCACTTGTATTCGAGCCCTCGAGGCCCCTGGCTTGTATTATGATGCTTGTATGACTTTTATGTTTTAGAGTTGTGTTGTGATATCTTCCCGTGAGTCCCTGATCTTGATCGTACACGTTTGCGTGCATGATTAGTGTATGATTGAATCGGGGCGTCACAAGTTGGTATCAGAGCTGACTGCCTGTAGGAATCCCCCTTCACACTCTTTGGCTGAAGTCGAGTCTAGTCACTACAAAACTTTTACTAACTTGGCTGTGTGCCTTACGGGCCCACGTCGCCATTGGGTGGTATTAGGATCTTTTACTCCTCGACCTTTACTCTGGGGCTCTGAACTCTCTCCTACTCGGGTTAAACGAATTTACTAACTCTTACATTAGGATCCCGTTACCACGTTCACCCCAAAGTTGGATAAGCCATAGTTATTCTGTAGGTTAGTATTTTGAATAGTGCCCATATTGTCATTTGACTCCATTGAAACATCTTTGTTTTCAAATGGAACCCACGAGGCAGGTCGTGCACCACACGGCGGCCATTGGTGCCTCAGGATCACCTGCTGTGCTAGCTGAGATGATGACCTATCTGGGTTATCGCTGGCACCCTGAGTACACCGTCTACGAGGAGTACCAGGACTTTAACCAGGAGCAGTACCGTGCCATCGTCCACCTTTACTCTCGGGAGTATGAGTCCACTACCGTGTTGCACACCGCTCATGGTGTTGGAGTGACCATCGAGATGGCAGTCCACGATGCTGCTCATGCTTCTCTGACACGTCTTCGTGGAGAGTATCGGGCGTTGGACACTTCCCCTTTCAGGCACATTCCTATCGCATCTGATGTTGGTGTGGAGGGATACTACACTGCTGCCTACTCCACCGTCACCCGAGAGCCCTTCCACTATCAGAACCTGGTTCTGCATGCTGATGGGCTGGACCGAGCTAACCGAGCTCTTCGCCACGAGTTGTACACCACTCGTCAGCACCTTTACAGGGCTCTGACGCTGTTGCCCCCCTTTGTTCGATCTGGACAGCTGCCGCATTCTGCAATCTACCCAGCCAGGACCGTGATGCCCCACGGTGTCGGTTGGCCAGAGGTGGGAGTCTACTTTCCCGCACTTGGTCCTCTTCTGCCACCTGAGTGTCGGGTTCTACGCCAGAGTATCCGCGGCCCCAGGCCACTGACGTGGAGGACTATCCGTTGCCTCACTACCAGCTGTCAGGCTACGACTACCTTCACAGTACCTCCTGGGACTGATGTAGTCTTGCCCATTAGTATTGGATGCATCCGCCGCGAGCCTGCGTGCAGCCTATGATGACTTAGTCTATGTACTGAACTCTGTGTACTGAACTCTATGTCCGACCCCTTTTGTAAGTTATGCCGACTACTATGTAGTATCTATCGTGCTCCTTTCATTATGCATGTTTCATCATGAATGATTCTTGTCTATGCAAATTTCTCAATGCTGAACTACCCCTGTTATATATTAGCAGGATGGTTAGACCAGCTGGTCATTGTCGTGGCGGCAACGCCCCACCACCGCCTAAGTACATGGATGGTATGGTCCAACAGCTCGAGATGAATCGCCAGTTCATGGAGAATGTGATGGCTCAGTTCCCTCGTCCCAATATGAACCAGCAGCCAACCCAAGTGACTCTGCAGGATTTCATGCGCCTCAACCCAACCGTGTACCGCAGCTCAACTCAGCCGCTGGATGCTAATGACTGGCTCCGTGACATTACCTATGAGATGGAGTCTGCTGAGGTAGCCCCTGCCCGCTATGCCACCTTTGCTTCCTTCTTTCTGAAGTGACCCGCAGCTCAATGGTGGGACAGCCACATGCGTACTATGCCAGCAGGAACAATCATCTCCTGGACAGACTTCCAAGCCGCCTTCCGTGCCCGTTTCATTCCTCAGGGGATCATGGATAGGAAGAAGCGTGAGTTCCGCAACCTCACCCAGGGCAACAAAACTGTAGAAGCTTATCAGCGGGAGTTTCTGGAGTTATCCCACTATGCTGAAGAAGACATTGCAACTGATGCTTGCAGACAGGAGAAGTTCCATGACGGCCTTCAAGCTGACATCAAGCTCGCACTTCTAGTGCATGACTTTGCCGATTTCGCCACCTTGGTGAACAAGGCCATCAATGTCGAGACTGGTCTGCAGGAACACCAGAGCTCTCAAAGGCGCAACCGTGACACGGGCTCATCTTCGGGCCCGCCCTCGCAGAAGTGTAAGATATGGATCCCGAACAGCATGTACCGTCCAAATGCACCTGCCCCAAGGCAGACCTATGCTGCACCTCGTCTGCCTCCTCCACCATCTAGGCAGCCAAGGCTTCCAGCTCCACCACCCGGAGCTCCTGTTCCCACTCCCAATAATTGTCTTTGCTACAAGTGTGGTCAACCAGGTCATCGTGCTAGGGACTGCAGTAAGAATCAGAATCAACTGGCCCTTCCAGCAGCTGGCCGTGGTAACAACCAGCCCCGCAACAACAATACCAAGTCTTATGGCCGTGTTCATGCCAACCACGTTGATCTGAACGAAGCTCAAGACTAGCCTACTACTGTGATGGGGTACACTCCTCGTAAATTCAGTACCAGCATCTGTTTTATTTGATACAGGTGCATCGCATTCATTCATGTCAGAAGATTTTGCATGCTTGCACGACATTAAATGTGAGGACATGAACTCTTCTCTCTTAGTGCACACCCCTGCGGGCCAATGTCGGACCTCCATGATTTGCAACGACGTCCCCGTTGAAATTGAAGGACTAGAATTCCTTGTCTCTCCCATCGTACTGAAGTCTTGTAGCATTGATCTCATTCTGGGAATGAATTGGTTAAAAGCGCATACTGATGAAGCTATGTACCTAGGGTAAGGTCATGGACCTGTCCAAACTACCCTACCCAAGGACATCTCTAGAAGAAACCACCTATCAAACGACTCAGAAGTGTTCCACTCGACAGACTCGAAGACACTCGACCATGAAGCCAACCACTCGACCATGAAGCCAACCACTCGACGCCCAGGAGATCTAAAGTCACTTTGGGCGTAATGGTCTGTCATTAAGTAGCCTTTATGGTCTTCATAGCACTTTATGTGGGCGTTACCAGTAACCCCCGGTATTAATGTACTTTAAACCCTGCATAACTGAGGGCTGGAGGGGTCTGGCGAACTCTATATAAGCCACCCCCTCCTCAGTGTAAAGGGTTCGCATCGCTGTAACTCATACGCATATAATCCAGTCGACCGCCTTCGGGCTCCGAGACGTAGGGTTGTTACTTCCTCTGAGAAGGGCCTGAACTCGTAAATCTCTTGCGTATACAACTACTCCATAGCTAGGATCTTGCCTCTCCATTAGTACCCCCCTACACTACTGTCAGACTTAGAACTACGACAGTTGGCGCCCACCATGGGGCAGGTGTCTTAGCGACTTATTGGAGAAGTTGCAATTTTTCCGATCTCCTTCATCATGGTTTCAGGCGGAGTTTTGGTCGACGGCCGCGAGATCCGTCTCGGCGCGCTCACGTTCATCACCGACGACTCTGCTTGGCTTCAGGAGGCTCCGCTCGACATCAACGCGCTCCCAGTCCGCGGAGCGACGCACTTTCGCGCGTGCGTCCGCGGCGACCTCCTGCGGCAACCGTCGACCCAGTATCGGTCGGTCGAGGCGGCAACACACTTTAGAGTTGTGTCATCCTCCCTCCCTACTTCCCGCCGATGCAAGCGCTCCGGTCAGTCGAGGCGGCAAGGGTGGGTGAGGCACGCGGTGGCCCGCCAGTCGGCCACCCCCAAGTCGCGGCAATCGAGCTCGACAAATATCTCTACGGCCTGTTCGACTGGCTCCGCAGAGACTGCATCCGAGTGCGACAACAGTGATCCAGCGGCGGAGGTTCTGATGGTCGATGGACCACGCGGTCCTCCCGGTTTTCCTGGCGCCGAAGGATGCGACGGTGGAGGCGATCCGTCGCATGCCCATGAAGAGTACCTCCCCGAGCCCCTCAATTCGCTGCAGAGGGAAGAACTTCGCCGCCGGAACATGGATGCACTTCACACTCCTATCGTTGGAGAAACCCCTGAGGCTCGTGCCTTAGAGGATGCGCGCTTGGCCAACTTGGCTGAGCGCACTCGACTGGAGAACCTTCAGAGAGCACTCGACGAGCATGCGTGGCAACGGGTTCCGGACTCCAGTCGAGGTCATCTCTTTCCACCACCGACTCGGGTATATCGAACTCCGATTCAGAATTTAGCAGCTGCGGCCCGTATAGCAGAGTCAATCCAGCCTTCCCAGTCAGAGGCTGGCAGAGGTTTGATGCAGATCAGAGATTTACTCCGGGCAGCAGGAGATCAAAATTCAGCTGTATCGCAGTCGCGGAATAGGATTCACAGCAGATCCGTAGCTGCAAATACAGTTCAGTCGGCTCACAGCCCCAGATCGCCCCCGAGGCGTGATGGACGTGGAGACCGGCACGATCAGTACAAGAACCGTGAGCAGTATGATCACCGATTCGATCGTGATGATCGACGTCGAGTGCCCACCCCTCCCCCAAAGGGTGGATCGTACGCGCCTCGGCAACAGGATGATAGACGCCAACACAGTGTTGGGCGAAGGATTCCAGTCGACCCCAGGGAACCAGGCTTTGATGCGAGATCCATTATCGTTCATGGTCTGGTCGACAGGAATAGAGCTCACCGAGAGGGTCACGACAGAGATGTACCCACCAGCAGCAGAGTGCATGTCTCAGGACCAGAGTGTTTTAGCGGAGCCATCAGGGCCGCGGTGATTCCTCCCAAGTTCATATTGGCGACTGGAGTCAGTAAGTTCACCGGTGAGTCCAAGCCTAATACTTGGCTTGAGGACTACCGAGTGGCTGTTCAGATCGGTGGCGGCAATGACGAGGTGGCCATGAAGCATTTGCCTCTTATGTTGGATGGCTCGGCCAGAGCATGGCTGAATCAGTTAGCACCCAACAGCATTTACACCTGGGAAGATCTTTCCCGGGTGTTCGTCAGAATGTTTGAAGGAACTTGCAAGCGACCAGCAGGACTGACAGAGCCGCAAACTTGTGTACAGAAGCCGAATGAGACTTTGAGAGATTACATCCAGAGATGGATCACATTGCATCACACGGTAGAGAATGTATCTGATCACCAGGCATTCTGTGCCTTCAAGGAAGGCGTTAAGTACAGAGAGCTGAACCTGAAATTCGGTCGAACCGGAGATATGTCTCTGATTCGAATGATGGAGATAGCCACAAAGTATGTCAATGGTGAGGAAGAGAATCGGCTCCGGAGTGGCAAGCACAAGTCAGTCGCCCACGAAACCGGAGGAGGGAACTCCAGTCGGAAGCATAAACGAAAAGCCGAGCCAGCTGCTCCTAGAGAAGCCTTGTTTGGGCTGTGACACAAGGAAAGTTTAAAGGAAAGCCCAAAGGGCCTTGGAACCCCAAGAAGGTGAAAGATAAGGAGGGAAATGACATGATGGATTTGCCATGCCACATCCACACAAAGAAAGGTGAAGAGGGTAACTTCATTTACCCAAAACATACCACTCGATAGTGTCGGCTCTTGATCCAGCAGTTCCAGGGGAAACAGCCCAAAGATAAGGAAAAGGAGTCGGACAAAGTTGAGGACAAAGAGGATAGTGATGATGGATATCCCCAGGTCAATTCCACCCTGATGATTTTTGCTGACGTTGAAAGCAAAAGTCGACTGAAAGTTATCAATCGGGAAGTGAATATGGTTGCTCCGGCAACACCAAATTATCTGAAATGGTCTCAGACTGCCATCATGTTCGACCAGTCCGATCACCCGACACACATAGCCACCCCTGGGAGGCAAGCTTTGGTGGTCGACCCAGTCGTCAAAGGTACTCGACTGACTAAAGTGTTGATGGATGGTGGCAGTAGCCTGAATATACTATGCGCAGAGACATTGCAAGTGATGGGCATTCCGATGTCCAGACTCAGCACTAGCAACATGAATTTCTATGGAGTCATTCCTGACAAGAGGCTGCGTGATTCGGCCAGATTGCTCTTGATGTGGTTTTTGGTGATTCCAAAAATTTCCGCAAAGAAAAGTTGACATTTGAGGTTGTGGATTTCCAGAGTGCCTATCACGCTATTTTGGGCAGGCCAGCTTATGCACGTTTTATGGCTCGACCATGTTACGTGTACCTCAAATTGAAGATGCCTGGCCCTAAATGTGTGATCACTGTTACTGGTAATCGCAAGAAGGCGGAAGAGTGCTTTCAGAAAGGCTCAAAGATCGCCGATGCTTAGATGGTAGCAGAAGAATGGCAGGAAGACCAGAAAAATGCAGACCCGAGTGATTTGTTGCGAGCTAAGAAGCCTGCTACACAATCAGCGTTTCAGTCGTCAGGTGAGACAAAGCCAGTTCACATCCACCTGACTGACCCCAACACTGCTCCGACTAATATCTCCACAACACTTGACCCCAAATAGGAAGAAGCTCTCATCCATTTCCTCCGTGAGAACTATGACATCTTTGCATGGAAACCTTCTGACATGCCAGGGGTACCCAGGGGACTGGCTGAGCACCTTCTAAGAGTCAATTCAAAGGCGAAACCTGTCAAGGAACATTTGTGACGGTCCGCCGTCCAGAAAAGGAAGGCCATTGGCGAAGAGGTGGCTCGGCTCTTAGCAAGAGAGTTTATTCGAGAAATTTACCACTCCGAGTGGCTCGCCAATGTTGTCATGGTCCCCAAGAAGGACAAGTCACTTCGCATGTGCATTGACTTTAAACATATCAATCGGGCCTGCCCGAAAGATCATTTTCCTCTTCCCCGCATCGACCAAATAGTCGACTCGACTACGGGATGTGAGCGACTGTCTTTCTTAGACGCCTATTCCGGGTACCATCAGATCCGTCTGTATGGACCCGATGAGATCAAAACAGCTTTCATCACCCCATTCGGGTGCTTCTGTTATGTCACCATGCCATTAGGCCTCAAGAATGCCGGAGCCATGTTCATGAGGATGATTCAGAAGTGTTTGATCACTCAAATCAGTCGGAATGTGGAAGCATACATGGATGATATTGTGGTCAAGTCACGGAAAGGTTCCGACCTGCTGACTGACCTTGCTGAAACATTTGCCAACCTCAGGAGGTATGATATCAAGCTTAATCCATCAAAGTGCACATTCGGAGTTCCTGGCGGAAAATTACTCGGTTTTCTCGTTTCCGAACGAGGAATCGACGCAAATCCAGAGAAAGTGGGCACTATACTCCGAATGAAAAGGCCTGTGCATGTGCACGATGTTCATAAGCTTACTGGTTGCTTGGCCACTTTAAGTCGATTCATCTCTTGTCTCGGTGAAAATGCATTGCCTCTTTACCGACTGATGAAGAAGTCAGACAAGTTCGAGTGGACTCCTGAAGCTGATGCAGCGTTTGTAGAGCTAAAAGCCCTGCTTTCCACCCAGCCGGTGCTTGCTGCCTCGATCAGCAAAGAGCCTTTGCTGCTTTACATTGCAGCCATAGGACAAGTCGTCAGTACAGTACTTACGGTCGAGCGGGAAGAAGAAGGGAAAGCCTACAAAGTTCAGCGCCCAGTATATTATATTTCTGAAGTCCTGACCCCATCAAAGCAAAGATACCCTCATTATCAGAAGCTTGTATATGGGATTTATATGACCACGAAGAAAGTTGCTCACTACTTCTCTGACCATACCATTACAGTCGTCAGCGACGCTGAAAGTGCGTTATATCGACTAGAGGGGGGGGGGTGAATAGGCGATTTTTATGAATTCTTCACTGATGAATTTGCCGATGAGGAAATTCCTTAGCGAAGAACTACTAGCAGCAGAATAAGTACTCAGAAGTAAGCATAACAGGATACAGACATAGTCATCATGATGAAATGAAGACAAGCACAGAGTACAGAAAGCGTAAACATAGGATAACACAAGATGAAGACAAACAGACTGAAGATATTGAACTGAGGAAATTAAGAAAGTCTTCAGTCAAAGTCTTCAAACAAAGATATGAACAATCACTCAACACATTAATGAGGAAATGAAAGAGTTGAGGAAATAGAACCAGTAAGGTTGGTGAAGACAATGATTTGGTAGACCAGTTACAACTGCTGTCTCAGTTGTACGTCTGGTTGGAGCGGCTGAGTATTTAAACTCGAGGACACGCAGTCCCGGACACCCAGTTGCTGAGCACACATCTCAGGACACCAAGTCCTCACCGTATTCTCCTTGAACTAAGGTCACACAGACCTCGTCCAATCACTCGTGGTAAGTCTTCAGGCGACTTCCAAACCTTCACAGACTCGGTCACTCGGCGATCCACAATTCCTCTTGGATGCTCTAGACCATGACGCCTAACCGTCTGGAAGAAGCACAGTATTCAAAGGTAACAAGCATCGGATCCACGCAGGATCAATCTCTTTAGTGATGCTCAATCACTTTGGGTTTGTAGGTGTTTGGGTTTGGAGTTATTCCTCACTCGATGATTTTCGCTCAAAGTCCTCGGAGGATGGGTTGCTCTCAAATGACAAGTGTCAGTTTCTCTCGGAGCAGCCAATCAACTAGTGGCTGTAGGGGGTGGCTATTTATAGCCAAGGGAGCAGCCCGACATGATAAGACATAAATGCCCTTGTCTGATATGACCGTTAGGTGGATAAGATATTTTGGGATAGCTGGCGCGCAGCACAACAACGGTCGGAAATTTGACCATCAAATTCCTCAGGGCTATCATGTTCCTCACTGTGTAGGCAATCCGCACAGGCGAATTCCTAACTCCTCAGTTAGAACAAATTCCTCAGCGACCAGAAGAACTTCGTCTCTGTCACTTAAGAAATTGACTGAACTGTATGAGATTTCCAAAGGCTTCACTCGAAGGGTTTGGTAGGTGTAGGATTCTGAGTTGAGCATCACTTGGAAATTTTTCCTTAGTATTTCCTCGACCCCCTTTAACAGTACGGTGTTTCCTATGACTCAAGAAAGAGAAAAACAAAACTATGAAAACGAAAGTCTTCAACTTCATATTCCTCGCATGAATATCAAGTCTTCACGGTAACACCAATCTCTTCACTTTCAAAGTCTTCATGAAAGTCTTCAGAAATACCAAAATCTTCAGTCGAAGATATTCATTTTTAGGGGTCGACTTTCCCTGTAAATATCAAAATCCTCATAGACTTATAGACCTGTGTACACTCACAAACACATTAGTCCCTTAACCTATAAGTCTTCAATACACCAAAATCACTAAGGGGCACTAGATGCACTTACAATCTCCCCCTTTTTTGTGATTGATGACAATATAGGTTAAGTTTTCAACGGGGATAAACATGTGAAGTGTAAGTACTGATATTGAGGAATTTGATTGCAAGATATAGAAGAACTCCGCCTGAAGATGTGCATAGTGAGGAATTTGCTTTTGAAGCAATGCACACTTGAAGAGTTGAATCATGGAGATCTCCCCCTATATCTTGTAATTCATACACGCATTTTACATATGATATGAAGAATTTGACATGCATGATGAAATATGGTGCCTGATGAAATTTAGCACGCGTGCAGTAACATTAATGAGGAACAAGCATGCAGAATAACATATCGAGAGTATCAAAGCAAAGTGCATCGAAAGTATCAGGGCACCATCGGATTTTAGATTACAACTCGATCCAATAAAGTTTCAGAAGAACGAGAGTTGTAACTTAGCAAAAAAAATGCCCATATAATAGACCCGCTAGAAGACTAACTCAAATTTCTCCCCCTTTGTCATCGAATGACCAAAAGGATCGAAACTAAGGACTAACGCCCCTGACGAACATCAAGTTGATGGAGGATCGCCGGCGTTGTTGGGGTCGGTTGCTGTAGTAGGGCCTGCCATAGTGTCGTCCAAATCTTCATTTTCATCAGTCTCGCGTGATGAAGAATAGGAGCTGGCCACCTAGGAAGGGACTTTGACCTTCTTGAACTTCTTCGGTGGGGGTGCAGACCAGTCAAATTCTTCCTTGAGATCCATATTCTTCAGATCTGCAGTGCTGTAGACATGAGATAGAACAACCCAGGTACGGTTGAAGGTTTCATGGAGGTAGTATTGGTTTTTCTTCCCAGCATTGTGTGTTGAGCTCATGTTGTGAAGAATTGAACCAAACTGACGCTTGACCCATTTATGATTGCGATCAACCTTCTGATGAAGACTGAGGAGTAACTCACGATCAGTCATCACCCTGGGAGCTGTGGCTTGAGGATTTTCCTTGGCGGCAGAGTCATGTGTGGCAGAGTCATCATTGGTGGAGTAGGATGCAGTCTTGCGAAATTGACCATCCAATGGAC
>LR880970.1:844524928-844540219 GCA_904067115.1 Aegilops sharonensis
ATTTTGGTTCCGTAGTCGGACCTTGAGTGTACTCTGAATGATGGATGTTTATTTATGTACTGTGTGAAGTGGCGACTGTAAGCCAACTATGTATCTCTTTTCCTTAATTATTACATGGGTTGTGTGAAGATTACCTCACTTGCGACATTGCTTTCAATGCGGTTATGCCTCTAAGTCGTGCCTCGACACGTGGGAGATATAGCCGCATCGAGGGCGTTACACATCCCTACCCGCAAGAGTGCGTCACAAGCACTAAAGTATATTCCGAGTGAAAGACAGGATTCGCTCGAAGGCAAATGCAAACATATTCAACGGCAAAGCCAAGTTCAGATAGCATCCTACGGGTCCAGAAGTGCTCAGGCATCAAGCCTGTTAAAGTTTATCGGTTACATAACCACTCGGCATTCCGAGGCGAATTTAAGGCATCAATCTTAAAAGTTTTTTACTCCTCTGGTGGAGGACTAGAAGGTGCGACGAACTGGTCTAGGTCGATTCCATCTGCAATCCGAGTGGCAGCTGCAATGAAGGTCTCTGAGGGAGTCCTGGATTAGGGGGTGTCCGGATGGCCGGACTATGACCTTTGGCCGGACTCCCGGACTACGAAGATACAAGATTGAAGACTCCGTCCCATGTCCGGATGGGACTTTCCTTGGCGTGGAAGGCAAGCTTGGCGATACGATATGAAGATCTCCTCCCATTGTAACCGACTCTGTGTAACCCTAGCCCTCTCCGGTGTCTATATAAACCGGAGAGTTTTAGTCCGTAGGACGAACAACAATCATACCATAGGCTAGCTTCTAGGGTTTAACCTCTCTGATCTCATGGTAGATCCACTCTCGTACTACCCATATCATCAATATTAATTAAGCAGGAGTAGGGTTTTACCTCCATTGAGAGGGCCCGAACCTGGGTAAAAACATCGTGTCCCTTGTCTCCTGTTACCATCCGCCTAGACGCACAGTTCGGGACCCCCTACCCGAGATCCGCCGGTTTTGACACCGACTTGGTGATTTCATTGAGAGTTCCTCTGTGTCGTCACCTTTAGGCCCGATGGCTTCTTCGACCCTCAACCACGACGCGGTCCAGGGTGAGACTTTTCTCCCCGGACAGATCTTCGTATTCGGCGGCTTCGCACTGCGGGCCAACACGCTTGGCCATCTGGAGCAGATCGAAAGCTACGCCCCTGGCCATCAGTTCAGGTTTGGAAGTTTAAACTACACGGCCGACATCCGCGGGGACTTGATCTTCGACGGATTCGAGCCACGACCGAGCATGCCGCACTGTCACGATGGGCATGATTTAGCTCTGCCACCGGACAACGCCCAGAGCGTCGCTCAGGTGCCCGCTCCGACCATTAGCTCGGAGCCGACCGCGCCAATTGGGGACGGACGGTTGGACGCCGCCCCAGGCGCCGCAATCCCTACGGTGATAGAGCCGAACACCAGCCCAGTCCTTGGTGAGGCCTATGACTCCAGGGTGCCGGACTCCGTTCCAAACTCCGAATCTTCCGCACCTCTTCCGATCGAACCCGATTGGGCTCCGATCATGGAGTTCAACGCCACGGACGTCTTTCATTACTCGCCCTTTGGCGATATCCCGAATTCACTAAAGTCTCTCTCTTTGTCAGGAGAACCCTGGCCGGATTACGGTCAGCATGGTTGGGATACGGACGATGAAGAAATTTGAAGCCCACCCACCACCCACTACGTAGCCACTGTCGACGATTTAACCGACATGCTCGACTTCGACTCCGAAGACATCGACTGTATGGACACCGATGAAGGAGACGACCAAGAACCAGCACCTATAGGGCACTGGAAGGCCACCTCGTCATCTGACATATACATGGTGGACACCCCCAAAGCAGGGGATGGCGAAGAAAAAGCGGAGGACGGCCCCTCCAAGAAGCAACCCAAGCGCCGGAGTCAGCCGCGCCGCTCTAAATCCCGCCAAAGCAAGAGCGGCGAATCCGGCACCGGAGACGTCAACACCCCGGACAGTGCCGAAGACATCCCCCTCCAGCAGGATTCAGCGCTGGAGGACGAAGGAGCCAGCCCTCATGAGAGAGCGGCCGACAGAGAGGTCGAGGACGACAATTATATGCCTCCCTCCGAAGACGAGGCAAGCCTCGACGACGATGAATTCGTCATGCCAAAGGATCCCGTCGAACAAGAGCGTTTCAAACGCAGGCTTATGGCCACGGCAAGCAGCCTCAAGAAAAAACAGCAGCAGCTTAGAGCTGACCAAGACCTGCTAGCCGACAGATGGACTGAAGTCCTGGCGGCCGAAGAGTATAAACTCAAACGCCCCTCCAAGAGTTACCCAAAGCGCAGGCTGCTACCCCAACTAGAGGAGGAAGCAACTAAACCTACATCACCAGCGTACGACGCGCCCGATCGGCCACCCCGTGGCCGCGACAGAGAGGCACTTTGGCCCTCAATCCAAGACGCACCCCGGCGCCGCTCTAAGAACACCAGAGCACGGGGAAACGCAACAGAACTGCGAGACATATTGGAGGATAAGGCAAGGCAAACCAGATCGGTCTATGGATCGCGCGGGCGCCCCACATCACGTGATGACAACCGTCACACCGGATATGATAAATACGGCCAGGCCGAATACAACAGACCAAGCTCATCCGAGCTACGTCACGATATAGCCCAGCACAGGGGTGCCGCACACCCACTATGCTTCACAGACGAAGTAATGGATCATCAAATCCCCGAGGGTTTTAAACCCGTAAAGATCAAATCATACGATGGCACAACTGATCCCGCGGTATGGATCGAGGACTATCTCCTTCATATCCACATGGCCCGTGGTGATGATGTACACGCCATCAAATACCTCCCGCTCAAGCTTAAAGGACCAGCTCAACATTGGCTTAACAGCCTGCCAGCAGAGTCAATTAGTTGCTGGGAGGACCTGGAATCCGCATTCCTTGACAACTTCCAGGGCACTTATGCGCGACCACCAAACGCTGATGACCTAAGCCACATAATCCAGCAGCCAGAAGAATCGGCCAGACAATTCTGGACACGGTTCCTGACCAAAAAAAATCAAATAGTCGACTGTCCGGACGCCGAGGCCCTTGCAGCCTTCAGGCACAACATCCGAGACGAATGGCTTGCCCGGCACCTAGGACAGGAAAAGCCGAAATCTATGGCAGCCCTCACGACACTCGTGACCCGCTTTTGCGCGGGCGAAGACAGCTGGCTAGCTCGTAGCAATAACATAATCAAGAGCCCTGGCAATTCGGATACCAAGGACTACAATGGCAGGTCACGTCGCAACAAGCACAAGTGCCACATTAATGGCGACAATACTGAGGATACGGCAGTCAATGCCGGATTCAAAGGCTCTAAACCCGGTCAGCGGAAGAAGCCTTTCAAAAGAAACCCTCCGGGGATTGTTGGGTGTTCAAGCAGGCAGGCAAGTTAAGTGCCGAAACCAGAGACAAGGGGCTGCATAGCGATGACGAGGAGGAGCCCCGGCCGCTGAACAACAGACGATAGAAGGGATTCCCCCTGCAAGTGCGGACGGTGAACATGATATACGCAACCCATATCCCCAAAAGGGAGGGGAAGCGTGCTCTAAAGGACGTCTATGCGTTGGAGCCAGTCACCCCAAAGTTCAACCCATGGGCCTCCTGCCCGATTACTTTTGATCGAAGGGACCACCCCACTAGCATTCATCACGGTGGATTCGCCGCATTGGTCCTAGACCCAATCATCGACGGATTTCACCTCATTAGAGTCCTCATGGACGGCGGCAGCAGCCTGAACCTGCTCTATCAGGATACAGTGCAAAAAATGGGTATCGATCCCTCAAGGATTAAACCCACAAAGACAACCTTTAAAGGTGTCATACCAGGTGTAGAAGCCAGCTGTACAGGCACGGTTACACTCGAAGTGGTCTTCGGATCCCCGGATAATTTCCGAAGCGAAGAGTTAATCTTCGACATAGTCCCATTACGCAGTGGCTATCACGCCATGCTCGGATGAACCGCATTTGCAAAAATCAATGCGGTGCCGCACTACGCATATCTCAAGCTCAAGATGCCAGGCCCTCGTGGAGTCATCACGGTAAATGGAAACACCGAACGCTCTCTCCGAACGGAGGAGCACACGGCGGCCCTGGCGGCGGAAGTACAGAGTAGCCTCTCAAGGCAATTCTCCAATCCAGGTGTTAAACGTCCGGACAAGTCAAGCGAGCCCGAAGTAACCTACAACAAAGCCGGCTGGCACGTTCCGAGCAAGCATAGTAGTGCGGCCCCAACCCCAGCCCTCGCCAGATGGTGATATCGGTACCACGCGTACATAATTACGCTTTAGAAATACCATGGGCATAAGGGGAGGGGCACAACTACGGCACGCCCAGAATGTGGCTCAACAGCACTAAGGGGCTCCCTATTCCGCCGTTTCTTTTTTTATATACTTTCAGGACCCAACTATTCAGAAGGCCTGTCCGGCAATACACCCGCCGAACACACGATGCAACAGCCAGGGAGAGAACAAGCTGCGTCAAATGTCCAGGTGGTCCCTATAACGAGCTTAATACCTGTTTTACTTAAAGTCCCGCAGCTTGCCCCTGGAGGGGGACATGTCAAATAATCCCATCTCTTGCTTACCGCACTATTTGTATCGTTCTGATTTCATAGCAGCCCTTTTTTAATAAACAATACATAGCTCTTATCTATTATTGTACTCATCTATTTTTTATACAAATATGTTCAGTCATGACATTACGCAACCGTACACTTTGGTACGGCCAATACACCAGGGGCTTAAGCACCCCATAACATGGTGTGAGAAGACCGAACACTCTCACGAGTGCGACACCCCGAACTTATAGCACTATATGCATCAGCTCTGAATCATGTCTTGTGTCAATAGTTGGGTTTGCCCGGCTCCCATGTTTTGGTACCTTCCGTTCCGCAATGTTGGCTAAAGTAGCGCTGGGAGAACTACTGCGATTGTGTCCAGGTTGAGCTGGGTTAACACCTCAGTAGAGAAAGCTAAAACTGACCGTCTTGATAGTGCGAGAGGCCGGTCGCTGTTCGCGAGGTTTTTCGAGTCCTTAAAGACTTATGTCGCTTAGAGCGAGGAGCCGGACTTATCCGGCCTAGGCGTTGATAGCGCCCCGAACTCGGTCTTCCGAATACTAGGGGCTTCGCCGAAATTTAAAATTATAGAATTCTATGGCTAAGTGAGAGTGATAAAGCATTATAAGTCCGACGGCCTGGTTCGTTGTGCTGAGCGCCTCCCTAGATGGACCCAAGAATGGGAACAAGAGCGCTCAGGTTTATCCCGAACACCCCAGCACTCATTGCATGGGTGTAGAAGCCGACGACTTGCATCTCTCAGATTTGATAAACGGCCGCACAGAAGGTAATATTTTAAATTAACAACGTTGCTTAACGCATATGGACAAAGTTTTCAGCGTAGAGGATAACAGATGCGAGTCTACTCAAAAATCACATCTTTGGAGCATTCACCCGCTATAAGGCGGGCACCCTTCAGGAGCCCTTATAATACATCTCGGGCGTGCGATACTCCTTGCCCGGCGGTGGCACGTCCGTCAAAAGCTTCTCCGCGTCCAGCTTGCCCCAGTGCACTTTAGCACGCGCGAGGGCCCAACGGGAACCTTCAATACAGACGGAGCGCTTGATGACCTCAATCCACGAACACGCGTCCACCAGCCGCCGTACCAGACCGAAGTAGCTCCCAGGCATGGCTTCCCTAGGCCACAGCCGAACTATGAGGCCCTTCATGGCCTGTTCGGCCACCTTGTGGAGCTCGACCAGCTGCTTCAGCTGGTCGCTCAGGGGCACCGGATGTCCGGCCTTAGCATACTGAGACCAGAACACCTTTTCCGTTGAGCTCCCATCCTCGGCTCGGTTGAACGCGGTAGCATCAGACACACTACGGGGCAGATCGGCGAACGCCCCTGGAGAGCTCTGGATTTGGGTAAGTAACAGATAATTTACTTTTATATTTTTGATTTGCATAAAGAATGCCTTACCCGCTGCTATCTTCTTCATCGCCTCGATCTCCTGGAGGGCCTTCTGGGCTTCGGCCTTAGCGGTCTTGGCACTCTCAAGAGCCAAGGCAAGCTCGGACTCTCGAGTCTTCGAGTCACGCTCCAAACTCTCGTGTTTTTCCACGAGAGCCTGGAGCTCTTGCCGCACCTCCGCCACCCGCGCCTCCTGCTTCTCTCGCTCGGTGCGCTCCAAGGCCACACTGTTTTCGTCCTTGGAGACCGCCTCCTTCAGGGTCGCCACCTCGGCCGTGGCCCCTGCAACATTTACGTTGGTCCTGTCATTATTTGCAACCAAGTATTTCTATATACACTTACATGCGGTACTACATACCCTCCTTGTCCTTGAGCTGCTTTTTGGCACGGCCGAGCTCGCTCTCGGACCGCTCGAGGCTCTCCTTCAATGCATTGACCTCCGCAATCAGTGCGGCAGAGGTCAGCAGCGCAGCCTGCATTCCCATATTGACATATTTTTGTTAGACTCCTGCTTATATCTTTTTAGATCCTCAGCTCGGCTTTTCTTTCCGAACACCGAACTGAGCATCAGGGGCTACTTTCTATGCTGTAATATTTTTATATGTTTTTGAACACATACCTCAAAGCTTGTTAGAAGGCTCGTACAAGCTTCGGTCAGCCCGCTCTTGGCGGACTGAACCTTCTAAACCACGGCACTCATAACAGTGCGGTTCTCCTCGTCGATGGAGGCGCCGTTAAGAGCCTCCAGCAAATCATCCGGTGCCTCCAGTTGGACGGAGGCCGCCGGCGTAGTAGGCGTGCTCTTCTTGCGAAGGCGCTGCCTACCGGTATCTGGAACTGTTGTTGGTTCCGGAGCAGTGTCCGGCCTAGAGCCGGACTTGGATCCCTCCAGGGCTTTACCCCTTTTGGGCCTGGAGTACGGGAGGTCCCCTTGCGGCGCCTCTAGGACCACCTCCTCCAGGTTTAGTCCCTTTCGGTACTCCACCTCAGCGTCGTCCGTAGGAAGAGGGGAGGAGGCCGTCGGAAGTGAAGCACTATTCACATCTGACAAATCCAAGGAGTCGCTCGTCGAATCGTCGAGTTGAGCCTTGGGCGGACTGCATGATCAAATTCGGCGTCAAAAAATGCCAAATAATGGAGGAGCACCATAAGTTATTCAGATATCTGGATACTTACGATTTGGCTAGGGGCTTGACCCTGGATGGCCATAACTCCCCGCCGTCTTCGGCATCGGAGGCGTAGTCCGGCAGAAGGGTCCTTCCCTTCTTGGACCCTCCGGCCTCCCCAGTTGGGGCGGCCTTCCTTTTCTTTCCTTCCCCCGTTGGAGGGGGAGAGGCTTCTTCTTCTTCCTCCTCCTCCTCGTCCTCTGAGGTGGAGGGTGCTTCGGGGTTGTCAGGCGATGGATCCGACACAACCAGGCGCCGGGAACTCTTTCGAGTCCCCGTGGCCTTCTTCTTCGGCACCACGTGAGGTGCCAGAACCAGCAGCCCCGTCAATCGGGCGTCCGCTGGGTCTTCTGTTAGGGGAGCCGGACAGATAACCTGCCCAGACTTCTTCAACCAGTCCTGTCAAAGGTAGGGGAGTTTATATCCCACATAGAGTCAGACTATGAAAGACAAGAGTCCCGTAAAGGGTAGAATAGATTACCTCGTTGGCCTGGCGCTGCGAGCTGAATCCGCGATCTTCGGTAGCGGATGAGGGGGCCTCGACGCCCTTGAACAACACATTCCAGGCATCTTCGTACGTGGTGTCAAAGAGCCCGCTCAAGGTTTGGTGTTGTGCCGGATCAAACTCCCACAATTTGAAGGCCCGTTGTTGGCATGGGAGGACCCGGCGGATAAGCATGACCTGGACTACGTTGACGAGCTTGAGATTCTTGTTCACCAGCTTTCTGACGCGGGTTTGGAGTCCGGTCAGCTCTTCCGTATCTCCCCACGTTAGGCCCGTCTCCTTCCAGGAGGTGAGCCTTGTGGGAAAGCCATATCGGAATTTGGGGGTCGCGCGGCTCGATGATGTAGAACCACCCCGATTGCCACCCTTTTATTGTCTCCACAAAGGAGCCCTCGAGCCATAGGATGTTGGCCATCCGGCCCACCATGGCGCCTCCGCACTCCGCTTGGCGGCCGCCCACTACTTTCGGCTTGACATTGAAAGTCTTCAGCCATAAGCCGAAGTGGGGCTGGATGCAGAGGAAGGCCTCGCACACGACGATAAACGCCGAGATGTTGAGGATGAAGTTCGGGGCCAGATCGTGGAAGTCCAGGCCATAGTAGAACATGAGCCCCCGGACGAACGGGTGAAGAGGAAAACCCAGTCCGCGGAGGAAATGGGGAAGAAAAACAACCCTCTCATTGGGCCTGGGGGTGGGGATGAGTTGCCCCACATCTGGAAGCCGGTGCGCGATGTCGTCAGACAGGTATCCGGCCTTCCTCAGCTTTTTGATTTGCCCCTCCGTGATGGAGGAGGCCATCCATCTACCTTCCGCTCCGGACATGATTGGAGAAGGTTGAGGTGGGAAGTGCGGGCTTAAGGCGTTGGAGCTCGAGCGCGCAGGGACGAATAAGCAAAGGAGGAAGAAGGCGTAAATAGAAAGGGTAGATTCTTATCCCCTTATATGGGCGGCCGAAACTACAAGCCCCCACCAGCCTAATAAAACTCGCTTATCTCCCAAGCGCCGCGGTTAATGGCGCGGTTGGGTTACCCACGCCCGTATTGATGAGAATCCCGGAATAAGGGGACACGATCTCTGCTTTGACAAGACGTGCCAAGGAAACCGCCTCGCTAAACGCGCTGAGGTGGAACAGTAAAACGATTCGAATAAAAGCCTGGCCGTGGCGTGATGTCACGCTATGGAATACGTTAGCAGATTGGATTGGTGCAAATATTATTCTCTCTACGGTGGTATGTGGAACTTATTTTTGCAGAGCCGGACACTATTCTTGCGTTCAACGTCTTCTATGAAGTATTCGGAGGACGAACCCGCCTTGCAATGCCGAAGACAATTTGCGCGCCGGACTCGTCGACATTGAAGCCTAGTTCAGGGGCTACTGAGAGAGTCCTGGATTAGGGGGTATCCAGATGGCCGGACTATGACCTTTGGCCGGACTCCCAGACTATGAAGATACAAGATTGAAGACTCCGTCCCGTGTCCGGATGGGACTTTCCTTGGCGTGGAAGGAAAGCTTGGCGATACGATATGAAGATCTCCTCCCATTGTAATCGACTCTGTGTAACCCTAGCTCTCTCCAGTGTCTATATAAACCTGAGAGTTTTAGTCCGTAGGACGAACAACAATCATACCATAGGCTATCTTCTAGGGTTTAGCCTCTCTGATCTCATGGTAGATCCACTCTCGTACTACCCATATCATCAATATTAATCAAGCAGGAGTAGGGTTTTACCTCCATCGAGAGGGCCCGAACCTGGGTAAAAACATCGTGTCCCTTGTCTCCTGTTACCATCTGCCTAGACGCACAGTTCGAGACCCCCTACCTGAGATCCGCCGGTTTTGACACCGACAGTCTCCATGAAAGATTGGAAGTCATGCTTCTTGGTATTGGCCTCCTTGAGGGACGCCATCTTTTCCTCTCGTGCATCCTTACAGTGAACACGGACCAAAGGCAGAGCTACATCAGCACCGCACCTGGTAGAAGACTTCTTCCATTCTTGCACTCGACTTGGGACTTCATTCAGTCGAGTCATCAAAGACTCGAGGTCGTTCTGAAGCGTCTCCCTTGGCCAGAGTGTCGTGTCGATTCGCGACGCCGCAGCCTTCAGTCGGGCAAGATAGTCAACCACACCAGCGACTCGAGACTCTAGTCGGAGCACGTTCATGGCAGTGTCATCCTTCACAGGAGAGTTGATAGGATCCAGGCATGTCTCCACTCGACTGGTCTCTTCCTCAAAGTTTTGGCAGAATTCTGTAAACACAACTCAAAGATAAGCCAACGGTTCTATGATACAATTCTATGATAAGTTCAGTAATTACAAGTCAGTCGGGCAGGAGAGATTACCTTCAAGCATGATGAACAACTTCTTGGCGATCCCTCCTAGATAAGCCTCCAGATCATTATTTTTTTCCACCAGTTCACTTGCCTTGTCGCTCAAAGCTATCTTGTCATTCTTCAGACGACTGACTTCCTTGTTGGCTGCGTCGAGGGCAGCTTTCAGGTTGGCGTTCTCTTCTTCAAGTTTATCGACTGAAGCTAGCTTCTATTCCGCAAGCTTCATTTTATCCAAGGCAACCTTCTGCGCCTCAGCAAGTTCCTAGTCCTTCTTGTTCAGAGTCACCTTCGTTTTTTCTGCAAAATGACAAGCAGGTCAGAATCAATAATGGGCAGAAGGATAAAAACAATCGTCAAGTTCTCACCAATCATACCTGTTGCCTCGTCCTTCGCCTTCTGAAAGTTCTCCTGAACAAGTTTCAAGTCAAGGTCGAGCTGGATATGTTTCTTTTCCAACTCAGTATAACGGGCCACGAGCTCGCAAGATTTCTGCAAAGAGTCAGTCGACAGACATCAAAGAAAGGTTGCTGCCGAGTGACTAAGAGAAAAACAGTAACGTTTCTAAGACTACAGTCAAATCAAAATATTCAACAGTAGTCTCGGGGACTACACCCAGTGGTGCACTCAGCGTGCCCCCACTAGTTCTGCCGACTCGATCCGATCAGTCGACCGAAAGGAACAAAGAGATTATGGTCTCATCATAATCTAAAAAAAAGAGTTCTTCAAACTACAGTCAACTGCCAGCAATCCACCATAGTCTCGGAGACTACACCCAGTGGGTGCACTCAGCGTGCCCCCACAGGTTCTAATGTTCCACTCGACATGGTCCGACCAGACCGAGTGAAGAAATTTCAACTAAAAAGACTACAGTCGACTGCCAGCAGTCCACCATAGTCTCGGGGACTACACCCAGTGGGTGCACTCAGCGTGCCCCCACCAGTCTACAAACTCAATGGACACACCCAGTGGGTGTACAGACACAAATATTTTCGGAAAGAAAGTCTTCAGATAACATATCCTAACAGAACAGGCGGTTACCAACTAAGCTGGACATTGCTCTAAAGGGCTGAACTTGCATCATAAGCTGCTTGGCTGGCTTCCCGGATCGTCTTCACCTGCTCCATCATAATCCCCGCCTGGCGTATAGCCTCCTTAGCAGCACCCGCTTGGTCCTCTGGGACGTGGTGTGTGGCGAAAAGAGAGGGCGGTTCAACAGTCAACGACGAAGGCCGGGCACTCGTCAGCGGCACAGGGAAGGTCACAGAATGCCGAGTGATGTCGCCACCTTCTTGAACCAGTACCTCAGGTGCTGACGCAGTCCGAGTGGCCTTGCCAGCTGGGGCCTTTCTATTCTTCCTCGCCCTCAGTGGCACCTCGTCATCGTCATCAGGGAGATCAATGACGTGATGAGGAGCTGCAAGTTAAATCCAGAGTTGGAAACGAAGATCCAATCGACCAAAAGCGAAAACTACAAGAGAATGCACCAGGGTTGGAGGTGACAGTGTCTTCCATTTCTTGGTCGCCGTCTTTGGCGGAGGTCTCGGAGGTAGCAGCACTGCAGATTTCAGAAACCAGTCGGTTAGTCGATGAGTCGACCGGATGTTCGCTCGAGCTGAACAAGGAAACACAAATCCTGCTGTTACCCGGAGATGGTGGAAATGGCCATTTTCATCTTTGGCAAGGCCTTCGGAGGATTTGATGACTCCGCCCGCGGATGCTTCGGTGCTTTTTCAGTCGGCGCCGGAGAGGCCGTCCGAGGGCTCTTTGTCGACGGCACAACGGGCGCAACCGCTTTGCCTCGCTCCCTCACGGGGTCGTGGGCGAGCTTGGATCGCCTTTCCGTGTGAGGAGGATCAACTTCCATTTCCTCCTCCTCCTCCTCGCTCGAGCCGTCTTCAACCTCTTCCCCCTCGCCGTCAGATTGCCACTCCTCCTCACTTTCACCTCCACTCGCCTCTCCCTCCTCGGCCTGTTCCTGCTCTCCGTTGGGCATCGAGTACATCTCAGTCGTAGCCTAGAAGACAACAAACAAGGCAAATGTTAGTCGACTGATTTTAAGCAAACCGAATGGAGAAAGCGGAATCGCAGTCGGAAATGCGGAATAATATCTTGTCTACTTCGTATGATTGGTCGAGTGGGACAATCCTTTGGGCCCCTCGGGGGTTGTCTTTGTTCCCTGTGATGCTCGTCATCCACCGCTCCAGCGTGACAGCATCAATCTCCTCCGGATGGATCCGAGTGGTGTCCTCAGTGCCAGAATACAATCACATTGGATGATCTCGAGCTTGGAGCGGCTGGATAAGTCGTCGGAGGAAGACCTCCAAGAGGTCCATGCCAGTCACCCCGTCGCGGATGAGCTGCACGACACGCTCGACCAGCACCTTCACCAGCGCCTTCTCTTCCGGGACCACCTTCAAATAGGAGGGCTTCCTCACTCGTTCCATGGAAAAGGGAGGGAGCCCAGTCGACTGCCCCGGCGTTGGCTGGTCTTTGTAGTAGAACCAGGTCGACTGTCATCCACGGACGGAGTCGGGCAAAATCATAGTCGGAAAGGAGCTCTTCCCTCTCAACTGAACCACAAGACCCCCACACATCTGAATCACGTGTGTCCTCTCGTCATTCGGATTAGCCTTCTTCACCGTCTGGGAGCGACAGGTGAAGATGTGCTTGAAAAGACCCCAATGAGGCCGGCAACCCAAGAAGTTATCAGACAAGGACACATAAGCAGCGAGATACATGATGGTGTTGGGTGTGAAGTGGTGGAGTTGTGCCCCAAAGAAATTCAAAAAACCCCGAAAGAAAGGGTGGGCGGCAAAGAAAACCCACGGTCGACGTGGGTGGCCAAAAGGACGCACTCACCCTCCTGAGGCTGCGGCTCTGACTCCGTCCCCGGAAGCCGCGCCGATCCATGGGGGATCATTCCTCCGTCGGCCAGGTCGTCGAGATCCGCTTGACTAATTGTCGAGCGGATCCAGTCGCCCTAGATCCAGCCCGGCGGTAGGCCGATCCATGACGAAGATCCGCTCCGACTGGTTCCCCTCCCCTTCGCCTTCGCCGTCGCTCTCTTCGCCCGCTCCAGGGCCGCCGTCTTCTCCTTCACCATTGTCGCCGGCGAGGGACGCACGGAGCAGCAGCGCTGAGGCAGAAGCAAACGCGGCGGAGAAGTCTGGAGAAGAGGGGGGGAAATGAGGGCGCACTGTTAAAAAAACCCCGTCCGGCGCTTTATATAAGGCTACTTCCGAGTGGCTGACATGTAGGCCCGGGCGATCCTGTCAAATCCTGCAACAGTCGCGCGCGTGATACGTGGCGAAAAAGGTGGCGTGGAGATCGAGGCGTCCCTGCCTTATCCCGTCCAATTGCTGCGGCTATGCCCTGTCCCGCGCGCTTCCCAAAGTTCGAATCCCACAAAATCCGCGGGTTGCAGAACAACTCGTCAGGCGGAAGATCTCCTCCACTCTGTCACTCGGAGCTCTCCAAGTGAAAACTTCACTCGACAGATACAAAGAATGGATCAAGGCGACTGAAAAAGAAGTTGGTGCCGTCACCTAAAGCTCATTGATCCAAGACAAGACATACTCATAGCACGAGAAAATGGGTCGGAAGAATTCTCAACTCCTTCCCCACTCAAACCTCGATCCATTCGGGGGCTAATGATGAAGCTATGTACCTAGGGTAGGGCCATGGACCTGTCCAAACTACCCTACCCAAGGACATCTCTAGAAGAAACCACCTGTCAATCGGCTCAGAAGTGTTCCACTCGACAGACTCGAAGACACTCGACCATGAAGCCAACCACTCGACCATGAAGCTAACAACTCGATGCCCAGGATATCTAAAGTCAGTCTACGCGTAACGGACTGTCATGAAGTAGCCTTTATGGTCTTCATAGCACTTTATGCGGGCGTTACCAGTAACCCCCGGTCTTAATGTACTTTAAACCCTGCATAACTGAGGGCTGGAGGGGTCTGGCGAACTCTATATAAGCCACCCCCTCCTCGGTGTAAAGGCTTCACACCCCTGTAACTCATACGCATATAATCCAGTCGACCGCGTCCGGGCTCCGAGACGTAGGGCTATTACTTCCTCCGAGAAGTGCCTGAACTCGTAAATCTCTTGTGTATACTACTACTCCATAGCTAGGATCTTGCCTCTCCATTAGTACCCCCCTACACTACTGTCAAACTTAGAACCATGACACATACTGCTTCTATAGTTTGCGCCACTAAGACCGTCCATCTGCTACACCCTTCTGATAAAATAATTAGCTACAATGATCGTCTGGTTCAGAATGCCGAGGCAAGGCTTTATGCGTTGAATGTATTGAACGCTGCACCCCTCGAGGGCATTGAAAACATTCCTGTCGTTCACGAATTCCAAGACATCTTTCCTGAAGAACTTCCAGGGATTCCCCTTGCTAGAGCTGTCGAATTCATCACTGACTTAAAACCAGGCACCACTCCTATAGCCAAACGGCCTTACAAGATGCCGCCGCATGAACTCATTGAGCTTAAGGAGGAAATCGACAAATCTCTTCGAAGTGGTTTCATTCGCCCAAGTTGCTCTCCTTGGGGAGCACCTTCTCTCTTTGTCAAGAAGAAGGATGGGACAAACCGATTAGTGCAAGACTACCATCCTATTAACCAAGCTACCATTCAGAACAAATATCTTCTTCCTCGGATCAATGATTTATATGATCAACTAGCTGGTTCGTCACTGTTCTCTAAACTCGACTTGACACTACAAAAAAAGACACATCCGTGACATTTTGGGCCGAACGAAAAAAAATTCTGTCATACATATGACACTTCTATGACGATAATTGTGACAAAACCCGGTATCATCATAGATGTGGTGGGCTCCTACTTCTATGACAAAAAATCATGACAGAAAATGGGTTTTTCGTCCTGGGCGGGACGGAGACGCAGCTACATGACATTCTTTGGGCCGTCCATGACGGAAAAAACCGTGGTAGAAGCGAGTGGGAGGAAAATTTCGGGGAGTTGCCGGTTACGGTGGGAGGTCGGGGGCGAAGCGATGCGCGTTTCTCTCGTACGTACGTGCGTGTGTGTGAGGCGTTGGCTCTAACTGAAGCCGAGCGAGGCGTTGGGCTCTAATTGAACCCGAGCGATTGCACTGCAGGCTACGCGTTACTGAACCCGAGCGATCGATCGATGGTTGTTAACTGAACCCGATGGAGCGATTCCTTCGCTACTGCTCCTAACTGAAGCCGATCGATGCTGCCTCTGGGATGAACAGTGAGCGTTGCGGGGGG
>LR880970.1:844550174-844560219 GCA_904067115.1 Aegilops sharonensis
GAAGTATGTGGTGATTAATAATGCAAAATTTTATTAGCTTCGATGCCATGCTATACATAGTGGTTTAAATAACTTGTGTTTCTTATACTGAAAAGTAATTCATAATTTGTTTCTGTTTCAATTAGACCCCTGATGCAGACAAGGATTGTGTGGTTGTGCATGTCACTCGCTATGAGGCGGACGACCTGAATATACGCACGGGGAAAACAGAGTTCTTAGGCTGTTGGATCCTGGAAGCCATTTGTGGTTATACCAATGAAGAGTTGTATTCCAGCCTCACTGTTGTCAGGCGTGTTGTCCAGGGTGTACTGAAGCACAAGAAGTTCAAAGCTACTCCTTCGTTTGTGAGGCATACTGTTCTTGTCAAGCTTACGCAGGAAGATGACGTGGCATGCCTCCACAAACAAGTTTATCAGTGGCAAGGCCACAAGGTTGTCTTCATGAAGGTTCACAAGATTGAGCTGCTGTGGGACGTCCTCGATGATGTTCATGGCAAGGTCCATCTTGTGTCCAGCACAAATTAGATCGAGGCATGAAATAGTTGCCCCAGCTAGTGTTTAATAGTAGTTTGGATTGTGTCTAATTATCCGAACCTTGCCTGTTATCGACCCCTCTGGGGCTAGTGCTCTATTTGAATCCGTCTATGGGAAATGCTGCTACTTTTGTGTGCCCGTGAATCATGTGAGAACCATCGTAATTGTTGCCGAAACAGATGTGTCGTGGTTTTGTCACGGCAGATGTCCTCATGAAAGGACTTAGTCGTGGAGCCATCGCTACGGGTTAACTTGAAGGTGTTAAACCGGACGCAAAGACACAAGAGTTATACTAGTTCGGCCCCTTCGATGAAGGTAAAGGCCTACGTCTAGTTGTGATGGGATTGATGTGGTCTCGATGACTAGGGAGCTAATAAGCTTCGCCTAGGCCTCGAGTTGTTGTTTTCTGCCCTTGAACCGCCCCGGGTCGTCCCCTTATATACACGGGTGACGCCCGTCGGTTCAGAGAGTCCCAATCTCCGGTTCATACTCGTACCCAGGTTGGTCTCTCTCTATTCCTAACTTACAATACAAGTTTACATACCAGGCCGGTTTACGGCTACAGGTTCTAAACCGACTACAGGCCTTGGGCCCTTACTTCCATGCCTCTTGGGCTTTTACACCGTTGAACTACTGATGAAGTTAACCCGGCCCAGATAGGCCGGTTTACGCCGAGTAGTAATATCCCCAACATTAGGCCCCAGATTGATTTGAACAGGTTCATGTCAATCCTTGATAAAAAACCTTCATCTTCAATACCTTCTTGAAATCGTTGAACCGCCGTGATGTCACCTTCTCCGGTTACGAGTTGTTGTAAACCGGCATGATGTCCCCATAAAGATAGCATTCATGATATCTTCTTTGTTTAACAGATCCGCAATAATCGAGGCGATAGCTCTGCTTCCTAGATTTGTGGTTCCTTGATTCACGCGCCTGACACAGGTATCTTGCCTTATAAATAGGACCGAAGGGTCATTCCTTTTCTCCCCTCCGTCCCCTTTCTCTTCGTCTTCCTCGCGTCGCTAGCCTCGGAGCTCCGCCGCCGCCGTCGACCTCTGCAGTCTGCACCGTCTTGAGCAGTTGCATCAACCTGAACGCACCAGAGAAACGCAACACTCTTCCGCATCTCCTCAACTCAGGTAGGTCCTCAGTTCCCCTCGACCTATATTCATTCTAGGGTTTCCTGTTCTTGCAGTGCTCCATTAACTGTTCATGCTCATACCAGACTCCTGGCTAGATCTATGACATCTTGCTCTGATTAGCAATAGCTTTTAGCATCCGCCTGTAGTCTCGTGCTCACGTCCATAGATCTCGCACATCATCTCCTGCTCATTGCATCAATACTGCTCTGCTGTATTCCTTTTTGGATATTTTTCTTCTTTTCTGATCTGGCTTCAGATCCTTCGTTGTAGCGAACTCTTGTGAAACCTGTTTCTGCACACTTAACCGTTCGCAACCTCAATTGTTTTCCATATTTAGACCTTAGACCAGGCGGTTTAACTTAACATAGAAAAAATTAGATAACCCGGTATACACCATTAGTCCCCTTATTGAACCGCCAGAACTCCTTAACCAGACATTATCGCTTCATAGAACTCCGGTTTAGATGTGTTTGTCTCCGATTTAGCATTGTACACCGGTTCTCTCTTTGTCCCAACACATTTCTTGAACCGGATTTATATTTTTTGTAGATGGCCAAACAAGTATATGAGTGCAACTGGGCTCCTTCCTGTGTCACCGAAACTCAATTAAAAAATCTGGTCCTGACTGGCGCTTTAGGCAGTAAAAATACTATCCATTGGAGGGTTCCTGGCAAAGAATGTCCACCCACACCTCAAGAAGGAGAGGTTGTAGTTTTCGCAGATCACCTAGCCCGGGGTTTCAACCCGCCCGGTTCAAAATTTTACCGAGATGTGTTAGCCAATTTTCAACTCCGTCCACAAGATACGTGCCCCAATTCTGTTACCAATATTTGTCACTTCCAAGTGCTCTGTGAGGTATACTTTCAAGAAGAACCTACAGTTGAACTGTTTAGAGACTGCTTCCATCTAAACCGCCGCACAGAATTCACTGACGGGCCCAACACAGAATTGGGTGGTGTGGCGATTCAAAAAAGAAAGGAGGTCACTTATCCTCATGTCAAACTGCACAGCCACCCCAAGGAATGGAATCAAACATGGTTTTATTGCAAAGACACTTCACCTGCCAATGAGAATCCTTTGCCCGGTTTTCGTTCGGAGCGACTCAGTAACACACATCCCTTTCCGCAAAGATTAACTGCCAATGAGAGAAGTAAATATGCTCCTCAACTCTCCAAGCTCAGAGCCTTCATGGCCAATGGTTTAACCGGAATTGATCTCGCACGCTGTTGGATATCATGGAGCACACTGGTTTAATGTGTGAGTACACTGGTAGTGTCAACGACCCCCTCCGACACGTTAATATCCAGCTCACCGATGATGAGGTCACCGAGGCTGTGAAGAAAATGTTGAATGAACTGGAACACCTCTATGCCCGAACCGGTCTGCTCCCCTTCTGTGCTACCAACAAACCACCATCTGTAAGATTTCAGACTATTTTTTACTGAATATATTACTGCTATTTCTGTCATCATTCTTAACATCAATTGCTGCTTAATCAGGGTGATGATCCATTCTGGAGTAAGAAACGTCCACAAGAGAAACCAGAGAAGCCAGACAAACTGAAAAAACCAATCCGGCAAAAGACCAAAGCTGTCAAGAAGACTGCTCATAAGAGGAAAACCACTTCATCTTCTGATCCGGCTGTGGATGATGATGTGGGTAATCCGGACCTTGAGGTAGAACTTGATTCACTTGGCTTACTTTTCACATGCCTAATTAATGATGATGTTTGTCAGGATGATGCTGAAACCAGTAATGTTGATGTTGTAGAGGTAACTATTCTCTCCTCTGACTCAAATCCTTTGCCTTCACTAAAAATCCGTCAGGCAAACCGGAAAATTAAATTTTCTCATCCCCTTGCTTACTTGGATCCCAAATTTCTTATGAAGACTCAACAACATGAAGCTCGCCGCACAACTCGGCACAGCGGCCAGGTAGTTACCTCCACCGGTTTACCGAACAGTCCGGTTCGGAAACGTCGTTCAGAGGTCTCTAATTTGTTTGTCAGTGCTTATCCTAAAGCGGGCTGTTTTCGTCAACCCCTTAATCCATCTGACTCTGATTATCAGGTCACTTCCCACTCCTCATCTGACGAGTCATCAGCTACTCAGCTGCCACCACTTAAAACGGTGCTTGGGTAAGTTATACATTTCATATTGTTTCCGCTGCATCATTGCGTAGTATATGCCGTATTTGACTGTTATTGTGCCTTTTCAGGGCCAAGCCTAGGCCGAGCAAAAAGGCTCGTCTGGATAAACCGGCCGACGAAGAGACTGCCCCTGAACCGGACAGTGCCCTAAATCTTGAAGCGGCTATCTGTGAAGACACGCCCAATGATCCGCCACTGCAAAATGACGATTTTTTTGCTGAAGAAAGGCCTGTTGACACCTCCCTTCCCGCTCACCAGCCTAGAAGCCCAACCCGGATTGAAAAATCCACCAGTCCAATCCGGCCTGCTGACAAAACGACTGTCCCTGGTCAAACCGGCGATACCAAGGACGATGACGTTGTGATCATTGGCTTTGGCCACAGCGAACCGGGTAATCCGGTCGCTTTATCCAAACATTCTGCCAAAGAAGAATTTGCCACTATGAGCAAGGGCAAGTGGGATGTTGATCTGGCAACGTACGCTGCTCTGAACCCCCAAGACCTTCATTCTGGCTACTTGAACCGGCTGTATACAAGCCGTGATTATGAAGCTAGCCTGGTGAAGATGATGAAAGAAAAATTCGAGGTAACCTCCATGTTCTTCTCCCGCTTGGATATTTCAATTTTTGTTAACTCTCCTAGTCCCCAAGGGTCGGTTCAACTCTAGTATAGTTAAACCGGGACTTAACATAAACTCAATGCTTCAGAATCCACTGATGTAGCCCCCAAGGGCCGGTTCAACTTAACATACCTAAACCGGGACTGTAATTTATATCGCCGCATCAGAACATGTTCGAGCAAATAGCCATTAGCCCCCAAGTGCCAAGTTGAATACCTGTATTGAGCTTGGGACTTTGTGATTTTATTGATAGATGAAGATCAAATATGCATTAGCACCCAAGTGCCAAGTGTATGACTGGTTATGTACTTGGGACTTGTAATGAAGATATTAACATGCTCCCTTTTTGTTGCAGAGTGAGATACACCAACAAGCCTCACAAATCAATGATCTTCAAGAAAATCTGAAATCTCAACAAGCAGAAACCTCCAAGGCCAAGGATGAGCTGAAAACCGCCTTGACTTCTATGGAGCAGCTCAAGGAGTGGTTCAAGTCTGAGCGGGCCGACTGGGATACTGAAAAGGCCGCATTAACCAAAAAGGTTGAAAATGCTGAAGCTGCCCTTAAACCGGTGGTAGATGAGCTGACCAACGTGAAGCGGCAAGTGCATTCCATGACTGCTGCCATCTTCGGTAAGCTTCCTTTGGCTTCTTTGATAATCTTGGCCTTCTTATGATAAGTCCGGTTTGTGATTTCTCTTGCAATGCTATAGGCACACGCATTGGTCACTTGGGGTCAGATGTTCGGATGAAATTGAAAGCTGCCTACACTTTAATCGAGCAGCTGTACACTGGAGCGCAGCGGATCATCTCCACTACATCACATAACAATCCAGCACCCTCCTTAATTCAAGATACTCTTAGGAGGTTGTCAATGCTTCCCGCCCGGATTGAAGAGCTGAAGAAATCTGCTGCTCGAACCGGCACCATTAACGCCTTAATCTGGGCCAAAGCATGGGTGCCAGATTTTGATCCTGTTGAAGCAGCTCAAGGCTATCCCAGTTTGAAGGAAGACGGTTCAGAGTTCAACGAAGATGACCTGAGAGCGATAAACCGGGCGGTGCGCCCTCTGGCTTGCCAATTGGCCGAAGAGGCAAACTTGTCGCATTACCAAGCTCAATATGACAATCAAAACAAGCGAGTAGCTGCACCTATTCCTGAAGCGGAGAACCTGATCCCTCCGATCCGTAAGCATACTTACGCTCCTGATATTGAACCATCTTCCCTGATCCATGAGGAGGCTGTCTTTCAAGCTTTAATGGGAATCGACTGGACCACTGTTGACTTCTAGCCGCTGGGTAGAGATGAAGAAGCTGAAGCGGCGCAGGACGACCCACAACCATCAGACCAGGGCGGCGAGCAAGCATGAACCGGAAGCCGGTGTGAATAGCTGCTTCATTATATTCCGCCAAAAAACAATGATATTTATTTGGGCACCATGTTGCCTTGTAATAGGATAGCCAACACTCTTGCTTTGAATATGCCTTCGTGCACAGGTGCTGATACTTTTGCTTGAATGATCGAAACTTTCAATCTATATCGCCTGCAGTCACAAAATCTTAAACCGCCACGGCGGTTTGTGCCGCCAGCCAGCTTGTGACGGTCATATAAATATGAAATGAAATATTGAGGTATATAATCAAAATTTGTGATACAAAATACCTGCCATCGCCGGGCATAAAGTTGGATTAGCCAATCTTGAAGCGGAGGCTGTATGAACCCTTACCATCAAAGGAGAAAAACAGCTCCTGTATTTATAATGCCGGTTTACCACGTAAACCGTGCCGGGTCATGACAAGCCCCCTGTTACTCCATAATGGGATGTCAACAGAAAAAGTCAAACCGGTGAAATTATCTCCGGATTAAAAAATGGACCGAATTCCGTCAATTGACAATTTGAACCGGTTTAAAAATGTTGTCGGTTTAAGAAACGCAACAAAAATCAAATAACAGTTATGAAAAAACATGGAAGCAAAGGCAATGATAAACCGTTTGCAAAAAGGAAGGCTTTACTGAGCCGATCAGATGGTGTTACCATGGTCGGACACGACCAAGCTCCCTATAAGGTGTAGCCATGGTTCAAGTCAGCCAGGTCCCCAGCTGAAACCGTGGCATTATGCCGATCAAGTGGCGTGGCAATGGTTCGGGTTCAACCAAGCCCCCAAGTGACTCTATGGCCTTAGGCCGATCAAGAGGCGTGAGTGGTTCAGACTTGACCATGTCCCCAAGTGATCTGGTGGCTTTCGCATATCAAAAGGTGTTGCATTGGTTCGGACACGACCAAGCCCCCAAGTGATATCACAAAGCTTTTGAAAAGCAAACTCAGGGGGTAAACCGGAGGCCGCTTTAAGACAGAACAACTCCATGTAACCACACATGATGTAAAAGAACAGATACCCCGCTTTAGCTGAGGCTCCGGTTTATTACTTTATTCATAATATATACAGTCATAATATGTACATAAGTAGAGCCGATGGCTCAGGTATAATAAGGCCGAAGATGAGCTATGTTCCACGGCCTGTTGGTCTCCTCCTCTGACGTGCGTGAGTCTTTATGCTCTCGAATATCGATCAGATAGTATGACCCATTATGCAGATTCTTGCTGACCATGAAAGGTCCCTCCCAAGGTGGGGATAACTTGTGCATATCAGTCTGGTCTTGGATGAGCCGAAGCACCAAATCTCCTTCTTGAAAAGTTCTGGTTCTGACCCGGCGACTATGGTAACGACGAAGATCCTTTTGGTAAATCGCCGAGCGGGCAGCTGCTATGTCACGCTCTTCATCCAACCGATCCAAAGCGTCCTGCCATGTCGTCTCATTGTCCGCTTCAACATAAGCTGCCACACGAGGTGCGTCATGACGGATGTCACTGGGGAGAACCGCCTCCGCTCCATAGACCATAAAGAACAGTGTGTATCACGTGGATCTGTTAGGCGTAGTGTTGATACTCCATAACACAGACGGTAGCTCTTCTGCCCAGCAACCCGGTGTCCTCTGCAAAGGGACCATAAGCCGGGGCTTGATGCCTCTCAAGATCTCTTGATTAGCCCTTTCCGCTTGACCATTGGACTGTGGGTGGGCTACTGAAGAAACGTCAAGCCGGATGTGCTCACGTTCGCAGAACTCTTTCATGGCACCTTTGGACAAATTGGTACCATTATCTGTGTGGAAAGCCAAACCGGAAAATCACCTTTTTGATGAACTGAACCGCCGTAGCTGCGTCACACTTGCTAACAGGTTCTGCCTCCACCCATATTATATTTACTAATTGGAGGCACCATTGGAGTCTCCATGTTAATCCACATCATCAAGATTAATCTAGCCATTAGATCTTAAATTTAGTGGTCAAGATCTATTATGTATTAAAAGGCCCTAACTAATTAAAAGGAAGCCGCCAGGCCGTAAAGGAACAAACACACACGAAAAAAACACACCCATGTACACCCTAAGAAAACCATGTACGTAAAGGATTAAATTCACACAAGTCCATAATAGAGTCCACCACTTCCACGCCCTAGCATCTAAAAAAACACCAAGGGATTAAACTCCACGGTCCATCATGTGAAGAAAAGAAGAACTCCCACGTCCATAATAGAGTCCTCCAGTCCCACGTCCTAAGATCTCCCAAAAAGAAACACCCACGTCCCGGTTACAAAAAAAAAGCATGTTCCTTCTCCAGGCAAGAGGTAAAAAAAATATGTAAAATATATCTTCAGGGCCACACTAAAAAAGCCCACATCCCAATTCTCATGGAAATCAATACCATGGGCATGTCTAATACTTGAAGAAAAAGAAGAAACATACAAATTAGGAATCCTCAAGTGTCACGTAAAAGAAATAAATACGGAATAAGGTTATAATTTTTGCAGGTAAATAAATACGATATGAACACAGTAAAATCTAAACCAATCGTAAAAAGGAACACCAACCAAACTAAAATAAATTATTTTTTGCGGGTAAAATAAACACGACATGAACATACAAAAGTCTCTCCCAAATTGCTGTTGGATATTACAACTACCATGCTTATAATTTTAATATGTGAAATCTTATATTTACTAATTGGAGGCACCTTTCGAGACTCCATGTTAATCCACATCATCAAGATTAATTTAGCCATTTGATTTATAATTTAGTGGCCAAGATCTATTATAAGACCTGCCTTATAAAAAACAATGCGTACATAAAGATTTAAGTCTATATGTACTAGAAGAGTAGACCTTGGCTTGTTATAAAAAATTAAACTGGGTAAAAGAAGGAGTCCTAACAAAGGAGAGCCATATTCACCTACGTCCAAGTTGTTGGGGAACGTCGCAGAAAATTAAAATTTTTCCTACGGTTTCACCAAGATCCGTCTATGAGTTCATCTAAGCAACAAGTCAAGGGAGTGAGTTTGCATCTACATACCACTTGTAGATCGAGTGCGGAAGCGTTCAAGGGGATGGTGATGATGGAGTCGTACTCGCCGTGATTCAGATCACCGATGACCAAGTGCTGAACGGACAGCACCTCCGCGTTCAACACACGTACGGTACGGATGACGTCTCCTCCGTCTTGATTCAGCAAGGAGGAAGGAGAGGTTGAGGAAGACAGCTCCAACGGCAGCACGACGGCGTGGTGTTGTTGTTGCAGCAGTACTCCGACAGGGCTTCGCCTAAGCACGTACGGAGGAGGAGAGGTGTTGGGGAGGGGAGGGGCTGTGCCTTGGCTTGTGTGTTCAGCTCTCCCCTCATCCCTCTATTTATAGGGGAAGGGGCAAGGGGGGCCGGCCCCTCTAGATGGGATCTAGAGGGGGGGCGGCGGCCAGGGAGGGGGGACTTGCCCCCCAAGCAAGGGGGGCGCCCCCTCTAGGGTTCCCCCCCCCCCAACCCTAGGCGCATGGGCCCAAGGGGGGCGCGCCCAGCCCTCCAGGGGCTGGCTCCTGCCCCACGCAGCCCATGTGCCCCCCGGGAGGGGTGGCCCCTCCCGGTGGACCCCCGGAACCCTTCCGGTGGCCCCTGTACAATACCGATATGCCCCCGAAACTTTCCGGTGTCCGTTTGACAACTTCCCATATATAAATCTTTACCTCCGGACTATTCCGGAACTCCTCGTGACGTCCGGGATCTCATCCGGGACTCCGAACAACATTCGGTAATCACATACAAGTCTTCCTAATAACCCTAGCGTCACCAAACCTTAAGTGTGTAGACCTTACGGGTTCGCGAGACATGCAGACATGACCGAGACGGCTCTCAGGTCAATAACCAACAGCGGGATCTGGATACCCATGTTGGCTCCCACATGCTCCTCGATGATGTCATCGGATGAACCACGATGTCGAGGATTCAAGCAACCCCGTATACTATTCCCTTTGTCAATCGGTACGTTACAAGCCCGAGACTCGATCGTCGGTATCCCAATACCTCGTTCAATCTCGTTACCGGCAAGTCACTTTACTCGTACCGTAATGCATGATCCCGTGACCAAACACTTGGTCACTTTGAGCTCATTATGATGATGCATTACCGAGTGGGCCCAGAGATACCTCTCCGTCATACGGAGTGACAAATCCCAGTCTCGATCCGTGTCAACCCAACAGACACTTTCGGAGATACCTGTAGT
>LR880970.1:844569998-844583318 GCA_904067115.1 Aegilops sharonensis
CATTACCGAGTGGGCCCAGAGATACCTCTCCGTCATACGGAGTGACAAATCCCAGTCTCGATCCGTGTCAACCCAACAGACACTTTCGGAGATACCTGTAGTGCACCTTTATAGTCACCCAGTTACGTTGTGACGTTTGGTACACCCAAAGCACTCCTACGGTATCCGGGAGTTACACGATCTCATGGTCTAAGGAAGAGATACTTGACATTGAAAAAGCTCTAGCAAAACGAACTACACGATCTTGTGCTATGCTTAGGATTGGGTCTTGTGCGCTCGGGCCCGGTCCACCACCTCCTGGGCGTTATCGACGCCACCTGCCGGGTTGTTGCCACGGGGCGCACCACGCCGTGCATTACTTGATACGGCCGGTTCATCCACGTGCCTGCTATAGCTCCGGCTTGGGCGGGGGGTAGAGTGGATCCTGTCGCGGCTCTACGAATATGCTTCCTGTTGGACCAAAGATTTCCTAAGGAGCTCCTTGACCCGGCGCGTCTCTACTGCCTGTGGTGAATCACCTTCAATTGGAATAGCCTCCAGCCGTGCCGCAGCTGCAACAAGGTTATCCATCGGATTGGAGTAGTGACCCGGAGGTGTTTGCACAGCCTGAGGCGCACCGGTGTTATGGCGAGGTAGATCTATTAAGCGGGGCTGAACCGGCGCGCCCGTCCCAGGTGCTTCCGCCCGGTTTACCCCAGGCGGGTTACTGGTTCCCGCTCCGGGGGTGTTGAAGAGATCTCTTCCTTCGAAAACTGAAGGTAAACGGGATCTGTATTTCCTCTTCATGACTTCGTGTGACGCGTTCTGATCCAACATGAGCCTATAAGCCTGCGCATCTAAAGCGGCCCGCTCTGCCGTCATCCTGGCGTCTGCAGCTGCTAGATCCGCTTTAGCCTGAGTGATTTGTTCCTTAACCTTCGCAATCTTCGCGTTATGAGCGTCCTGATCCGCCGGGTTAGCCTCTGCCATGAGCGCAGCCAACGCATCGAACAGATTTGATAAAACTTGAGCCGGCGGGTGCACAGGGCCTCCTGCCCCGGCAGCCGTCGCCGCTGTTGAACCGGCGATCATCGCCGCAGCAGTCGAAGAGTGAAGCGCTGCTTGTGTACCGGCCATGAATATTCCAACCCTGTTGGGCAGATCAGAGGGGTCCGGAATACTGTCACCATCGGAACAGCCCCCAATCCGGCCATCTTGTAGCTGATATAGAGATTCAGTTTCTCCGGTTGACGACTCGTTGTCAGAGTAGACGACGGTTTCGCCACCAGATTCTGATCCGTCCTCATAACTTCCTCCGTGGATGACTCCCACAAAGGCACGCTTCACGGCTGGTGTAGCCTGGGCAGATTTCGTACGCTGAGCCGTCTCGACGAGGTCGGTGCAGATGTCCGGCTCAGGCCCTAGCTCACCGATCTTGCCGATGAAAACGTGTATGCCACCAAAGGGGACCCGGTATCCGTACTCGATTGAGCCGGCCTCGGGGCCCCATCCTGCGTCGTCGATGTAGAGCTTGCCGCGACGACTCTTTGTCATCCGGCCCACAGCATAGCCTTCGAGTCCTTCGAACTTGCCCTCCAAGATCATCAAACCATCGTGCGATAGCCCCACAGTGGGCGCCAACTGTCGTGGTTTTGTCGTGGCGGATGTCCTCATGAAAGGACTTAGTCGTGGAGCCATCGCTACGGGTTAACTTGAAGGGGTTAAAGCGGACGCAAAGACACAAGAGTTATACTAGTTCGGCCCCTTCGATGAAGGTAAAGGCCTACGTCTAGTTGTGATGGGATTGATGTGGTCTCGATGACTAGGGAGCAAATAAGCTTCGCCTAGGCCTCGAGTTGTTGTTGTCTACCCTTGAACCGCCCCGGGTCGCCCGTCGGTTCAGACAGTCCCAATCTCCGGTTCATACTCGTACCCGGGTTGGTCTCTCTCTATTCCTATCTTACAATACAAGTTTACATACCAGGCCGGTTTACGGCTATAGGTTCTAAACCGACTACAGGCCTTGGGCCCTTACTTTCATGCCTCTTGGGCTTTTACACCGTTGAACTACTAATGAAGTTAACCCGGCCCAGATAGGCCGGTTTACGCCCAGTAGTAATATCCCCAACAAGATGTGTCCTCACTAGTTTTTTCATGAATATGGCATGGTAAGACATAAGTTGTCACGGTTTATCATACGATCAGTGTGTGTTTTGATGAAATAGAGCACTCGTTCGAGAACCGTGCGCCGACGCATACATAAGTACTTGTAAACACTGTTGGTGCTACCCCACTTGTAAGAAGTTGTGCAAAACACGGCACATTGGCTCAGCTCGCTTCAACACTAGGCTATCGACCAGCTAACAATCAACAATCTTCTGTCTGACATATAAACAACTACTATGTATCTTGTCACAGTGGTTCATGCAGTTAATAGAGGCCACAATGTAATAAATTTCAAACGTTCACACGCTAGTCCAGCGCTCATGTGGAACACTCACAATTAAACTCGTCTTCATAAAAATCTTGAAAAGCATAAGTTAAGCAATTTTATACATCTCAATGATTCATAGAACATAACAAACATATACTAGTTCACAGCAAGAGACAAAGTTGTGAGAAGGTTTACAAATCAGGAAAAAACAAGCAAGGCTTCTCTGAGCAAAGGGCCTCCCGGCAGGCTTAAATTTCCTGGAGTTCACTCTGGTTTTTTCTTGTTGCCACCATCCAGGGTTAGGTTCTCTCATTCCAGAATAACCAATTATAATTGTGGTCTCAGCTGGAATGTTGAACTGAACCATGCAGTGTACTGACCAGCTGAAATGCTTGTGCATTCTACTAAATTTAAGCACCGCTATTTGCAGAAATAAGCAGACCACAATGCCTCTTGTCCGCGCACCTGTCCAAAAAACCACCGTGCAGCCATGCCAGCTAGTCCTCGGTCCGTGGATGAACTGGTAGAAAGTGCATTCCGGACTAGGATGCAGTTGTTTTCGCTCGTCCCTGCACTACAATCAGGAAGTAAAACGTATGGATCAGCTTCTTTTAGATTGCGTTGGTCATTCTACCTTAGTTACTACCAATGTAGGGATACCTTGAAGACGGGAGGTTAGACGACAACAACGAGGGATAGCCATCTCATTTTGCGCAGTTGTACTAAAACTGAGGTGTCTGATTTTGATTGCGCGGATAGAAACGATACGGAGACAGACATCCCGAAACGATATGGAGACAGACATCCCTGTTTGCGCAAATACGAAATATGGTTATTTAAACAGTGACACATATTACTACTTTCCTCCGTTTCCTCTTAGAACCAAGTCCTAGATTCATGCTACAGCTTTCCCACTTTCTTCCCTGTTTGAACCAACACTTTGAGTTCACTGTATGAACTAGCTTTACTTCTAATAATAGTAGAAGTCTAGGTGGCTTTGTAACAGCGGACGGAAGTAGAAAAGGATCCACACGAAGGGGGAAGAGCTGGGGCAGTATAGCAAGGCAGGTTTCGAAGGAATATATACCTGAGGGTCGTCGGCATGTGGCAAAGACGACGTCGGGAGGCCGCATCTTGGCCACAATACCGCAGGGAGGAAGAAGGGGTCGGAGGCCCTCCCGAGTCGGCGCTCTCTCAGACAGAATGGCACGGTCGCCGATCGGGACGCGCGGGCAGCCGTTGGTCTCCTCCCTCACCGCCGCCGACAGCGTGAACGATGCACCTACACCCCCTGGCCCGGTCGACGTTGTCCGACCGTATTTGTGACCCGCCGTGAGCTGAGAGAGAGAGAGAGAGAGAGAGTGTGGCCACTTATGTCTTGCTTAGATCTGGAGAGCATGAGAGAGTGAACGAGAGGAACCCTAGTAAAGCAAGCGCTAAGGCTCTTGCTTTTATATATAGTGGAGTGATTTTGTTGTACCGGCTTCAAAAAAATGCGCTCCTACGTGTACCCGCGAGTGGGTGTGAGAGAACTAGTCTGTGCGTGCACCGCTTCTCTTCGTGAGACTACAATATATACTATGACCAAAGAATGTTCGCCGCAAGAGTAATAGTATAAGTGCGTGACGTGTGAGCTAAAATAAAATGTGCGCGCCGTCTTTTGTTTTTTAGAAGTTCTGAGCGTAGGGTGTGAAGAGCACATATGTGCGTGACGTCTACCTGCAGATAGAGGATGGGTGCGACGTGCGAGTCTGCGAGAGGACTCGGGAGAGTCGTGACTCGTGAGGGTGCGTGTGCGTGAGAGAGAGGGGGGCACGTATCAATGCAATGCATGTGTCCGTAAATCATTATCCGACAAACGTTCGCCACAAGCCTTTTCCTGACGAACGCGGTAAGAACCGTTAGATCGGCATCCGATAGTGTTAGTTTTGCCATGTCATTTAACAGAACAGCCACTCCTCCTACACACAAATCTTCCACGTGAGTGTTAGCAACTGTTGTATGCTCCTTCCGTTCCGAAATGCAGTGCATATAGCTTTATTGAAAATTAGAACCTCGCAAAATTTTACCGAGTTTTCATGTACCAAATTGCACAAGTAGAATACCATGTATATATCATTTCATTCATCTTCGATAGGTAACTATAAAGATGGGTGAGGAGTCTACAAAGAAGGACCATCGTATCACCAGCAGCAATTTCAACCATCCTTTAGTGTCGAGGAATATCATAGGAACTCTATATGATATAATTTTTATAGGATTTTTTTCCTTTAGAGCCAATTGGTTCATAGGAATAGATTCATATACTCTACATTTCAAAGGAAATAAACATGATATCATTTCTATAGCTTTAGAGCCACTTGGTTCACATGAATGGATTCATATACTCCCTTAATTTCAAAGGAAAATAAACATTAGCGTATATTCAATAGAAAAGTTCCTATGATATGAACCAAATTACATATCTTTACTAATCCCTCCTCATAGGAATTGAGATACATGTCACCTCTAGATTCAATAGAAAAGTTCCTATGATGTGAACCAAATGACAACTCTTTTCCAATCCCTACTCATAGGAATTGAGATGCTCCATGTCATCTCTTTCCCTACAACTTCCACGTATGTATCTTCTATTCCTAAATAGATAGTACAACCCACTAGTAGCTTTTTTCCAAAACATGCAACTATGGCACAAGAACTATATAGTGTGCTAATAACTTTGAAAGATGGTCGCTGGATGAAGCTAACCCGACAGTGCAGAGATGGGCAAATCCGAGCACTATTGGCCGTTGGATATCATCAACATTCCACCAGATCTGCCACATGTACAATTTAGAAGACTCCATGGTTGAACTTAAGCATAACACACAAAGCTCAAAACACAAGCACTTCTCCTTTGTTCTAGAATCTTCTGTATCATAATTGATTTTTTTTTCTAAATGAATTGCCATTATTTGTTTTTTACTTTATGATTTACAATGCACAAACCCATGAATCTTAACATTTTTATAAAACTAATTGATTTTGAATGAGATGAACTATAAGAACTAAACGAACATCTACATCATGCATATATGACTCAAAGCTTTACATGCTATAGTGTGTATTTATTCATAATTTGGTTTTGAAATCTCATGCGTTCAATACATGTGTACCTTACTAGTTTTGAGTAGAGTAGCAAATTTCACGTGGCCCCAGGTATATCAAAATCTAGGGCCCATGCATCATTGCCTTTCGGTCGAACCTACGTCCACAATTTTTTGTACGTGCTATATCTCCACTGGTCCCCGAAGCCAAAAAGCTACCTCGTTCCCGTAAAACCAAGCGGCCCACACATATCTAAGGCGTCGACTCGAACCCGTTTACTACGACGTGGCCCCGCACGCCGTAGTACTCCTACAAACCCTACCACAGCACTCATCATCGGTTTTCTTCAAGAGGACGAGGGAGAAGCCGATTTGTAGTGGAGGCGCTTTCAAAACAAAAAAAGGATCTGTAGTGGAGACCCCTACCCTAGGGTGCCCTAGGTAGCTGCCGCATGCATCATTGTTTTCTCTTTTCTTTATGCTCTTGCGCGCTAGAGTGAAATGATGGTTGCTTCGTCCGTCCAGCTTAATGCTGGAAAGGTGGGGCTTTGTGATTTGACCCCTCATCGCTCATTTTCTACTACTGCGGCGCTACTACCGAGGTGCCTCCAATTCCAACCGCTGCTCCGAACTGTAATTTGGTGCATCGCACGTGGAACAAGATGGTGGATGAGTCACATGTCTGCCAAAGGGCTCCTGTTAAGTGTGTCGCCATTTCGTGTGCGGACTGACCCTGCTTGAGTTGCTACGCCAACACGACAGGAGCAGCCTACCACTTGGTTTTGCTCCTTGGTGAATCCTGACTATATTGATCTAAAAAGATACGTGCTGAACTACCCTCTTCGTCTTGGTTTTTTATTTGTAGGCGTCTCGGTTTATAGGGCCTGCACGTAGTTCTAGGTCATCCATTTGACTAACTAAATATGAGTTACTATGTCACAAAAAGTATATCATTGGATTCTTATTGGTTGATATGTGAAGAAACAAGAAACAAGGTAGAAGTTAATGCACCGCGCCTTAGTATTGTGGGATTATTCGGTTTTCGTAAGATGACGTGCGTTTGGTTGCAAGGGTGGTCATGAATGGGTTGGGATCGTTCAGAAAATAGACATGTTTGGCTATAAAGCACATGAATGGTTCGAGTCAAAAAAAGAGAATATGCCTTGAAGATGCTGATCCATTCCACCCAACCAAATCGGTCGAATCAAATGGCCGCCCGTTGCATGCATGACTATGTGAGCATAAGTGGTGGTCCCGTCTTAAATAATTAGCTCATCTCTTATATTCAGCCAAACACATCAATTGAATGGTTCAATCCCAAAAAAATTGAGTGGTCCCAATCCATTCATACGATACCTTCAACCAAACGCATCCGACGGAGGGAGTAGTTGTATTTAAAAGTCCAGGGCGGGGCTTTTCCTGCCCGGTAGGCGGCGGGACAGTTCCGCCTAGTCAGTTCGATAGAGACGCGAGAAGACGAGGGAGTAGGCTGCTGCAAACATAGGGCTGTGTGATTTGACAGCGAGTTACTGCTGGACAGGTGGGGCCCCATGATTTGACTTGCCATTATCATTTTAACTACGGCGCTACGACCGGCGTGAGTCTCCCGATTCCTGACCACCTCTATACAGGTGCCTCTCCCAATGCTCCACCATGTAGTAGTAGAGGCTGGCTCTTGCATGAGATCCCACTTCTCCACTTTTTCCTTGCCTCTCTTTCCTCCACATATGCAAAAATGCCATGTAAAGCGCACTATTGTACTTACTTGCTCCTACAGGTGCTTAAGCTTGCCACATAGGCTTAAAGTCTGATGTGGCAAGTTAATCAAGAAGAGAGAGACTAGTTTGGTGACCCAAGGAAGAAACGGTGCTAAGCGCGTGTACCTAGGTGAAAAGACAATTTTGAGTCTATAGCTAATTAAATGAAGCAAACTTAGCAACACCATTTCATTGGAAGCGGTCACTCCTTGGCAAATGCAATAAATACTAGTACTCCTTGTGTCCCATTATATAAGAACGTTTTTGACACTAAACTAGCTAGTGTCAAAAACGTTCTTATATTATGGGACGAAGGGAGTACGAAGAAAGAGATAGAGAGGAGTATAAAAAATACACTTATAGCCAACCTTGTTGTAGTATGAGTGACTAAGTGATGACTATGTATGACATGCCAACATCAGATATCCTAACACACCGTGTTAAATCTCCAAGGGTGCGACCACGCGAGCGACACGAAGGTCGTGGTAGGCGCGACCATGATACGGGTTGCTGGCAGACCTTGGATCTGAGATCAAACGGTCGCATGCTAAGTTGCTGAAAATTTTAAGAATAACCCTCCAGGATAGGATATTCACCCATAGGTCTAGAATCACGCCATGCAACCGTTCGATCTCAGATCCAAGGGCTCTCGGAAGCCCGTATCATGGGAGAATGGAGAGCCACTACCCTGCCATTCGCACGCTGGCAGTTCGCTCCTACTCTTTGCCGCACGTCCTTTAATACTACGGCGGTTCGCTCCTAGTCATCCCGTCCATTCACATTACGACAGTTCCACTAATCCTAACCCTCCTCCCAAATCCTTGGTGTCCCAAATGTCCCCGATCGGCGGTGAGTACAAGGTTAGAACCATCACCGGCGTTGAGTTCGACGTCGTCTACACCCGTACTTCCGCGACGGTGAAAGGATGCCTTTCTCGCTTCAGATGCATGTTCGAAAACTCACATGATGAGTGGGTCGCTGGGCTAGATGTTGAGTACACCACAATCATGGGACGAGAGAAGGATCTAAAGGACGAAGAGAGGAAGAAGCCCGCCATGATCCAGGTTTGCGTACATAACGTTTGCTTGGTCTACGACATATGCCATGCCGACGTTGAGTGCCAGGATTTTAAGAACTTCCTCGAGGACAAAACAGTCAATCCATTGATATTGGAGTACTACTGTACAAAAGTATACATTTCTTAAAAGGCTAGCATACTGTTCATCACACACACACACACACACACATATATATATATATATAGCAAGTTAAATTCTCAACCTAGAACAACGTGCATGCCATGTAGTAAACCGATCCGGAGGAAGTGTAGTAAAAATGAGGTGATTTTACCCAGCGATCGGCGGGGGAGCATGGCCTGTCATGCGGTCCACATGTCATGATGTACCAAGGCGATGCGTGTGTCCCTCTTGAGGCAGAAGCAATACTAGTACGTGGTTTGAGATGATGTCAAACCGAAGTGTGAAATAATGGTTGCTTCGTTCGTCTGGGAAGGTGCGGCATTGTGATTTGACGTCTGATTGCTCATTACTAACACTGAGCCGGTACGAGTGGGGTGTGTACCCCCTGCTGTTCTGCACTGTTATTTGGTGCTTGACACGTCGACCCAGTTGCTATATGTCCCACATGTCGACGACAGGAAGTACAGAATTCATGAAAGGGAGCGCCGACAGAGGAGTATACTACAGAATTCATGAAAGGGAGCGACTTAGTTTTGGTAAAATCTGTTTTTACGGGGTATGTACCCACTAGGGTTTATAGGGCTCATCTAAAAAACATTCGTTTTTCCATTTGATAAGTCTCAATTCTAGTACTATACTAGTAGTAGTACCATTACATGTTGGATTTCGAGGTGCGTTAGATCACCCGAGGCAAGCAATGTCAAGAGGAAACTAACCAATGCATGTACAAGTTCATGGAAATTTAGTGGCCATTCATGCATTCATTCTAATTAATGCCTCCGTAAACATAACTTCTTGAGAAAAACGAGCGTACTGTGCAAACTACAAAATTAATTCGACCACTCACCGTCTACCTTGGTTGGAGAGATTTTGAAATTAGCCATAAACTGGAAAGGAGGGAGTAGTAACTTTTGTCTCAATTACTATTTCTACCTTGTATAGATGCAAAATGTATTTTATAGTGGCCTTTTATAAGTAAATAGAGGGAGTACTAACCAAAGTACGTAGTAGGGACGAGGAGTAAACGGAGGGAGTAGTAAAATTTTCTCCTCGTGCTGCGAGCCACCGCGCGCACGGGCGAGGGAGCGGGCGTAAAGGCGTACAGTAGTACTCCAGCTTCACCTCATCCTGCGAGCCACCACGCCCGTGGGCGGGGGAGACGGCGTACTAAGCAAGCTTCTCCTCGTTCTGCGAGTTGACGGGACACATCAAAAGTACTCCAGTGTATAGAGCCTTGCCTCTAAGGTAGGCCCCACATGGTTTGCCTCTTTTTTTAATTTAACATAACGCGTCAAGTCGCAATTTGTTTGTTCAACCGTGGTAGACGATCCTCCCTCCACCAGTACACGTGCCAAATTACCATGTGGGCTGCCTTTTTCATACAGAAATGAGCTCCACCGTGTACCCGCGCCGGTGTGGTTGGGAAAGAGACGGGAGTACGTGCGCCGTGCATGCACCTCTTCTCTTCGTGCACGTCCCCCACCTACGTGGGTGTGTGTGAGATAGATACACACCTAGACATAATGCGCCGTCCATCCCCATGCCTCCACCCAGTCCGACCACCAGTCACCACCACGGCACCACGCCCCACTCCTCCTCACCTTATCTCTCATATTTCTCCCTCCATTTTTATATACAAGGGGCCACTATCAAAATTACAATTTCCAGATATACAAGGCCACTAACACTAATCGATGCAATATTAATGGTGTTTGCCTCGTGGTACTAGCAAAGGAGGACATTAATTATCCCTTGCATGCATGCGGGAGTTTGTAAAAAAAATGCATCTTGATGTTCCGTGCAATGCACGGGCATCTTGCTAGTCCATGAAAACAACACATGGCAAAATTCCACGGCAAACAGAGGGATTTGAATCTGTTGGGAGGGGCTGTTTGGATCTTGCCCGGGGTAACCAAAATATTGGCGACCCTTCTGTCCACCGGTGCCTTTGCCACCGATGAACGAGGAACGGCTCGGGTGCTCATGCTGTCATGCATCCTCCAGCGCGCATGTTGGAGACGAGCTCGCAGGAGCTGTGTTTTTTTGGCCCACAACGCCGCCCGAGCAGCCCGCAGACCGATCGGCGATCCGCAAATTACGCCATCCAACTGTAGCCGCACACATTATGACAGCAACTCAACCAACCAGACGAAATTCACGCAAACACGTAGACAAACTGATACTCATTCACGCAACCACCGGAGTATTTCATATAAACAATGACGGAAATCATATAAAATACCAGATTTTCACACAAACATGACGGATTTCATTACATTCAAATGAACTACGCAGTGCTAGTTCTGGACAGCACAGGTATATAATACATGGCCTAAATGGTCGCCCGCCGATCGATTTGTGTTCCTCATGTCCGGCAGCATGATCACCGGACTGCCGGGAGCCCCGAAGGTATATGCTTTAGTGCAAAGGACGGCTCGCTTCCCCACTGCCCAACTGATATCATTGGCTGGTGCCGAAGATGATGGTGGCCGGCACCGGTTCGAGTTCATCACCGGCCACTACTTCGCCATGGCCAGCACCCTCTCGAGTTCATCCTAACATTGACCTCTTCTGTGGAGCCCATGCGGGGTCGACGAAGGTCCTGTCAACAAAAGGATCTGGCAAGACACCTGCTGTGTACGCCGGCGTCGCCTCCGTGGTGGCCCTCATGGGACCCAAGCGGCGGCGGCCTCCCGTGTTCTACTTCTCCTCGATGATGGTGGCGGACACGGAGGCGCTGGCCACCGACTCGTCGCTCTCCGCACACCCGGCTTCTGTCGCTGCTTGCATGGCGCGGCAGCCGGCATGGGAGTCTCGGCCACAGAAACGGGAGACGCGGTATGAGGCGGCGGCGTGGACGGTAGTAACGACGCCCGTGCGCTGCTCCTCGTCGAGCTGGCCTGGAGCGGCGAGTTTCTGAACCATGCGCCGGCTTGGGGCAGCAACTGGCTCCGTCGGGCGAGGGGATGGAGGTGGATCAGCAAGCTGCATAGCTCGTATCCGGCGGGCTACCCAGCCGGCTCGGATGCGGAATAACTACTCTTCGTAAGCCATTGTAAGAGTGGACAAAATGGTGGAGGAGATAGGGGAGCGGCGGAGGTGTGCGATTCTTGGCCGGCGTTTGGCCTCGTTTAAATAGGAGATTAAATAGACGGCGGACGGGAGGAGCTCGGCCGGCGTTGCGTTTGACGCCGGCCCGGTCATGAACGGATGTGTGTCCAGAGTGGGTTTCTCGGCTTCCACGCGGGCGGGTTTCATGGAGGCATTTGAATGCGGCACGGAGGCGTGTTCAGCCGGGCATGCCGCGAGTGGCGCCCTCGACTCTGACCTAGGACACCGCGCCGTTCTTCCACTGACGTGTGGGCTCTTTGGGTGCATGGCCTACATGTCAGTGACCCAACGCAGGCAGCGCACAGCAGAGGAACCTTTGGTGGGCCAGGGCAGTCAGAAGCGGGCATTTCATAAACCGATGATTGTTCATTGAGTGTGACGTCATCTTTTTCATGTAGTTAAGCGTGTGTCTTGCGTCGTGTGCTGTGTGCATGCAGGCGTACGAGTGTTGCGTGCGTGCAAGGGTGCGTTTCAGTGTTGCATGCATGGGTGCGTACGTGCAAGGGTGCGTTTCAGTGTTGCATGCATGGGTGCGTACGTGCGTGTGTTCATGAGTGCATGTGTATGTGTCAGTGTTGCACGCCAGCATGCGTGCGTGTGTATGTTATGTGTACGTGTCAATGTTGCACGCCTACATGCGTGCGTGTCTTGCGTGCGTGCATGGGTACGTGCGGGGTGAGGCTAAACGTCAGTCGACTGACTTTTTCATCTCTGGTCATTAGATTTTCCAGCCGTTGGATACGAAATCAAGGGCCTCCAGTTTATCATCAAACTCCACCCCCCCCCTCCCCCCGAGCCGCCAGCCACCACCGGCCGAACCGCCCGCCCCCGCCGCCCGCGGCCGGCCCGCCCTCCCCGAAACCACTCCCCACCGCCGGTCCGCCGCCGCACCTTCGAGAGAGTGGGCCAGCATATATGATCTGGAGATTTTACGAAGTCACCATAGGTGCCTCGTAGTCGAGTGGAACGTCTCCTCCCACTGAACGTACATCGCCGGAAAATACTAAAATTAACACAAGATAAATGCGAGCACCGAGACTTTAACCTTGGTGGGCTCGAGAAACCACTGTCCTCTAACCATCCAACAACATGTTAGTTAGCACGACAAAATGTATGTGGTGACCGTGATGAGCTTATTCTGAAGTCCAGTGACCATATCGTGCTTTCGCTTCAAATACAATGACCGTAACTGGCGTCAACAAAATACGGAGCATGCATCAAATGCAAAGTCCGTCAGTTTCATCAACAAAATATGGAGACGTATCGTGAGCTAGATACCGTTGTACTATTGTATATGCTTATTTTCTTAGTGGGCGATTGCATGTGTGGTGTGGTGGGCACATCATTTCTAGTTGTGGTGGGTCAACATGAAGACTCATGGGTCGGTTCCATCCTGCGCCACATATAGGTTGGACCGAGACGTGTTATACGGAGACCCATGTGGAGGACTCGGCGTACAACACGAAGCTACCAGAGTCGTGGAGGACTCTATCCCCACTGGTGATAAGCCGACCATATATGATTTGTAACCCTAGGCCCTTAGTATGTTATACAAGCTTGGGGGCTAGTTCATCGATAGTATACACACACGCACAATGCCTGGTATTCATGTGTACTTTGTACACACCCCTAACACTAATATACAGTACCAGGAGTAGGCTCTTTCTTCAACTGCAAGGGTCCGATCCGAACTAGGGTAAAACTTTGCCTCGTATTACCATCCAGCCTAACAGCCAGGGATATCCTACCGAATG
>LR880970.1:844584048-844605194 GCA_904067115.1 Aegilops sharonensis
ACATAGTAGTCAGAAAGAGAGATAGAGAAACAGAGAGAGCATGTGCGTGAGACACCCCGACACCCCGAGAGAGATTGTGAGCATGTGTGAAAGACAAATGCCGATGCATATAAAGTGTGTGCACTTATGCGTTAGATAGAGAGATATCTACGTGTAAAAGGCGGTTCTACGCATTTAATTAAAATATAAATGGCATTATTATTTTTGGATGAGATCATGAATTTTGCAAAATTGCGTATGGACGAAAATCGGTCTATCAGACACCCATACTCCATTGAATTCTAGCATGTGCATGTGTTTATTTCATATTATCGATCCATAGAGTGAGAGCGGTTTGAAATACAGGCAATGGATGCTTTTGCAATTCATATATAAACATTAATTAGTGCACTCCATGTTGTTAGTGTGAAGCACTTTATACATTTGTCACTTGCATGGATACATTCCAAATTGCTAGCTACGAAATAAAATACATGTCGAATTCAACATAAAGGGGGTTTTGAAGATTTGAATTCATAGGAAGTGCATTCATCTATTTGAACCCGAGATAATGGCATTTGTAAATCAGATGTAAAAGGGGGCATCAATCTTTGTTGTGAGTTTGAACATGGTATATATATTCATACGCATATCTAACTTTTTTTTGCAACCAAGGAGATTATACTTGGAAGCATGCATGAACTGAGGTAAGTTGCATATTTTTTAATATATACTCGTGTACAATGCATATTAAAACGTACCCCCTCCATTCCAAAATAATCGTAGCTTTAGGATTTTCAAGAGTAAAGATTTGTGAAGTTTGACAAATCCTGAAAGTTGAATTCAAGAGAACCGAAAACGTTAATGCTTCTGCTTCCAAATATTGAACGAAGCGCCAAATAGGACTCTGGTCACCCAAAACCACGCGAGACTAATGTTTTGGTTGTAGGAAATTAGTGTCCTGACTCTGGCCCGTGTAGCCTATCGGCCCGATGTCCAAAGCTCTAAACCGGGGTAGGTTTGTAACTTCACCAAGACGCCAGTCTCAACCGCCTCCGAGAAGCATTCATACGCCATGGGCGCCTAAACACCCATACGCTCGGTCGAAATCTATCCCGCCCACATTTGGGACACCTGACATGACTGTCCTACCCCCAACCCGCAATATGTCCGAAATTTTAGATGGGGGCAAAGTTTGTAACTTTCCCCAAATTTCAAACAAGCGCGTCTCAAACCGAAACATTGTTCCCCCTTAGTTCCCCGCCTCCCTCCGTTTCCCCATTCATACTCCGTCGGCGCGAAAATGCCCTCTCCACCTGCCGCGAAACCCCAACCTCCTCCGTCCTCCACCCCATAGCGGCCAATCCACCGCCGCCCTCCTCTATCACGCCGGAGCCGGTACCCCGACGTCGTCCTCCAACGCAACCGCAACCGCAACGCCCTCAAGGACTTAGCAGCTGAAGCCGAGGCAGAGCTGCCTCCACGACGCCGACGCCGACATGCGCCGTACCAGAACCACTCCGACCATGCCGTCCTGCGCCTCACTGCTGCGGCTCCACTGTCGCAACCGTCCACCGCACCGGAGCTGTTCCCGCTACACCGTCGTTCGCCGCCTCGGATCTGCTTCCCCGCCACCGACAGACGACCACCGCACCACACTCAACAACTTGGCCATGGGTTCGTCCAAGGCTGCACCGTCCTCCACAACTTCTGGTTTCCGGCGAACAACAAGATCGTCGGAAAAACAGAAGGAGGACACAGCACTGCCAGCAGAAAGAGGTACTCCTCTTCCCTTATTCGTGCAAAGCGTACGTCTCCGCTCACAACGTATTCATCCCACGAAAGAAACTAGTTGAGCGCTTCTTATTGCATCTTCTTCGTGATACTAAATGCACAAGGTTTCCTCCCTTTTACTATTTCACCTTTGCTAGAGGTCAGTAGCCCGCCTGGATTTCAATTCAGGGTCAGTCGAACTGCAATAAAAGAAGCAGCACCCGCTTAGGCACGCGGAGCACCTAGTCCGCCTATTCCCCGGGGAAGCGGCGCATCGGTGTCTGTCATAGGGGTGTGGGGCGCAGGAGCTGCTTGCGCCCGATCTGGAGGTCGGCGGGGCTTGAATGGATGGCCGGGGGGGCAGTGCCAAGCACGGCGGTGCAGTGAGGTTGAGGGGAGGGCACAGGCAGGGGAGGAATACTGGGCCGGAGATCGTCAACACTGACTGGCTGGAGGTAGATGAAGGCGATCTCCCCGTTGTTTGTACATCGGACGGTGCAGAAAAAATGGACTGACCTATTTGCTTTCAATCGACTGTTATTTTCATAGAATCCTGTAGTAATTGAGTGTGCCATGCATGTTGTAGAGCTATAATATGTCTCCCGTCATTTATTTCTCACCGACCTGCTATCTGCTACCTTTACACTGTACTAATTGTGCACACACTTCACCCATACTCACACTATTGTTTTTTTATGCATGGGTATTTCAGACTCTGACGCAGTGTTGATGAATGCAGAAAAGAAAAGACAGAAGTCACTCCAGTGTAATTCGAAGATAAGCAGTAAGCGTTTCAACGCTCTAATGGGTGCAGTGTCTGCAGTTGGAGACAGTAAAAGTAGCTCTGCAGTTGATGATCTCAATTGCCACACACAACCATCCCAGGTGCTTGCTTTAACTTCGCGCTGTCAAATGTGGTTGCATCTTGCATATGGTGTCTATCTTGTATTGCTTCCAATTTGGTTAAATTGCATATGCTTACTTTACACATTATACCTTTGATAATGACATGCCTTCATGTTTTTAATGCATACTGCATATGTCTATTAACCATGTTCGTACATCAAACTAATGCTCTTTTGTATCCCTCGTCAATCACTTATGATGAGACAGTCACCCGGGTGGGTTACTGTGAGACGCCCTACTCGTTTAAAGAGTGCAGTGTCATCCTCCCCACATGATTCTCAAGAAACAGCAAGGCTAAATGAAGATAGTCAACGTAGCTCTCTAGTTGATCACCGCAATTCCCCCACACCACCATCGCAGGTGCTTGCTCTTACTTGGCAGTGTGATATGTGGTTGCATGTTGCATATGGTGTCTACCTTGTAATGCTTCTAATTAGGGTAAATTGCATCTACTTAGTTAACACAGTATACCTGTGAATATGACATGCCTTCCTGTTTTTGGTACATACTACGTCTTTCTATTAACCATGTTCCTATATCAAACTACTTATCTTGTGTATCCCTCATCAATACTCCTAATTTGTTAAATTGCATCTCCTTAGCTTACACATTATACATGTGAATATGACACGCCTTCCTATTTTTGGTACATACTACATCTGCCTATCACACCATGTTCTTACATCAAACTACTGTTCTTGTGTATCCTGCGTCTATCGCTTATGATGAGACAGTCACGCGCGTGGGTTAATATGAGACGCAATACTCTTATAAAGAATGCAATTTCATGCTCTCCACATGATTCTCAAGAAACAGCAAGCCTAAATGCAGATATTGAACGTTGCTCTATACCTGAAGACAGCACTTCCCCTACACCACCATCACAGGTGCTTGCTCCAACTTCGCAGTGTGATATGTGGTTGCATGTTGCATACGGTGTCTAGCTTGTAATGCTTCTAATTAGGGTAAATTGCATCTGCTTAGTTTACACACTATACCTGCGAATATGACATGCCTTCCTATTTTTGGTACACACTACATCTATGTGTTAACCTTGTTCTTACATGAAACTACCTCTCTTCTGTATCCTGCATCAATTACTTACGATGAGTCACCTTTATTCATTGCATATTGCATATTATTTCTAGCCTGTTGCCATGTATTGCTTCTAATTTGGTCAAATACATTTGTTAGGGCACCCTTTTAATTTGGCAGAGTGATATTGGTTTCATCTTTCATATGGTTTCTAGCTTGCATCGATTCTAACAAGTTAAAGAACCTTGTGCTTAGTTTACACTTTATACATCATACATGTCAATATGTCACGCCGTCCTGTTTTTCATACATATTCCATCCTCCTATCATGCGGCTGCCTTACATGAAAGTAGTGTTCGTCAGTATCATGCATCAATAAGTTCTGAAGAGCAAATTTTATTCCTTTTTCTTGTGGGTTTGACTTGACAAGGCAAAATCAAGAAAGAGGAAGGAAAAGAGTAAGGAAGGAGATGATGGTGGTCCTATGCAGCAACGTAAATGGAGCATCTGTACCGATTCTCCTTGTACTGACAGTGCATTACATGGTCCAAGTCCCGCTCCCCTACTCCACCATCCAAGGTGCTTGCTCTAACTTGGTAGTGTGATATCTGGTTGCATGTTGCATATAGTGTCTAGCTCGTATTGCTCCTAATTAGTGTAAACTGCATCTACTTAGCTTACATGTGATACATGTGAATATGACACGCTTTCCTGTTTTTGGTACATACTATATCTGTCTATCACACCATGTTCTTACATGAAACTACTCTTCTAGTGTATCCTGCATCAGTCACTTATGATGGGACACCTTTAAGATGGCAGTGTGATATTGGTTTGCGTCTTGAATATGATTTCTAGCATGTATTCGTTCTAGTTTGATGAACGCCACCTATGACGAGACAGTTTTAACTTGACAGAGTGATATTGATTGCACCTTCCATATGGTGTCTTGCGGTGTTTCTAATTTGTTGAAGTGCATTCTGCTTAGTTACCACATCATAGGTGTGAATATGTCAAGCCGTCCATTTTTTCGTACATATTCCATCCTCGTATCATGACTTTGCCTTTCATCATAGTAGTGTTCGTCAGTATCATGCATGAATGAGTTCTGAAGAGCGAATGATATTCCTTTTTCTTGTCGGTATGACCTCACAATGCAAAATCAATAAAGCTGAAGGAAATTGGCAAGGCATTGGATGATGGTGGTCCTTCCGAGCAACTGAAATGGAGGTTCTCTACAGATTCTACTCCGCCATCCTCCCAATAAGATTCGCGGGACACGCAAGGCTAGACAGTCAACGTAGTTGTGTAGATGATGAGCACATCTCCCCTACTCCACCATCACAGGTGCTTGCTCTAACTTGGCACTATTATATGTGGTTCCATGTTGCGTATGATGTCTAGCTTGTATTGCTTCTAACTTTGTTGAATTGCATCTGCTTACTTTACACATAATGCCCGTGAATATGACATGTGTTCCTGTTTCTACATCAGACTACTATTCTTGCATATCCCACATCAGTCACTTATGATAAGGCACCTTTAAGTCGCCACTGTGATATTGGTTGTGTCTTGCATATGATTTCTAGCATATACTGCTTCTGATTTGTTGAAACGTCATACAGTTTGAACTTGGCAGAGTGATATTGGTTGCATCTTTCATATGGTGTCTAGCTTGCAGTGCTTCTAATTTGTTGAAATGCCTTCTGCTTAGTTACCACATCATAGGTGTGAATATGTCACACCATCCTGTTTTTCATACATATTCCATCCTCGCATCATGTGTTTGCCTTTCATCCGAGTAGTGTTTGTCAGTATCATGCTTGAATGAGTTCTGAAGAGCGAATTTTATTCCTTTTTCTTGTCGGTTTGACTTCACAATGCAAAATCATTATAGCTGAAGGAAATTAGTTCGGCAGTGAATGATGGTGGTCCTTCGGAGCAACTCAAACAGGGGGTCTCTACAGATTCTACTCCGCCATCCTCCCAACAAGATTCGCAAGACAACACAAGGCTGGACAGTCAACGTAGTTGTGTACACGATGAGCACATCTCCCCTACTCCACCATCACAGGTGCTTGCTCTTACTTGGAACTGTTATACGTGGTTGCGTTTTCCGTATGATGTATAGTTTGTATTGCTTCTAATTATGTTGAATTGCATCTGCGTAGCTTACAACTTATACCTGCAGCGATCACTTACCCATAAAACACATTTAACATGGGACTGTGATGTAGGTTGCATCTTGCATTGTCTTCTAGCTTGTACTGCTTCCAATTTCTTGAAATGGCACTTACGACGAGACACTTTTTACCTGATAGAGTGATATTGGTTGCATGTTCATAAGGTGCCTAGCTTTCATTTCTTCTAATTTTGTTGAAATGCCTTCCGCTTACTGTTTTTCATACATATTCCATCCTCCTATCGTACGTGTGAATATGAAATGTTGTCTTTTTTTGTATATATTCCATCCTCCTGCACTTGCCTTACATCAAAGTAGTGTTCGTCTGTATCATGCATCAACCAGTTATGCAGAGCTAATTTTATTCATCTTCTTGTGGTTTTGACTTCATAAGGCAATATCAGAAAATAGGAAGGAAAAGAGTAAGTTAGGGGATGTTGGTGGTACTCCGCACCGACGCAAACAGAGACTCTCTAGATTTGCCACTGCTACTGATAATGAAGTTGAAGTCCCAAGTCTACAAGATGAGTTCATATCCCGCACTCCACCATCACAGGTGCTTGCTCTAAGTTGACAGTGTGATAATTGGTTTCATGTTGCATATGTTGTCTAGCCTGTATTTCTTCTATTTTGATTAAATTGCACCTGCTGAGTTTATACGTTATACATGTGCATATGACATGGCTTTCTGTGTCTATAATACACTGCATCTATCTATCATACCATGTTCTTACATCAAAGTACTGATGTTGTGTATCGCGCATCAGTAACTCATGATTGGACGCTTTTAACATGGCAGTTTGATAGTGGTTGCATCTTGCATTGATTTCTATGTTGTACTGCTTCTAATTTTTCGAATTGCCACTTATGACAAGACACTTTTAACTTGGCAGAGTAATATTGGTTGCATCTTTCATATGGTGTCTAGCTTGCATTACTTCTACTTTCTTGAAAATCCTTCTGCTTAGTTTGCACATCGTAGTTGTGAATATGTCATGCCGTCCTGTTTTTCTTACATATTCCATCCTCATACGGTTGTCTTACATCAAAGTATTGCTTGTCTGTATCATGCATCAATGAGTTCTGAAGAGTGATTTTATTCTTTTGTGTTCTGGGTATAGTTTGACATGGCAAAGTCAAAAAAGAGCAAGGAAAATAATATAGTAGGGAGTGTTGTTACTCGTCGGGTGAAACGGAAAAGGCTCTGTCATCGAGATTCTGCTGGTACTTATAGTGCAGTAGAAGTTCCAAGACCACCGGCTATATCTACAAACACAGTATCACCTGCTTCACCAGCTGCAGCATCCGCTTCAACTGTACCAGCATCTCAACCAGTTACTCTTTCGTTTGCTCCGGAACTGGCCAGTTCCCAAGCTGCCTTCACACCTAACGCTACTTCCGAAGCACTGTTGACACAACAGGACTTGGCAAGATCATATGAACCTCATGAGCATCAACACCACCCGACCGAGTCAAGTTGCAGTTGCATGCTCCTTTATATGTACTCTCACAGTTTGATGTACACTAACACTTTCCATATTCGTTGTTGAACTAGCACCACGGCGCAAGCAGAAACAGACATCAGGGATAATGCTTGACAGATTAACAAAATCTAAAGGAGGAAGAATGGAGATCCATTTTGAGGCAGGTTTAAAAAGGCCACGTGATGCTACAGAGTCAGCCAAGTTAGTATCAGAGGCAGCCGTTGCCGTTAGGTGTCATGCGCGTATCCTCCCAACGTGGATCCAGTACAGGAATGAGAAAGATAATACCCAGTTTAACACCTTCCTTGACCATTTATCTGTAAGTAATGTTATTCATAGCAATTAGTAATATTGTCTTGCTCTGTCCCATACTTTGTAATAAGACTCACATTCTTTTTTCAACAGATGAGGTTCAAGTTGGATCCGACAGATGATGCAACTAAACAAGCATGCACTCATGTTTTTCAGTCTGCTCTGCGACAGTATCGGTACCACCTTAGGAAATCTCACTTTGAAGGCAAGGCTAACAATGAAATCGCCCAAACATCTCCAGTGGGATATATTACAGATGAAGACTGGACAGCCCTCGTTAAACACTGGTCCGGTCCAAAGTATCAGGTAGGCTATATGTATTTGATCAGACCACATATTGAACTTGTATTTATGTATGTGCTTTACAAGTGTATCTTCTTCTAGGCTAACTGTTTGAAGAACAAAACCAACCGTTCTAAAGTGAAATTCCAACAGACAACAGGATCTCGTAGCTATATTGCACACTGCGAGGCTCTTGTAAATAGTTGCTACTTCCTTCTTTTTTTTGTGCCATATTATCGTATCTATATTGACTTATTCCAAATACAGCGGAAAGCCCATGCGGACCAAAAAGAACCTGAACCGAATGCAGTGAAAATCTTCAAGGATTGCCACACCAGTAAGATGAAGGGCATGAGCACACCAGTTCAAGCCGCTGTTGTAAGTCCTTACTCCTCCTGCCTTGAACTGATTGGTACTGTGATGTGTTCATTTAACTACTTGGTTTGCAGCCAATGTCAGTTACTCTGTTCACTTTTATACACAGTTGTGTTAACGTATCATTTCACCTTACATGGTTTAAAAAAGATGAAGGATATTCTTTTGGTCTTGATCTGTAATCTAGTTGTTATGTTCACGTGCGCACACAATGATAAAATAGCCTGTTTGTTTTATATCTGTTTGCCCATGATATGAATGATGTCATACTATGTTCATCCTACTTTAAACCATGTCTCTTTATCTTCAGATGTCAACGAATGTGAGGAAATAGACAATACAGTAGGCATGCTACATGGACATATGTTCCGAAAGTGATTTTATTATGTAGTTGGCACTACAATACATGCTAATGTATTACAGTAGTTCACCAAAATAAGTTATGTATAAACGTTTAACCTACTTTGTTTGTTTTTGTCTCATTAGTAACTCACTGGTACACTAATCTACAAGTTCAAACTTTCAGGAAGCTATGGTACAAATGATTGAATAGCCACAACCACCTGAAGGTGACGAGGCTACTACAGGCACAATGTCACCACTTGCTGAAGTGCGTCAGTATCTCTCCACTAACAGTGCAAAAAGCACCTTCCTGTGTAATTCTGGGTTGGTTGTCAAGGTAATCTCGTCCAAATCGCCTACTGAACAAAATCTTCCTGCTAGACAGAGTGATATATCTGTGCTCCAAACACAAGTCAATCCCTAATGGACGTTGTTCAGAAACAAGAATAGTGGTTTAGAAATGCCGTCAAGATATGAATGGTTTTGAAACCAGACTATCAGACATTCGCTTCGTTGTTGAAGAGCAATGGTGGAAAAAAGGTGGAGATCGTGCTGCTCCATCAGATTCTACAGCCTAAAACATTAGCACTCAGGTCAAATGATCTGTGCTTCTATACATCTGATGGTGCTTTTATCTGGAAGGACTGCAAACTTTTTGCCAACAGGCCTTTTTGTATGATTGGAATTTATTTTGTTGTGATACAACATTTATGATGCTGCCACAGGCTGCAGTAATTATGACGCTATTTTTGTATAGTGTAGGTTTAACTTAGTAATGTATTCGGACGAAAGCTTCGTAGGAGCCCAACATGCCAACATTCGTCGGGCCCATTCCAATTGGGCTAAAAACGATTACGGGCCGAAATTGCCATGTAGCCCACTAAAAATATCTGGGCTTATATTAGCATAAGCTTTCAAATTTTTCTGGTAGGCCTGTGCCCATAGTGGGCATTTAACATGCCTAAACATAATTTGGGCCCTCAGTAAAAGTAGGCCGTTTACAGGTGTCAATATGTCGAGCCCATAAAAAACATGGGCCTTTAATAGACCGAAAATGAGATTGGGCCCTGATTGTGCCAAATAACCCACTGGACTTAGCAGGCCGAAATGGTGGCCCATTTACGGTGCGGATATTTGATAGGCCGAAATTCGGATGGGCCGTAAATGCGCCGACATAATACATGGGCCTTTAACAGGCCGGAACTTCGGTCGGGCTAGATTATCGTCATTTTTATATGGGCCGTTAATGGGCCTGATATGACGTTGGGCCACATATGGCCCATGGTTTACGTCCGGCTTTAACGGGCCGAAAATGACAACAGGCCGAAAGTGGGCCAAATCTATAGTGGGCCTCTAACAGGCCGAATGACACACATGGCCGAATATGACCCAAATCCTTCACGGTCGTTTATGGGCCGAAAGTTTTGATGGCCTGTAAATGGGCCCAAATGAAGCCGGACCTTTAACAGGCCGAAAATACACCGGGCCGTAATTCGGCCCAATTACTTAGCGGACTATTAACGGGCCAGAAGTGACCATGGGCCGCATTGATGACAAGTTTAGACTAGGCCGTTGACGGGCTGATTTGACAGAGAATGTTGGGCATTTAGCTGGGTCGGCCCATTATGGTCTGCAGAATCTTGTGGGCCTTTGCTGGGCCGTCCCATTGTGGTCCGTAAAATCTTGTGGGCCTTTAGCTGGGCCGGCCCATTATAGTCTGCCAAATTTTGTGGGCCTTTAGCTGGGCCGGCCCATTATGGTCCACTAAATCTTATGGCCCTTCGGTTGGGCCGGCCCATTTAAACTTTGTGGGCCACTTTTGGGCCGGTCCACTTGTCAACATATCATAGGCCCATCTCGACCATTGGATGAGTGACACCTGTGCCAACGCAGAGCTGACACGTGGATCCGTCAGCCAATGAGAATTTTACACGTGGAAAATCAGCATTGGTCGTGGCTGTTAACGGGTTACCGGATCCAAAATCCGACCCGATAGCTTAACGGCGTTCCGTTACGGTGGATGCCACGTGTCGGTCACCCTTGACACAAGCACTTCTGTGACGCGTGATTTATCGTCATGGAAGTGGACACTTCCGTGATGATAATTTTGGTAATGTCATGGAACACTTCTACGACAACACAGGTATGACTATCTTGATTCTCTCATAAATTTGTCATGGATGTACATGCATGACAAAAAACGCGACCTACTGTGACAAACACGTATCATCACAGAAGTGTATTTTTTTTGTAGTGTGAGGTTGGGTTACCACCAGATCCATGTTCGTGAAAAAGATATCCCGAAGACCGCATTTGTGACTCGCTATGGTTCATACGAGTACACCGTCATGGTTTTTGGATTAACCAATGCTCCAGCCACCTTCTCTCCTATGATGAACTATATCTTCATGGAATACCTCGACAAGTTTGTCGTGGTTTATCTGGATGATATCCTTGTATATTCCAAGAATGAAGAAGAACATGTTGAACATCTTCGTCTTGTTCTGGAAAAGCTTAGAGAGCATCAACTCTATGCCAAGTTCTCCAAGTGTGAATTCTGGCTACCCGAAGTAACCTATCTTGGGCATGTCATCTCTAAGGATGGTATTGTCGTCAACCCTGAACGAGTTCAGGCTATTTTCGATTGGACTCCTCCGAAGAATGTCAAGCAAGTCAAAAGTTTTATCGGACTCGCCAGCTATTGCCGTCGATTCGTCGAGAACTTCTCCAAGATCGCTAGACCTCTGACTAACCTGCTTCATAAGGGCGTCAAGTTTCAGTGGACAGAAAAGTGTCAGGAAAGTTTCCAGGCGCTCAAAGACAAGTTGACTTCTGTCCTAATGCAAGAGCGCAAAGTGATTGCTTATGCCTCTCGTCAAATGCGCCCTCACGAAGAGAACTATCCAGTTCAGGACCTCGAGCTTGCTGCTGTTATCCATGCACTGAAACAATGGCAACATTACCTTCTCGGTAATCGTTGCGAGATCTTCACTGACCACCAAAGTCTGAAGTATCTCTTTACTCAACCAGACCTGAACCTCCGTCAGCAGAGATGAATGGAGATTGTTGCAGATTTTAACCTGGGTATTTCGTATACCCCAGGCAAGTCTAATGTAATGGCTGATGCCTTGAGCCGCAAGTCATATTGCAACCACCTCCAGGTTCACAAAGTTCAGCCCTCGCTTGTTGAAGAATTCAGGAAGTTGAACCTCCATATTGTTCCTCCTGGTGCTCTCACTCCCCCTCCTCCTGAGAGCCGCAAAATCAACCTCCATGTTGTTTCCAAGGGTTCTCTTAATACCCTGGTTGCTATACCAGATCTCGTGGAAAGCATCAAGACGCTGCAGAAGTATGACTCTCAAGCCCACAAGATTAAACGCTACCTTGAAGAAGGAAAGCCCTCGTTCTTCACTGTTGATGATACTTGCACTTTGTTCTTTAAAGGTCGCCTTGTGGTCCCTTCAAAAGATAACATGGATATGACTCAGGAGGTTATGAAAGAAGCTCATGATACACCTTTGTCTATTCATCCTAGTAGCACCAAGATGTACCAAGACATTCGCCAGAGATTCTGGTGGTCTAATATGAAGCAAGACATTGCTCGTTATGTTGCTGAGTGTGACGTTTGTCGTCGTCTCAAGGCAGAGCATCAAAGGCCTACTGGAACTCTGCAACCTATCTCTATTCCTGAATGGAAATGGGACCATGTTGAAATGGACATCGTCACTGGATTTCCCAAATCACAGAAAGGTAATGATGTTATTCTTGTCGTCATTGACCGGCTTTCCAAAGTTGCGCATTTTCTGGCTGTCAAAGAAACTATCACTACTAGTCAGCTGGCAACCCTCTACATGCCCAGAATTGTCTCACTTCACAGTATTCCTTTGGTAATCAGTTCAGACCGTGGCAGTTTATTCACTTCAAGATTCTGGGCAAGTTTCCAAGAAGCTATGGGGACTCATCTATCTTTCAGCACTGCTTTTCACCCCCAGTCGCAAGGGCAAGTTGAACGCGTCAACCAAGTTCTCGAATACATGCTTCGAGCGTGTGTTATTTCCTTCAGCGAGAAATGGGGAGGAATCTCTCCCGTATGCTGAGTTCTCTTATAATAATAGCTATCAAGCTAGTCTGAAGATGGCCCCCTTCGAAGTGTTATATGGACGAAAGTGCCGAACCCCTCTGAACTGGTGAGAAACTAGGGAACGTCCATTCTCTGGTCCGGATATTATACAACACGCCAAAGAACAAGTCCGCATTATTCGTGAGAATCTCAAGACTGCTTAGTCGCGTCAGAAGAGTCAATATGACCGTCATCATAAAGACATGGTCTATCAACCTGGCGAAAAGGCTTATCTTCGAGTTACACCAATGAAGGGTGCTCACCGCTTTGGGATAAAGGGCAAACTAGCTCCTCGCTATATTGGCCCATTCACTATTCTCGAAAGGCGTGGAAAAGTGGCATATCCACTGGAGCTTCCGCCGAACCTTTCTCAGGTTCACGATGTGTTCCACGTGTCACAACTCCGCCACTTCTTCAAGGACCCAATCCGAGCAGTGGATCGTGAAGTGCTCGAATTGCAACAGGACCTCTCTTTTAAAGAGCATCCGATCCGTATTCTCGACCAAGCTAAACGTCGCATACGTCAGAAGGCGATCAAGTTCCTCAAAGTCCAGTGGTCGCACCATTCTGAAAATGAAGCCACTTGGGAACGCGAGGATCGCCTGCGTGATGAATACCCCGCGCTGTTTCCTTCTACCTCCTAAATCTCGGGACGAGATTTCTTGTAGTGGAGGAGATTTGTAACGCCCGGATAATTAAGCTACAGTGAAACTCTGCTAATGATGCCACGTCACCTTCGTTACTGTTGCTAATCTTTCATTAGTTCAAAACCGGTCCACAAATCAAATTCAAAATATGAAAAACAACAAAAGTTTTCAAACATCAAAACAAAAATGTTCGGGCAGTGCCAAATATGGCATAGGTAATTATGGTGTAGAAGACACAATTTTATAAAATACCTAAATGCCCTAAATTAAATAAAACAGAAAAGGAAAAAGAAATAAATAAAATAAAATACAAAACAGAAACAGTAAAGAAAAAAAGAGAAGCCCCCCAGACCAGACGGCCCAGCTCGCAGCTAGGCCAGCCCACCTGGCCATCCGGCCGACCCGGCCCGTTCCCCCGGTCGCTCTCCCCCTTTCCTGTTCCCCCGACCAGGGTCGGAACAGGGGTGTGCTTCCGCCGGACCCCCTCGCCGGCATCGAGGAGGGGATAAGATTGCCACGCTCCCGCCTCCTCGATCCCGCCTCCCACTCGCCCCCACTCTCGCCCTCGGTTCCTGCGCCTCTCCCTCATCCCTCAGATCCACCTCGCCACCCCCCCACATTCCCCACCGCAACCGAGCGCCACCATGGCCTCGCCACCGTAGAAACTCGTGGCCACCGCGACCTCCAAGCCTCTCCGACGTGTCCGCTCGCTCCGCCTCCCTCGACTACTCCTCCCCGTCAAGCCGCAGGACGCCGGGCGCCCTCGAACGCTGCCCCAGTCTCGTCTTCTTCCTCGGATCCCCGGCGCGTCCCCAACGAGCGCCGTCGACTCTGCGGCTCCTAAACCCCCCAAGGGCCTTTCGTGTGTGCCGCTCGGTGAGCTCCACCCCTCCTGCTCTTCGTTTGATCTCTCGCACGCCCTAGCTAGCTGCCAACGAGGCGCCCGAACGCAGCGCCACGGAGCTAGTCGCCGACAAGTCTCCTGTGACCAAATGGTCACGGGCCCGTGCCGGTTGCACTCACCGTGCCCCGTAGATCCTCCCCGTTTGTTCGCTAGATCGCCCTAGCTCCAATCTTCTCGAGCTCCTGAACGCATCGCCGCACGCGCTCGTCACCGGCAGCCGTCCGGTGACCTCTTTGGACCTACGCTTGTGCCGTTGTGCTCGCGCGCGCACGTAGGCCTCGCCCCACCCTTTTGTTTGCCCAGTAGCGTGCCGCATCACCGTTGCCGTTGCTCGCCTGAAACACCTCGCCGCCGATGAGCTCGATGCGCCCTTCTCCGGCCACAGCAGCTCTCAAGACCACCACCAACCGACACGTCGTCGTCTTGCCGTTCTAACGCGCCAGGCCGCGCTCCATTTGGTGCCCCATAGGCGAAATCTGACGCTCGCCGGTGTTCGTCCGCTGTGCGCGAGCTCGCCGGAGCTACTCCGGCAGCTCCGCTGAGCTGGCACACCGGGGCCCACCCCTGGGTCACTGCTTGTGGGCCTGGGGGCCCCAACTGGCCACGTTGGCCGAAGTCAACTACGCTGACGTGGCAGCTACTGCCACTGACATGCGGGCCCCATCCCATAAAACGAATAAAAACAAATAGATAAACTGCTAATTAATTAAATTAGTTAATTAAAACCTAATCTCTCGCTGACTACTGGGCCCCACCTGCTAATTCACCCATTTAGTTAGTTTTAAAACTCTGTTAATGCCCCTGACAATGACATGTGGGTCCCACTGGACCCACCTGTCTGGTTTGACTGGTCAACCGACCAGTTGACCTGCTGACCTCACTCTGATGTCATGCTTGCGTCATCAAACACTGTTCTGGATAATGTTGGCTTTAGATAAATAATTAAAATCAGAAAATGATTTAAGTCTTTAGAAAATCATATATTTTAATCCGTAACTTGGATGAAAATACTTTCTACATGAAAGTTTCTCAGAACGATGAGACGAATCTGGATACGCATCCCGTTCGTCCGCCACACATCCCTAGCATAGCGAACACGCAAGTTTCCCCCTCCGGCTCACCTGTCCGAAAACGCGAAACACCGGGGATACTTTCCCAGATGTTTCCCCCTTTCACCGGTATCACCTACTACCGCGTTAGGGAACCCCTAACACCGCTCCTTGTCATGTCATGCATCGTCATGCTTATGTTTGCATTGTATTCATTGTTTCTTCCCCCTCTTCTCTCCGGTAGACTACGGGGCCAACGCTACTGCTGCCCAGTTCGACTACGGAGTTGACGACCCCTCCTTCTTGCCAGAGCAACGAGGCAAGCTCCCCCCCCCCCCTTTGATCACCAGATATCGCCTATTCCCCTCTATACTTCTTGCATTAGACTAGTGTAGCATGTTATTGCTTTCCGTTAATCCTATTTTGATGCATAGCCTGACATTGTTGCTACCTCTGTTAATACCTTACCTGCAATCCTAAATACTTAGTATAGGATGCTAGTTTATCATTTGTGGCCCTACATTCTTGTCAGTCTGCCTTGCTATACTATCGGGCCGTGATCACTCGGGGGTGATCACGGGTATATACTATAATGCATACTATATAGATGGTGACTAAAGTCGGGTCGGCTCGTTGAGTACCCGCAAGTGATTCACGGATTGGGGGCTGAAAGGACCTTTGTTCCGACGGCCCTCTGTGTGGATCTTTGTGGCGGAGCGACAGGGCAGGTTGAGGTGTAACGCCCCGGATTCGATGCGCCAGGTGTCTGCCAGTTATTCGCCGTCTTTGCCATGTCATTTGCTTGCGTGTTGCACTTTGCCATGTCATCATATGCATTTCATATCATGTCATCATGTGCATTTCATTTTGCATACACGTTCGTCTGATGCATCCGAGCATTTTCCCCGTTGTCCGTTTTGCAATCCGGCACTCCTATGTCTCCCGGCGCCCCCCTTTACCTCTTTTCGTGTGCGGGTGTTAAACGGTCTCGGAATGGACCGAGGTTTGTCAAGCGGCCTTGGTATAGCACCGGTAGACCGCCTGTCAAGTTTCGGATCATTTGGAGGTCGTTTGGTACTCCAACGGTTAACCGGGTAACCGTGAAAGCCTCTTTTGTGTGCAGCCCAACACCCCCTCCAAAGTGGCCCAAAACCCAGCAAACTCCCCTCCATGCTCTCGGTCGTTCGATCACAATCGCGTGGCCGGAAACCGCACCTCATTTGGACTCTCCTAGCTCCCTCTACCTATAAATATGTCCTCCCCATCCAAATTCGCGGTCAAAATCCCCCCTAACCCTAAAAACCTCCCTCCGCGCCGCCGGACATGTCCGCCGACGGCCGGACACGTCCAGCCGCCACGTCGCCCGGACCAATCGGCGCTCGCCACGTCACCTTCCCCACCGCCTCGCCCAATCCCCCGCCGCCACATGTCCCGGGCCGCGCCCCACTTCGCCGCCACCCGCGCGGGCCCGCCGGGGCCCGAGCGCGGCCCGCCCGGCCCGCATCGCCCGCCGCCGCCCGTGCGCGAGCTCGCCGCCCGCGAGCCCGACTCCGCCGCCCCCGCGCCCTTCTCCGGCCGCCGGAGCCGCCCGCGCGCCGCCGCGCCTTCGGCCTCCCCGCCGGCCGTCGACCCCGCCGCCTCGCCGGGCCTCTTCTCCCCACCGGCCGGCGCCATGCCCCGCCGCCCGTGCCGGCCCGGAGCCGTCGCCGGCCGCCGGCCGAGCGCCTCCCCGCGCCCGCCCCGGCGCCCTCCTTCGCCGCCCGGCCCCGGATCCGCCTCCTCCGCCTCTCCCTCGCCATCTCCGACGAGCTCCGGCGAAGTTCCGGCCGTGCCTCGTTATCCGTGCCGTGCTAGGTTGACTTTCTTCTCCTTCCCCAAATCCACTAAGTCCCGAATCTGCTAACATTTTCATGCATTTTCATCGCATCATAACTCTGTCATTGTTGCTCCATTTTGCGCGTGTAATATGTCAAATTGTTCATCTCAAAGAGTAGATCATTTCATCTCATTGCATCATTTTCATTTGAGCTCATCTTGATGCCCGAAATGCTGTTGGAAGAGTGCTATGTGATGTTAGTTTCTGTTTCTTAACAGAACATGCACTTTTGTCATTTTTGCCATGATTGATGTGTGCACCCTATGGACTTGAGTCCTACATGTGTTTTGTAATATGCCATGCCATGTTTACAGGGGTTTATGCCATGTATTTTTGTGATCAATGTGGTGACTAGCACAAGCATGCAAACTAGGTGTCATGATGTTGCTGATCTCAGCCCTGTTCTGCTGATATCTTTATGCCATGTTAACTTGATGCTACAGAGAGTTCCATGCTTATTTTGAGATACTTCAGTAAGGATGTTTTGTTCTACATGTCTTGCTCTATCCATCCATGCCCTTGTTTGCAATTATGGAGTGCCATAGCTCGAGTCAATCGAGCTCTACTTTTGCTATAAAATGTTTCCTGGCAGGTTGTTTACATGTTATTCAATTTTGCCAAGCTTGTTGTAGTTGATCCTTGCATGCTATGATGTTGTTCTTGCCATGTATAGCATCTATGCCATGTCTTCTTACTGTGAGTTGCCTTTCCATGCCATGTATTGCTCTGTGGTGAGTGATTCAAGCTCACCAACATGCCTACTTATCGTTGTTCCTGCCATGTATGAATCTGTAATATAACTTGCCATGTTTACATGGGTGCCATCATATTTTATGATCCTTTTTGGCTTATGGTCAGTAAGGGACATTTGTTCTATGCATTTAGTAGTTTCATGTCATGCCTTTATTTGCCATGTTAAGTTCCTGTAGCATGTTATTTGATAGCTCTAAACATTGCAGCCTGATGTTATTTCTGCTAATGCCTGAATCTGTTATTATTTGCAATCTTGCCATGTCATTTTGAGCATGTTCTAGTGATTTCTGGAGATAGCTCAGTGTTCATGTTTTGTCATGCTTTACCTGTACATCATGCCAATGCCTTTTTCTATTATGTTAAGATGTTGTAGCTTGTTGTTTTGGTGCTTGCAATATGCCTAGTTGCTGTTTTGGACAGATTGTTGCTATAACTTGTTTCATGTGTATGTGTTGAACTGTTGCTCCGTTTTGAGTGTGCTCTATATGAAACTTGCTTGATTTTGCATGTAGTTTCATATTATCTTGTTGCATCCTTGTTTTGAGGTGTTTGCTTGATGTTTGTATGCATTTTGCATCCATGCCATGCTTATCTTGTTTTGCTCATATCCTCTAGGCCGTAGCTCCGAATTAAATGAACTTTATATGTAACTTGACTAGAATTTCATGTAGATCATCGTGGTGCATCTTAACTTGCTGTTTAACAATTTGAACATAAGGTTTATTCAGATCTGGACCAATTTCGAAATTTGCATATGAGGACTTACCGGAATTGTTATATGTTGTTTCCGGCCTCATTTAAACTTGCTTTGATGTGTTGCTCTTGTTTGCATCATCTCTTGCCATGAGTAGCCTCATCTAGTTTTGTCATGCATCATGCTTGTTGTGCATCATGCCTTGTTCATGTGTGGTGTGTTTACCTATGTTGTGTGCTTCTTCTTGTTAGTTCCTGTTTCGTTGCGATCGTGAGGATTCGTTCGTCTACGCTTGGTTCGGCTTCATCCGTTCGTCTTCTTCATGGACTCATTCTTCTTCCTAGCTGGATTTCAGGCAAGATGACCGCTACCCTGGATCTCACTACTACCATTGCTATGCTAGTTGCTTCGTTCTATCGCTATGCTGCGCTACCTATTACCTGTTTATCAAGCCATCCCAATTTGCCATGAACCTCTAACCTTTGACACCCTTCCTAGCAAACCGTTGTTTGGCTATGTTACCGCTTTGCTCAGCCCCTCTTATAGCGTTGTTAGTTGCAGGTGAAGATGAAGTTTGTTCCTTGTTGGAACATGGAGATGTTGTTCCTTGTTGGAACATGTTTACTTGTTGGGATATCACAATATATCTATTGTTTAATTAATGCATCTATATACTTGGTAAAGGGTGGAAGGCTCGGCCTTATGTCTGGTGTTTTGTTCCACTCTTGCCGCCCTAGTTTCCGTCATATCGGTGTTATGTTCCCGGATTTTGCGTCCCTAACGCGGTCGGGTGATTTATGGGACCCCCTTGACAGTTCGCTTTGAATAAGACTCCTCCAGCAAGGCCCAACACTGGTTTTACCATTTGCCTCACCTATGCCCTTTTTCCCTTGGGTTTCCGGAGCCCAAGGGTCATCTTTATTTTAGCCCCCCGGGCCAGTTCTCCTTCGAGTGCTGGTCCAAACCGAGCGATGTCCGGCGCCCCCTGGGCAATCAGGGTTTATGCCAACCCGACGTCTGGCTCATCCGGTGTGCCCTGAGACCGAGATATGTGCAGCTCCTATCAGGATTTGTCGGCACATCCGGGCGGCTTTGCTGGTCTTGTTTTATTACTGTCGAAATGTCTTGTAGCCAGGATTCCGAGACTGATCGGGTCTTCCCGGGGAGAAGGAATATCCTTCGTTGATCGCGAGAGCTTATCATGGGCTAAGTTGGGACACCCCTGCAGGGTTTGAACTTTCGAAAGCCTTGCCCGCGGTTATGTGGCAGATGGGAATTTGTTAATGTCCAGTTGTAGAAAACCAGAAGTCGATCTTAATTAAAATACACCAACCATGTGCGTAACCGTGAGTGTCTCTTTTCGGGGTTGATCGAGAGGAGAACACGGTTTCTGGGTTATGTTTGACGTAAGTAGGAGTTCAGGATCACTTCTTGATCATTATTAGTTGACGACCGTTCCTTTGTTTCTCTTCTCGCTCTCATTTGCGTATGTTAGCCACCATATATGCTTAGTCGTTGTTGCAACCTCACCACTTTACCCCTTTCGTTTCCCTTTAAGCTTTGCTAGTCTTGATACCCATGGTAATGGGATTGCTGAGTCCTCGTGGCTCACAGATTACTACACCACCAGTTGCAGGTGCAGGTTTGCGATGATCATGACGTGAGAGCGATGTTTGCTTGTGTTGGAGTTCTTCTTCTGCTTCTTCTTCGATCAGGGGATAGGTTCCAGGTCGGCAGCCTGGGCTAGCAGGGTGGATGTCGTTTGAGCTTCTGTTTATGTTTCATCCGTAGTCGGATGTTGATCTCTTGTATATGATGTTGATGTATTCTTGTGGCATTTGTGCCTTATGTATGTATCCCTATGTATTATGTAATGTTGATGTAATGATATCCACCTTGCAAAAGCGTTTCAATATGCGGGTCTATCCTTGTTGGGACCATCGAGTTCCTTTTGGATAGGGTCGCATATTGGGCGTGACAAGTTGGTATCAGAGCCTCGACCGACCTTAGGAGCCCCCTTGATTGATCGTGTAGTTTGGCCGCAGTTGAGTATAGAATAAAACTTTTCGGAGTCTAGTTATATCGGAGAGTAGGAATTCTTTTTACTCCTCTGCCCCTTCGTCGCTCTGGTGAGGAATCTTGACGTAGGTGTTTTGAATTACTTCTCTTCCCCTTCAAATTTTCTTTAGGATCACGCAGTTGGTTTTCCGATCGTTGTTCCTCAGCACTTTTCATCCGGTGCATTTCTCATCAAGTTGACTCGAGCCTCTTCATCTTTGAGTTCAATCCTCTGTTGTTTTCTTTTCCCACCCGCCCACCCTTTTTCATCTCGGAACCGGAGTCCGCTATCGAGTATCCATCCTACTCGTGCAAAGTCTTTGCTTTCTTTCCTCAATGATTTCAACCGGTGTTCTCTCTTCAAGATATTCGTCG